>JANAVB010044420.1:1448023-1613023 GCA_029216955.1 Iris pallida
ATATATATATATATATATATATATATATATTGAATATATGTCTTAGTGCCCTAGGAATACTAGCCTATTGTCACTCCCCGATCCTGGAATACGTTTTAATACGTATACCGACAAATTGTATTACCTTGTATTTATACTATATTTATTATGCTGTCTTTTTTCATGCATTTCCCAAAATATTCGACAAAATATTATTTCCTAATTTATTTTCTGCATTTGGGCCTACAGTTTTGGCTCATTTGGGTAACTTATTCTTGGTTCACCAATGGTTCATCATGAACCCATGGGTCCAAGATCTATATATATAACTCATCTCATTCTCTCTCCTCTCATTTACTTTCTCTCATTTATTTCCTCCACCAACCAAGGCAAGTACCAACTTGCTCAAGAGATGGATCCATAATTTTGTCAATGATTTCTTACAAAACTATTTGTCAAAACATGTTCTTCTCCTTAATCTATACTAGTTTAGAACTTAGAAATTTCCATTTTGAAGCTTTGATTTTTGTAGATCTAGGTTTACTTTATTTTCGGATTTCTTGGATTTTGATCTACTTAATCTTATTATTTCCTAGTTTTGATGGTTCCATGTTGTAGAGGATCTCGTTCTACCCCATTTTGACCTAAGGGAGTTCCGATTTGGGCTCCGGATGAAGGTTTTGTGTAGTTTGGAAGCCATGGTGGCTTGGCTCCTCTTCTCGGACAAGTGGAGAAGAAGAGCAGTACTTGACCGCATGAATCCTCATGCGGCAAGTCTCTGGCCGCATGGCCTTTCCAGCCGCATGAGACTCGTTCGAGCTCAGCCGCATGGAAAGTCCTTCCTAGCCGCATAAGACTTGCTTGAGTACTTGACCGCATGAATCTTCATGCGGCAAGTAATTGAGCCGCATAGCCTTGATCAGACTCAGCCGCATGAGCCCCTGTTATCTTGAGTCGCATGGACTTCATGCGGCTAGCTTTCAGCCGCATGAGTTCTTTTTCACCCAGCCGCATATGCGCTACTGTTTTGGGCCGCATAAGGCCCATCCATCATCCAGCCGCATATGTATCGCCCATGCTCAGCCGTATAAGACTTCGTCTGATCATAGCCGCATATGATGTTGAACCCCGGCCACCTGGCGATTGCTCCCTTCGCAGCCGCATAAGCTGACACCCCTTCGTCCGCATGAACCCGCCTTTCCAGCCGTATGCGCCTTGGGCTCCCTGAGCCGCATGAGCGTGCAGTCCCAGCCGCATGAACCTGTATTAACCCAGCCGCATGGACTCACTCCCCTTGAGCCGCATGGACTTTTGTGTCTTATTTGGTTACCTTATTATTATATATATATATTATATGCCCATTTTATATCCTTACGCCTTTTGTCCCGAACATGATATGAGCACTAATGTGACCCCGGAGAACAAAGTGTTCCTACCTGATACATGTATCTGAATGTCCCAGTTCTTGTTCATGCTCGACAAATGACTCGTAACTCCACGTGGCATATTTGCAATGATGCATTACACTAAGGAGGGTAGAACATGTTGACATACTGATTGACATAGATCTTCTTTGGGGTACTCGTACTAAAGTACGACTTTAGGAGGATAATCATGCAGGCCACAGCATGAAAGTCCAAGATTTCATCTAGGGTTAAATTAGGCAACTAAATATACTAGATGCATGGGGAGGGCAAAATCCCGAGATCGTGTTACACCAGCCGCCTTGAGATACTGTCTTGACGCGCCGACTGGTCTCCACGGATACTGTGTCATCTGCAACGAGTGGATGACTGTATCCGATTAATTCCTACTATATATTATATATTTTAGCAAGGTGGCCTTACGAGGGACCTGTGCTCAATCATACCTGTCTACGCGAACCCCTGGGTTGGCTAGCCTTGCTGGAAAGATACGATCTGAGGATTCCTATTAACATGATGCGAGGATAACCTCGTCTCACTAGAAACTCGTAGACTTGATTGGCCGTGAAAACGACTTGCTTGTATCCTATTGCCTTCCGTGAATAACTGAGAAAAGCGGACTGTCATGGTACGTGATCCAACCCATGTTCTTGTTTGATTGTTGGGTTGGTTATCGTACTATGATAGGCTGTGGACCAAAGTTATGAACGGAAGACTATTTATGGTTGTGAAGTGCTACTTCTGTGAATGACCGAGGAACATGGTCTATCGTGGTACATGATCCAACCCATGTTCTTGTTTGATTGTTGGGTTGGTTATTGTGCTGCGATAGGCTATCGACCGAAGTCACGATCAGGAGATTTTATTGTTTATACCTTTTAACTTATGTGAAAGTTATAGAGTACGACACGTCCCGACTCCATGCGGCACCTTTTGTCCTTGTTTGGTTGTAAGGGTGCCATATGGGTTCGAGGATGTTGCGCCACCCTATAATAGTAGCATAAGTATTACTATTATCAATCATTCTATTTAACTGGGTTTTTAAATCTGAACTCTTGTGCCCCTTTGGCGGTACTTGCTATTCGGGGCTGACCCCGCTGGTTTTGTTTGGCCAGATCTCGTAGCAGAGCCAGAGGACACTATCTTCCTCCCTGACATCCATGGTGCATACTAGGAGCATGGCAGTTCGGGGACTCGAGTGGGTTTCTTCTCCACCACTCCTGCTTATACTTTTGCGGCGTTTAGCCACCGGCACCTGTTAGCCGGATTACTCGATATTTTGTGTCAGTACATAATTGTAATTAAACAGACTGCAGCTGTGTATAATTTTGTACTCCTAACTCTCTGAGATAGCTAAATTATAAAGCTAGTCTCTCATGATCATTTTGATGAAGCGTCAGGAACGCATTACTGCTTTATCTTTAATGTTCATTTCATTGCTGATGTGACTTGATTGATTGAGACATAGAACTCTGTGGGACCATAGGAGACTTGATTGTAGCATGTACCCCCTAGTCTCTCGACAGCCACGATCGCCATATGACGTTACGTACCTCATATGGAGTAGCTGGCCTAGTCCGTCTCCGTATTTCGGTACTGGGGCGTGACACCTATGGTTAGTAGCAAGTTAGAATTGACCATTAGGTCTAGTAGACCTAGTTTGACTAGATAGTTGACCATTGTTGACCATGGTTGACCAAAGTCAACTATAGGTCAACCATGACCTAATTGACCTAGAAAAGGGGCTTAGATGGACTTTAAGGGACTAGTTTGACTAAGTTGACTAAACCATAGACTACTGACTAATTGGTTTAGGTTTGACCATATAGGTTATGTGGATAGTCCTAAGTAGATTAAGATATGTATGGGGTTAAGTGGGATACTTAGGAGTTTTTTCATGATTTGAGTTAGAGTATGGGCTTAGCTTAACTATAGATTCAAGATTGGTATTTATATATATTATGTGTGATATACTTGTATGAAAAATTGGTTATGCCTTAGCTTTGTGGTATAGAATCTTAGGTATCCTAAGACATGATAGCCTATGATTGGTTTGAGTTAGCCTTATAGAGTTGACCCTTGACCTAATTACCTTATTGACTAGTCTATGATTAACCAAAATCTTAGTTAGTCTAGACTTTGACCTAGTTTGACCATATTGACTAGTCTGACCATTATTGACTAAACCCTAGATAACTTGATAGTTTGGCTAGAATGTTTGACCAAAAGTTGACTTTAACCTAGATTAGACTTGTTTAACCTTGTTTGACCTAGTATGACTTAATTTGACTGAAGAGTTGACCAAGTTTGACTTTGACCTAGATTGGCTTAGAAATCATATAGATTGTATTGTATCTTACATTTACCTTCATATTAGACATGTCATAACTGTATTGCTCTATTTTAGGACATTGTGACCCTGGTACAGACATCTAATATTACACTACTCTTTTTAGAGTATCAGGCGAGTACATTCTCTGATAGTTCTCTCATTTATTTGTCAATTACTGTATTTCAGTTCTAGTTAGTTCTATGTGATTCTTTGTATCAACACGTATGGATATTTCTGGATTCATGTATGCGACACATACCTTACTTGCTGGCCTCTATTACTGGAATCATTAGAATCATTCCAGAATCATTTCTGGAATCATCATGTATTGGCCGGACTCATCTCGATTCTTTTGTCGATTTTGGATTCACTTGCTGGGCGGGGAAATATTGAGTAAGACATGTAGACATACCCCAAATCCGGAATCTCCAATTGGAATCTACCGGAAGCATAGTCATCTCTTGCCTGATCAGTGAGAGATGTGCCTGATACCTACAGCCGTTTACATGTCGACCTCGGTATTTTAAAACACACTGTTAGATCATAGTTGGACTCACCCTGGGTTCATTGATCACTGTTGGACTCATCTTATACCGGAAATCATCTGGTATTGGATTATATGGACTGGACTCACACTGGGATTACATTAGACTTATATTGTACTGTCTGGACTCATACATGTTATTATAGTTCAGTTAGCTTTTATTACAGTCTTCATTGCCATGATTCTTCTCTTGTTTTAGTTACCTTTCTTTTCTTGTATCTTACTGTTTCTCTATGCCATCATTACCTGTATAAAACTGCCATGCTTATCAATAAAACTGTCTATAACTGCTTTATAGTTCTTTGTCATTTACTTGGGTTTTCTAGATGAGTTGTACTCGTTCCTGTCCTGATTGGACCTGTTAAAAATATTACAGATGATAATCCTGAGGACACATGCCCTACTTACCATGGATCTGGCGAGGGATTAGCTACCTTTGGTCCCGACTCTCAGGAGTGATTCATGAGATTAGCTAGTATACTACTTTAGCTTTCATGTTTTGACTTGTTGTATTGAGTTTGTATTAAGTTTGTTTGAGATATTGTTGTATTATTTTAGTAGTTAGTTGTTGTTGTCTTTAATTCCTTAGGTATAACTTCTGTGTTATCTTATCGTGCTTTAGACTGTGATTGAGTATATCATATCCTTTATTTGTCCTCCAATCGGAGCTGATATCTGGACAAGTACATTATATACACTGCATGAGATTAGTTAGCAACCTAGGACAGCTTTCTACCGCCGACACTGCAGCGTAGGCTGGACGTACCCACTTCTCGTGCCCCTATATAGGGTGCGGGTCGTGACACTTTTGGTTTTGGTTTTTTGAATTCATTTTCATCAATATTTTCGATGTATTTCATTGTTTGTGTTCTTCGAACTTCGTATTTCATATCGAACTCGGAATAGAAGGGTAGAGTGCTGATGCGTTGCTTGTGTGATTTCAGGTGATCGCGTAGGCGCCGTCTAGCGCAACAAGATATTCTTCCCTCTCGTCTAAACCAATCAAGGTGAGTATCACCCTTCTCCCCCCTTGGCCCTCTTGTTCTCCAATCAATCGATATAATTATACAAAGGACACAAATGCTTATTTTCAATGAATTGTTGCACGATTTCTCATGTACGTCCGCTATATAACTGTTATGCCATGAAACTGCTACATGCTTACTTATGTACATTTGCTAAAAAATGTCATATCATAAACTGCTACATGCTTAATATGTTATACATGTTATAGAACTGTGATAAACGAAGTTTATTGAATAACCATCACCACAATACGGTAAAACAATGATGAAATTGGTTAAGTTGCTAACAATTAAAGATCATGCTTGAATAACTAGCCTAGCGTTGCATGGTCATGGACAACTTGTTCACATGGAACGACTTCCTCGAACGATACCCTGGAACACGAGATCGATTCGGCCTAGGTGTAAGCCCCTATTTTTCAAAATTTATTTTAATTAGTGTTAATTAAATTTTAATGTCATATTTAGCCTTAAAATAATTATTTAGATTTTTAGGAATTTTTCTAGAATTTTTAATGATTTTTAAATAAGTTTTAAAATACAAAAATATCAATTTGTAATTTTCTAAAATGTTTTAATACCATTCTGTAATTTTTAGAATTGTTTTTATATCATTATGCAATTTATTCAATTATTTCGATATCGATTTGCAATTTTCTATTTGTCCTATGCAAATTTCATTTGCATATAGATACTGTTAGGGACCTATTGCTAAAACCTAAACTTCTAGGGACTGTTGTAGTGCCCCGTCCCGCAAAGTCAATCGGAGAAATCGAAACGCCGACGGCGTTCGGCCTTAGCCTCGCAACGGCTTGCTCGGAGACATCGCTCAGGTGGGGTAGTTTCGGTGAACTCTCCTCATCTTTGCCTTCACATAATAAATCGTGTTTTCAACTTGCACAAGTTAGGCTTGATAATAAAAGCTACGCATCCACATAGCTAAGGGAATAATCCCGACGGTTTGAATCGAGTTAGAACATAGAAAACGTCCCACGGTCGGCTTAGAGTTGGTGTACGGCGTGCTTTGAAAATGACACTCGGTCCTTCGTCCCGTGGCTTGGGAGAAGGAAAGTTGGTCTTCGGTACAAAAGCTGAGAGTTAGCCTAAGTCATAGGCGTCGCCCGCACAAATGCTTGCTAAAGCATGCACGATCCTGTCCCGCAAGGCTTGGCGTAGCCTTTGCTCGTCCCTTGGGTTAAGTTGTAGGCTTGAGTAAGTTAGGCAAAGTTATGTCGGTCGACCTAAGTTATTCCAAGTGCTGTCCCGCTCATTTTGCGGTTGTCAAGTTAAATAGTCCCACGATTCCAAGGCCCGTCATATGAAGTATTACTTGGGCGACAGCGTTGCGTAGAACACGAGTCGGTTTAGAGGCACGAGCCACGGTTGGTTCAGTGGAAAGTTAGCCACGGTCGATCGATACTTAAGGAAACACGTTATGTTCAAGTTAAGTTGGAAGGCTATGCAGTAGCCGTTCCCTGAGTTCAAAGAACATTAAGTCTAAGCGATGGTTAGTCGCCGAAAGGAAATATGTCGGGACTGTGGTTCAGTCGCCGAGGCAACCCTGGTTAGGGGCTCTGCAAAGGAAGTGCGAAAAGTGAAAAGAATAAAACAAAGGAACTGTGATAATAATAAGACCTTGCATTACGTTAAGTCTAGAAGTTAGCGTAGACGCGTGGTCATGGACGACTTATCGACAAGGGGCAGTTCTTCGAGCGGCAACCCGGGGCCACAGGACCGACTCGGCCTAGGAAGAACTGAGGGTAGCCGAGCTGGGTAATAGGCAATTGGTAGTACGGGAACTTGCATCGGGGCTCGCTACTTGCGTTGCAAGGGTCCCGTTTGCCAGGCTACGTCCAAAATGGCTGGATAGGCCAGTGACCTTTCATATAGATGTGTCGGCACGGGCGGCAATCCGCGTGGGTGCCTTTGGATTGAGTTGAATATGTATGAGTTAAAGAGACACAATGTCTGAGCCTAAGATTTGGCTACAGCGAAGGCGACGTGCTTCGGCACGAGATATGGCGTCGAGTGTTAAGTTGTTAGGCACGGCCGCGTTGTCACAACACAAGTGTAGGCGAGACTAAGCGAGGAGGCACTGCCTCGGTAATATTGAAGCACGAATCGAGTATGGCACGACCGAGTCGTTAAGTCCCAGAGTTTGGCACAAAAGACAAGTATAAGTCGGTGCGTCAACAATGCAAGCACGAGAAAGGTCTAGAGGCAAGGAAATGGAGTCCTTCGTGTAGTTGCGTCTCTGATTATGGCCGTAAGGCAAACACGACTTGATAGGTTAACGTTGTTGGCACGAGGAGTGGTCTAGAGACAAAGTATGAGTTAACGTTGACATTGCAAGCACGGGATGGTCCCGATACACAAGTTGCGCTAAGGCGCCGGTCCTAAAACTGATCCTAAGGCAAGAATAGAAAGACAATCGAAAAGGGGTTTTGTTGCACAAAATAAATGAAACGTGTAGGTTTTGTATGGGTGGGCGAGGAGCTCACTCCACCAGTACAGTGGTACTGACACCCACACAGTATTTCATGTGCAGGCACAGGTAGAAGCTCGTGGTACGGAGCTCGCTTGGATGCGTCGAGGCACGGAGTTCCTTGGCGATTCGAAGCGTACAGCTGCGTGATCTGAAGACTTATACATGACATAATGTATGGACATCGCCTTCCGAAGCTTCCGCTGGATTCAAGTATTGTATCGAGAGATGAGAGAGAGCAGAGTGACTTGTAAATGAGAGAAAAGTGAGCACGAGAGACATTGTAATTTGGCCTTGCGCCCACAGATGTAATCTTGTATTCAATATCAATAAAAGAGCTTCTTTTGAATGACTTGTGTTCATGTGTTACTTGTTCTTAAATTCCGCTGTATGTTTCAATATTTCTGCTTGGGACTTCTGTGCGACGACCCCGTCGCCGCCGATGAAATCGGCCGTTATGGAATTGCCTTGCACGAGCGCAATCTAGGCTCGTGCGGCATCACGCCTTAGCGAGGACGATCGCTCCTACGGGAGCGGGGCGTGACATAATGGTATCAGAGCACGGCTTTACGTCCTTGGACCGTCGATTGAATTCTTTAACTTCGATGTTTCCGCAAAACTCTGTTGCTTCCGTAAGTTGTTATCGTTGGTGCGCTCTCTCTCAAATGTCCATCGGCATGTCCATACAATAAGTCTAAATATTTTTGAAAGCTCGTACAAGCGTTCAATCTAACGCATCGGTAGGCCGTTGCCAAATGCGTCGATAAGGCCTTTGTGCCGACCGATGTTAAACATGACTCGATAGAGAAAACATGCTAAGTTAGCAAGTCGCATGCATGCCTAATTAGTCCAACGTCGACCCTAGCAATTGAGCGTGCAAACTCGGAATATAGACCGCACGGAATGGCTATGCACACGGCCTTTTGGCTAAGTTGTGTTGCGCATCGCGCACCTCGACATTTTGGTGCAAACGAGTCGCGAGCGATATTAAGTATCGTTCGGTCGGGAACGGAGATGCACTTGGAGTGTCTATCAATAGGAACGCTATCGGACTAACGCTTAGGCGTTCACGAGAGATTGATTTAGATTTTGAGGAAATAGTACGAACGACTTAGTGCGTCGATACGACGCGAGCGACTACGCTAGCGATTCGTCGAACGAATCCGAAGGATGTCTTAGCGAATGACGCGAATGTGATTGAGGACTAGATTGTATGGCTTGAATCCGAGTGGTGTATGTGATAGGTTCGAAAGAGAATAAGAATGAGTGTCGACGACTAGTCGAGTGGCTCGAATCCGAGTGGTGTATGGTTCGTCTTAGAAATTGTTCGAGTAAATATTGAGGATTACGAGTATGTCGGGGAGGCGATGCGATCGCGCAAAGCCTTAGAACGCATCACGCTTAGTTGATCGTGACTTCGAATGTCCCGAACGAGATGTCGTTCAGACAACTTGTGATTGTGCAACGCGAGTTAGAACACGATTTGAAACGATGAATAAAATGAATGGTCTTGATCGAGGAAACTTAGAGGATCGTGCGTACGATTTTGGATTGATTCAAATGAAATGTGACTTGAGTTTTTGAACAACGATCTTGAAATGAGCTTGAGGAAAAGCGACTGAACTTGATCTTGAGTATCGAGAAAATTAAGGAATATCCAGTTCGGACGACAGTATCAATGCACGACTCGAAATTGGTTGCAAGGAAGATCGTCAGGTTATGCATATCGTCAATGGTATTGAGGCGTATCAAAAATCGATATGCGATAACTCGGGGGTACTCTGACTCGGCAAATGACGATCGTGCAAATATCATTGTTCCAATGGATGTTATAATCGAGATGTTAAAATGTGTCGAGGAAAAGTTAGACTTGGCTCGAGGATTTTCTAAGTTGAATGAATGACGATCGAAATATCGAACTTGGCTTGGATGAAAACTGGAATGTTTGGATTTGCTTCGTCGACAACCACAACGTTGATATTCTTGTCTTATGCGAGCGCTACTCCAGCCTCGCACATGCGTCACGCCGATTAGGGCGATCACTCTGCGTGAGCGCTGGTATGGTGATTCATACAGCGGGAGTGGTCGAACTTGCACGGTGCGACAATTTGTGCTTCGATTTATGGTTTGACGCGAAGGTGACTCGTGAATGGATTTGTGTGCTTGAAGAATCGAACTTGAGGATTGAGTAGGTCCAATCCGCGTATCGAAAATGAGTTAGTCTAAACTCAAACAAGAGTTACACCCCGATGAGAATGATTTTTCTGCGGATGCGTTGCATGGTGATTCATGAACCACCGCGGATTATCAGACTCGCGTGAGATTGGGGCACAACGTATTGTCGAGCGAGACGACCTCGTGATCGAATACATGAATTGGTTAGAATTGGTGAATCGAAGGGATTCGAATATACGCAACACGTGCCGTAATGCGAATTAGGTGATCGTGCTCGATGTTTAGAAATCTGAGTGGCGCGAGCTTGGGTAGAAAACCCCGTATGATCGACTTTGGTTTGACCCTAGGATTGGGGTCAGTGTTGGTATTATTGTTGGGGAACTATGATTCCAATCCTGACATTGACTTAGCCTCGAAAAGAAATAGCCTAGCGGTTAGGCGAGACGCCCTGTTGCAGAGTTATCAATCGAAGAATTAATCTTGAGGATTGGTTTGAATGGATAGCATGAATCACGAGTATAGGAAACCCTGCTCACGAGGCTCGGCTGACATGCATATATTTCAGGGACGCCTGGGTATGTGCACGATGCGACTCGAGTGAGAATGACAATTCTCTATCATGCGGCTTGGCTGAATACATGTATTTTGGAGACGCTTGGAATGCGTGCACGATCCAGCCAAGTGATACGACGAATTCAAGCAAGGCTTGAAAGATGGGAGTGTGTCGAGATCTTGAAATCGTGTTAAAGGAAAGATTGATAATAGTGCGAGCGTGGCTCAGACTTAAGGAAACGCGTAGGCGTATCTCGCTCGACTGCGATAGTCCCGTGTCTAGGTACGACTAAGTCTTGGCCATAGAAATGGTAGGATAGCTTGCCTTCAGGAAAGTCTCGAGGACGAGACTTGTTCTGAGTGGTGTATGATATAGTGCCCCGTCCCGCAAAGTCAATCGGAGGAATCGAAACGCCGACGGCGTTCGGCCTTAGCCTCGCAACGGCTTGCTCGGAGACATCGCTCAGGTGGGGTAGTTTCGGTGAACTCTTCTCATCTTTGCCTTCACATAATAAATCGTGTTTTCAACTTGCACAAGTTAGGCTTGATAATAAAAGCTACGCATCCACATAGCTAAGGGAATAATCCCGACGGTTTGAATCGAGTTAGAACATGGAAAACGTCCCACGGTCGGCTTAGAGTTGGTGCACGGCGTGCTTTGAAAATGACACTCGGTCCTTCGTCCCGTGGCTTGGGAGAAGGAAAGTTGGTCTTCGGTGCAAAAGCTGAGAGTTAGCCTAAGTCATAGGCGTCGCCCGCACAAATGCTTGCTAAAGCATGCACGATCCTGTCCCACAAGGCTTGGCGTAGCCTTTGCTCGTCCCTTGGGTTAAGTTGTAGGCTTGAGTAAGTTAGGCAAAGTTATGTCGGTCGACCTAAGTTATTCCAAGTGCTGTCCCGCTCATTTTGCGGTTGTCAAGTTAAATAGTCCCACGATTCCAAGGCCCGTCATATGAAGTATTACTTGGGCGACAGCGTTGCGTAGAACACGAGTCGGTTTAGAGGCACGAGCCACGGTTGGTTCAGTGGAAAGTTAGCCACGGTTGGTCGATACTTAAGGAAATACGTTATGTTCAAGTTAAGTTGGAAGGCTATGCAGTAGCCGTTCCCTGAGTTCAAAGAACGTTAAGTCTAAGCGATGGTTAGTCGCCGAGAGGAAATATGTCAGGACTGTGGTTCAGTCGCCGAGGCAACCCTGGTTAGGGGCTCTGCAAAGGAAGTGCGAAAAGTGGAAAGAATAAAACAAAGGAACTGTGATAATTATAAGACCTTGCATTACGTTAAGTCTAGAAGTTAGCGTAGGCGCGTGGTCATGGACGACTTGTCGACAAGGGGCAGTTCTTCGAGCGGCAACCCGGGGCCACGGGACCGACTCGGCCTAGGAAGAACTGAGGGTAGCCGAGCTGGGTAATAGGCAATTGGTAGTACGGGGACTTGCATCGGGGCTCGCTACTTGCGTTACAAGGGTCCCGTTTGCCAGGCTACGTCCAAAATGGCTGGATAGGCCAGTGACCTTTCATATAGATGTGTCGGCACGGGCGGCAATCCGCGTGGATGCCTTTGGATTGAGTTGAATATGTATGAGTTAAAGAGACACAATGTCTGAGCCTAAGATTTGGCTACAGCGAAGGCGACGTGCTTCGGCACGAGATATGGCGTCGAGTGTTAAGTTGTTAGGCACGGCCGCGTTGTCACAACACAAGTGTAGGCGAGACTAAGCGAGGAGGCACTGCCTCGGTAATATTGAAGCACGAATCGAGTATGGCACGACCGAGTCGTTAAGTCCCAAAGTTTGGCACAAAAAATAAGTATAAGTCGGTGCGTCGACAATGCAAGCACGAGAAAGGTCTAGAGGCAAGGAAATGGAGTCCTTCGTGTAGTTGCGTCTCTGATTATGGCCGTAAGGCAAACACGACTTGATAGGTTAACGTTGTTGGCACGAGGAGTAGTCTAGAGACAAAGTATGAGTTAACGTTGATATTGCAAGCACGGGATGGTCCCGATACACAAGTTGTGCTAAGGCGCCGGTCCTAAAACTGATCCTAAGGCAAGAATAGAAAGACAATCGAAAAGGGGTTTTGTTGCACAAAGTAAATAAAACGTGTAGGTTTTGTATGGGTGGGCGAGGAGCTCACTCCACCAGTACAGTGGTACTGACACCCACACAGTATTTCATGTACAGGCACAGGTAGAAGCTCGTGGTACGGAGCTCGCTTGGATGCGTCGAGGCACGGAGTTCCTTGGCGATTCGAAGCGTACAGCTGCGTGATCTGAAGACTTATACAGGACATAATGTATGGACATCGCCTTCCGAAGCTTCCGTTGGATTCAAGTATTGTATCGAGAGATGAGAGAGAGCAGAGTGACTTGTAAATGAGAGAAAAGTGAGCACGAGAGACATTGTAATTTGGCCTTGCGCCCACAGATGTAATCTTGTATTCAATATCAATAAAAGAGCTTCTTTTGAATGACTTGTGTTCATGTGTTACTTGTTCTTAAATTCTGCTGTATGTTTCAATATTTCTGTTTGGGACTTCTGTGCGACGACCCCGTCGCCGCCGATGAAATCGGCCGTTATAGAATTGCCTTGCACGAGCGCAATCTAGGCTCGTGCGGCATCACGCCTTAGCGAGGACGATCGCTCCTACGGGAGCGGGGCGTGACAACTGTTCTACAAAAACAGTCGTCACCCCCTTCCCCCACGACCGACCGGCCATCTGGCCCCGACGACCCGGCGAATATTTTCCGCTTTTCCCGGCCGGCCACCGCCCTAACTACCTATTAATACCCCCCCTTCGACCCCAGACCGAACCCTAACCCTATCCACCACCACGACCACCGTAGGCTCCCTAACTCCGGCGAAAACCCTAAGCCCCAAACCCTAACTCCGGCCATCTACTTCGTCCAGCCCCACCGTCGACGTTCACCGCCCCCAACCGCCACCGACGTGTTCGCCGCGTCGAGCCGCGCCCAGTGCCACCGGAGCGCCACCGCCCCGACCGCTTTTCATGTGTATATATATATTATTATATATATACTATTATATATATGTATACAATATTTGTATATATATATATATATATATATATATATATATATATATATATATATATATATATATATATATATATATATATATATATATATATATATATATATATAATTAAGTATTTTCTTATATATATATGTACTTTTAACATATGTATGTATATATTCATTTTGTATATTTTACCTTATTAAAATATTAATATTTATTTTGCACTTTTATCAATTTGTATTTTAGTATATTTAAATTACTGCAACCATTTGGTGTCCAAGTCTAGCATGGGTTTTTGGGCCCAAATGTGTTTTCACACATTCAAGACCTGTACATGTCATATTGGACTTGATTCATGGCCTTGGGTCCTGTATTTGAACTTTGGTTCAAATTATATACATGGACAAAATACGCAGATAATTAATTATTTAATTTTATTTGTGTGCAATGCTATTTTTGAATTTCTAAAAATACTTAAAGTATTGTTAAAATTCTGGAAAAATAGTATTTAGATACTATGTTAATTTAGCTAATTTAGTATAATTTTTATAGTATTTAATTTATAGTTTTGCCACTAGTTTGGCATATGAAACCAAAACTTATTTTCTGTATACTTAGGAAAACTGATTTTTATAAAATACTTGTACTGATTAATAAATTCTAGAAAAATTATAATAAATTTCTATAATTAACAAGGATCGTTTTGGTACTTTACTTTAAGTAAAAATAAGCTTTTTGTCTATCTCAAAAATTGTTAAAACATAATGATCATTTGATTTATTTATTGATTAATTATGACTTGTAACTTTTTGTGTTATTTTGAGTTTTAGCCGTATTGAACCTCACCCCTCACTAGTGTAAAGACCCTAGAAAGTTAGTTAAAGTAGTGTGTCACCCCATATTGGTCTCCTATGCTAAAATCATTATTTTGGCTATGTGCCCAGTCACAAGTCGTGTTTCATAAATTAGTGTCCTAGTGTTTTAGCTTAGTGTAAAAACTAAGTTTATGTATTTATTTCTACAGTGACGAGTTACCAGACATCTATAGCACTTTTGTCGCAGCTTGCTTTGCTTTGCTAGAGGCAAGTACTTTCTACAAACTTTACATACTGCTATAAACCATAAACTGTGATTCACCAACCATGTTAAATGATGATCCTTGGGGTAGCAAGTTAGAACTTTATATGTTGTATTACTTTCAGTCTCTGCCATGTTTAGACTACTTTTCATATCTCTCTCACATGCTTAAATAACGGGTTAAGGGGAAACTGCTAGTAGTGTACGTGATCATGACCCCCTTCTCCGTATGTATTTACCGAGCACCGTTACATTCTATATGTATCTGTGTCGTATGTCTAGTCCCGCGTTTGTGTATGGATATACACCGATGCCGTTATGTGTACGTATGTACACATCAGAAAATTGATATGTACCGCTGTACATCCTGATTACCTATTGACTGATCACTCACCTACTACAGTTTTAAACTTTAAAATGAATATTTATTGCCATGATAAAATGTACCTAAAACTGAACAAACATGATATATCATTTCCTTTCATCACATGATCAGTATTATATGTTTGTTAGATTTAGTACTTGCTTCCGTCCTGACAGGATAACGTTGTAGGTGTCCTTACTGAGGAGGAGTTACTCTACGACTCATATTATGGGGATACTGCCGAGGACCCGGCTTTGCTTTACGAGGATGTTCCTGCGGGGAACCTCGCCTAGTTGTCTTTTTGCTTTAGACTTTTGAGAGTAGTCATGTATTAGACTACGTATTTTGTAACTGGACATGTATCCAGTTTTACATTTCAGACTTGTACTTTGGACATTTTACTATATGAGACGACTTTTGTGTTTGGAGCATTTATGACTTTTATTTCACTTATAGAACTGTTAGCACATTTAGTCTTATCATGTTGTCTTTAGAACAGCTTACTACGTTTTATCTCAAACGTATAGGCTGGGCATGACTCGGCCTGGCCCAACAATTTGGGTAACGGGTCGTGACATATTTTTAGTGGTGGCCCATGCAGGTCCTGACTAAATTATTTGGTTACATTATTGTACCAAGCATGCCTGCAATTAGGAACTTAAGGTAATTAGACAACATTAGGAATGACGCTTAGAACACCTAGAGGAATGCTAGGATTGCAACATAGGAAGTACATCACATGCTTGCTATTATAATTAGATTTTCTTGCCTATGATTGCTTACTTTAAACAAGTCCTTATAAGTCATTTTTTTGTAACTAGATAGTGCTTACTCGTTCATCCCAGTCTGTTACACCTGAGAATGGCGCACTCCATATCCAGTCAGCTGACCAGTTGACTGATACACCCCCACCTCCACCTACCACATTCCCCCACTCCACAGATCCACAAACCCAGATGCCTCCACCACCTTCCACATCCCAGGCCCAGCAGGACCCGATACTTCCACCACCCCCTATCACCATACCTACCCAGGCTTCCGTCACACTCGACGGGAACCAACTGCTCACTATGATCCAGGGGTTCCTAACAACCCATCAGGAGCAGACTGCCCTACTCTGCCAGAGCATGGAGTGTTCTTAGGAACGTCTCGTGGTCCCACCACCTGTACAGCCACGGTAGAGAGCGGGGACGATCAAGGACTTTATGGGTCTGAATTCCAAGGAGTTCTCAGGGACTGAGGGTATAGTAGTAGCAGATGACTGGCTAGACTCGGTAGAGAGGAAGCTCCTTGGAGTTAGGATGCCGGGTGACCTCCAGGTCGAGGCAGCGGGATTTCTGCTGATAGACTTGGCAGGAGTCTGGTTCCGGAATGAGCCGTTGTTTGCGTGAGGGAGAGCCACTTGGGATCAGTTCAAGACCCAGTTCAAGAAGAAATTCTTCTCGACTACTGCTAGAGTAGCCATAGGGCTACGATTCCAGAACATCCAGCAGGGGAACCGTTCTGTTGATGAGTATGCGGTAGAGTTTAGTCGCCTGAGCCGTTTCGCTCCTAGTCTGGTTGCAGATCCAGAGGAGATGACCCGTAGGTTTTGCCATGGTCTAGTTCCAAACATCGGCATTCTTATAGTGGCGAACGGTACGACTGACTACTACCAGAGCCTAGAGTTAGCCCGGAGCATCGAGGAGCGTCTTCTATCATGCAAGAGGCCGGCTTCTGTACATCATGAGGGACCGTCCAAGCGTCAGGCTTTCCAGCAGAGAGTACCGACGCCGCCCCAGTAGACTTACCGTCCCCCTACATCACATCACCCGACCCCACCAGTTAGAGCCCCGGGACCCCGACAGCAGTCGAAGGAAGGTTTTTGTGCATTCTGCAAGAGGGTAGGCCACGACGCTTCCATCTGCAGGAAGAAGTTGGGGCAGTGTTTGGCTTGTGGGTCTGCCACCCATCAGCTTCGAGAGTGCCCAGTAGCGAAGACTAGAGGGCCGCTTCCGACTCAGCAGCAGAGGTTTGGGCAGCATCTGCAGCAGTAGAAGGGACCTCAGGGGAAGGTTTATAGTCTAGCTCTCGAGCCGGAGCCGGAGCAGGTTACAGAGCCAGATTACTTAGCTGACGTCTTCACAGGTCATATTTATTTGCATACTTTTCTAACTCTATGTTTGTTTGATTCTGGTGCATCTCATAGCTTCCTATCATTAGAGTTTATGCATAAACACCATCTAGTAGCTACACCTACTGCGAAGATTAGTAGAGTGATGACGGGAGGAGGACCAGTGCCTATTAGAGCTATCTATAGATGTTCTATTTTTATAGCTGGGAGAGAGTTCATGGGATGATTCTTTGTGATGCCACTCCCCGGTTATGATATCATATTGGGGATGGACTGGCTTAGCTATGCCCATGCATCTATAGATTGTCATGAGGGTAGTATTTTGTTCAGTCCCCCAGGCACAGCACCATTCAGTGTCAGGAGGACAGGGCCGGAGATCAGCCTAGAGCCGAACTGTTGTACGACAGTTGGGAATGTAGCACCGCCACACCCTATCATTAGGGAGTTTATGGATGTATTCCCAGAGGATCTTCCAGGGCTTTCGCCTGATAGAGATGTGGAGTTCACTATAGATTTAGTATCGGGTTCATCACCAGTATCCCGGGCTTGCTATAGAGTGAATCCCAAGGAGGCCGTAGAGATGAAAGAGCAGATTGATGACCTGTTGAAAAAGGATTTCATTCGATCCAGTGCTTCTCCATGGGGAGCACCAGTGCTCTTTATGCCTAAGAAGGATGGTACGGTCCGGTTGTGTATTGACTACCGGGCCTTGAATGCCATCACCATTAAGAACAAATATCCTCTGCCCAGGATAGATGATTTGTTCGACCAGTTGAGCGGGGCGAAGGTGTTTTCCAGGATAGACTTGAGATCCGGGTACCACCAGGTGCAGGCCAGGGCAGCAGACATCCAGAAGACGGCGTTCAACACGAAGTACGGGCAGTACGAGTTTCTGGTGATGCCATTTGGTCTCACAAATGTGCCAGCTGTCTTTATGAATTTGATGAATAAGACATTTCACCAGTATCTGGATAAGTTCGTCGTAGTATTTATCGACGACATCCTGATATACTCGAAGACGCCAGAGGAGCATGCAGAGCACTTGCGAATAGTTTTGGGGATTCTGAGACAGGAGAGATTGTTTGCCAAATTGCCGAAGTGCGAGTTCTTTTTAGACCGAGTGGAGTTTCTCGGCCATGTAGTCACTGGAGATGGAATCTCGATGGATCCCAGGAAGATTGCTGCAGTTGAGACATGGAAGGCTCCGACGTCAGTTTCAGAGATCAGGAGCTTTCTGGGTTTAGCAGGCTATTATAGAAAGTTCGTCCAGGACTTTGCTAGGATAGCTGAACCCATGACGAAGCTGACACAAAAAGACGCAGAGTACATCTGGTCAGAGGACTGCCAGGCAGCGTTTGAGGAGCTGAAGAGGAGGCTGACGACCGCTCCAGTTCTGACATTACCTTCAGGTTCTGGAGGTTTCACCATATACAGCGATGCTTCTGGGAAGGGGCTAGGATGTATCCTACAGCAGCATGGGAAAGAGATTGCTTATGCATCTAGACAATTGCGGACTCATGAGCGGAATTATCCTACCCATGACCTAGAATTAGCTGCGGTAATCTTTGCACTCAAGTTATGGAAACATTACTTATACGGAGAGCGTGTAAAAATCATTACTGACCACAAAAGCTTGAAGTATGTGTTCACGCAGAAAGAGCTGAACATGAGGCAAAGACGATGGTTGGAGTTGATGAAAGACTTCGACATCGATTTACAGTTTCACCCCGGGAAGGCAAATATGGTGGCGGATGCGCTGAGCAGGCATCCTATTGCATGGTACCTGATGATTGATCGGCATTTGCGGGAAGATCTGGAGAAGCTCGGTATCGAGCTAGTTCGGCCAGGATCAGTGATACATATGATGGCGCTTAACATTTAGTCAGGTTTGATGGAGCAGATCCGGGAGGCACAGTCTACAGATGAGAGCCTTCGCAGACTTCGAGCCCAGGCGTTAGCTGGATTGCTGGATGACTTCACTATAGCAGAGGATGGATCCTTGAGGCATGGCAGCCGACTGTGCGTGCCGAAGGGAGAGCTGGTAGAGGCAGTCTTGCAGGAGGCACACTGATCGAGATATTCTATTCACCCTGGTGCTAACAAGATGTATCGTGACTTGCAGAAACATCTTTGGTGGCACGGGATGAAGAGGGATGTATCACGTTTCATCTCGAGATGCCTAGTTTGCCAGCAGGTCAAGGCGGAGCGCCAGAGGCCAGCTGGTTTGTTGCAGCCGTTACCCATTCCCGAGTGGAAGTGGGAACATATTACGATGGACTTCGTCTCAGGGCTTCCTCGTTCCCAATGAGGGAAGGATGCCATTTGGGTCATCGTGGACAGGTTGACGAAGTGTGCGCACTTCATACCCTTCAAGGTGGGGCTTTCCACCGAGAAGTTGGCGGAGCTATACATGCAACAGATAGTTCGCCTACACGGAGTGCCGGTGAGCATCGTGTCAGACAGAGACAGCAGATTCACATTCCACTACTGGAGGAGCTTGCAGGAGGAGTTGGGCAGTAGGCTCAAGTTCAGTACGACGTACCACCCGCAGACAGATGGACAGTCCGAGCGGACGATACAGACACTGGAGGATATGCTGAGGACCTGCGTGCTGGACTTTGGAGGATCATGGGAGAGCCATCTGCACTTGGTAGAGTTTTTATACAACAACAGCTACCAAGCCAGTATCGGTATGTCTCCTTTCAAGGCGCTATATAGACGACGATGCCGCACACCGCTCTTTTGGGATGATGTTGGAGACAGAGTCATGCTTGGGCCAGAGATGATCACAGATGCAGCAGAAAAAGTCGAGATGATCAGAGACAGGCTCAGAGTAGCTCAGGACAGGCAGAAACACTGGGCTGATGCTAGTCGTAGACCGATGGAGTTCGGAGACGGTGATATGGTGCTAGTAAAGATATCACCTACTAGAGGGACGATCCGGTTCGGACGAGGAGGGAAGCTGAGCCCCAGATACATCGGGCCATTCTAAATACTTGGCAGGATTGGGGAGGTAGCTTACAGGATTGCACTTCCACCCAACCTAGCAGAAGTTCACGATGTCTTTCACGTATCTCAGCTGAGGAGATATGTTCCAGACCCCAGTCATGTACTAGATCATTCAGAGTTGGAGGTCGGACCGAGCCTTACAGTTTCTGAGCAGCCAGTGGAGATATTAGACAGGAGAGAGAAAAGACTGAGGAACAAGGTCATACCCTTAGTACGAGTAGCTTGGAGCCGTCACTCTCCAGGTGAATCTACTTGAGAGAGGGAGTCGGACATGAGAGAGAGATACCCTTACTTGTTCGATCCAACCGTTGCGAGGGAACCACCCGTTCCCGCTTGATACCTTAGAGGTTAGTTTCGATCGCAGCCTTAGTCATTTTGTTGCATTGCTTGCTATGTTAGAATATTGTAGGGTCTTCAATCCTTGTGAATTTCGAGGACGAAATTTTTCAAGGAGGAAAGACTTGTAAGCCCCTGTTTTTCAAAATTTATTTTAATTAGTGTTAATTAAATTTTAATGTCATATTTAGCCTTAAAATAATTATTTAAATTTTTAGGAATTTTTCTAGAATTTTTAATGATTTTTAAATGAGTTTTAAAATACAAAAATATCAATTTACAATTTTCTAAAATATTTTAATACCATTCTGTAATTTTTAGAATTGTTTTATATCATTATGCAATTTATTCAATTGTTTCGATATCGATTTGCAATTTTCTATTTGTCCTATGCAAATTTCATTTGCATATAGATACTGTTAGGGACCTATTGCTAAAACCTAAACTTCTAGGGACTGTTCTACAAAACAGTCGTCACCGCCCCCCCCCCCCCCCCCACGACCGACCGGCCACCTGGCCCCGACGACCCGGCGGATATTTTCCGCTTTTCCCGGCCGGCCACCGCCCTAACTACCTATTAATACCCCCCCGACCCCAGACCGAACCCTAACCCTATCCACCACCACGACCACCGTAGGCTCCCTAACTCCGACGAAAACCCTAAGCCCCAAACCCTAACTCCGGCCATCTACTTCGTCCAGCCCTACCGTCAACGTTCACCGCCCCCAACCGCCACCGACGTGTTCACCGCGTCGTGCCGCGCCCAGCGCCACCGGAGCGCCACCGCCCCGGCCGCTTCTCCGTCGTCTAGCACTCGACGAACCCCCCCTTCGACGCCGGACACGTGAGTAACAGGACTCATTTCGTGTCTTCCGTGTCTCGAATCCACGTGCGTGGTTCGCCAGGACACGGGGACACTAGTCCAGTGTTTGGACACGTACATAGACGTTCGTATATGTCGTGCATAGCACGGACACGTAGATTCCTGTGTCCCTAACTGTCCGGACACATGATTGATTTTATTATTTTTTTTATATATAATAATTAACCTAACCTAAATAAATCTAACAAAAACCTAATCCTAACACAACCATCGGACTGACCCCCTGGCCAGTCCGACCCAGTCTAAACCCCCCCCCTCGCGCGCAGTGGGCCGAGTTCGAGCCCCTGTGCTGTGTTTATTTCTTTTTCTTTTTCTTTTCCTTTTTCTTTTTCTGTTGTTTATATATATATTTATATATATGTGTATATACATATATTTGTATATATATATATATATATATGTATATACTGTATATAGGCAGTATTTTTATATATGTATATATACTTTTATAGTTAGTAAATTTTTATATATATATTTGTATTTATATACATATATGTATATATGTATATATTTTCATGTGTATATATATATTATTATATATATACTATTATATATATGTATACAATATTTGTATATATATATACTCTATAATTAAGTATTTTCTTATATATATATTTATATATGTACTTTTAACATATGTATGTATATATTCATTTTGTATATTTTATCTTATTAAAATATTAATATTTATTTTGTACTTTTACCAATTTATATTTTAGTATATTTAAATTACTGCAACCATTTGGTGTCCAAGCCTAGCATGTGTTTTTGGGCCCAAATGTGTTTTTCACACATTCAAGACCTGTACAAGTCATATTGGACTTGATTTATGGCCTTGGGTCCTGTATTTGAACTTTGGTTCAAATTATATACATGGACAAAATATGCAGATAATTAATTATTTAATTTTATTTGTGTGCAATGCTGTTTTTGAATTTCTAAAAATACTTAAAGTATTGTTAAAATTCTGGAAAAAATAGTATTTAAATACTATGTTAATTTAGCTAATTTAGTATAATTTTTATAGTATTTAATTTACAGTTTTTCCACTAGTTTGGCATATGAAACCAAAACTTAATTTCTGTATACTTAGGAAAACTGATTTTTATAAAATACTTGTACTGGTTAATAAATTCCAGAAAAATTATAATAAATTTCTATAATTAACAAGGATCTTTTTGGTACTTTATTTTAAGTAAAAATAAGCTTTTTGTCTATCTCAAAAATTGTTAAAATACAATGATCATTTGATTTATTTATTGATTAATTACGACTTGTAACTTTTTATGTTATTTTGAGTTTTAGCCGTATTGAACCTCACCCCTCACTAGTGTAAAGACCCTAGAAAGTTAGTTAAAGTAGTGTGTCACCCCACATTGGTCTCCTATGCTAAAATCATTATTTTGGCTAGGTGCCCAGTCACAAGTCGTGTTTCACAAATTAGTGTCATAGTATTTTAGCTTAGTGTAAAAACTAAGTTTATGTATTTATTTCTATAGTGACGAGTTACTAGACATCTATAGCACTTTTATCACAGCTTGCTTTGCTTTGCTAGAGGCAAGTACTTTCTACAAACTTTATATACTGCTATAAACCATAAATTGTGATTCACCAACTATGTTAAATGCTGATCCTTGGGGTAGCAAGTTAGAACTTTACATGTTGTATTACTTTCAGTCTCTGTCATGTTTAGACTACTTTTCATATCTCTCTCACATGCTTAAATAACGGGTTAAGGGGAAACTGCTAGTAGTGTACGTGATCATGACCCCCTTCTCCGTATGTATTTACCGAGCACCGTTACATTCTATATGTATCTGTGTCATATGTCTGGTCCCGCATTTGTGTATGGATATACACCGATGCCGTTATGTGTACGTATGTGCACATCAGAAAATTGATATGTACCGCTGTACATCCTGATTACCTATTGACTGATCACTCACATACTACAGTTTTAAACTTTAAAATAAATATTTATTGCCATGATAAAATGTACCTAAAACTGAACAAACATGATATGTCATTTCCTTTCATCACATGATCAGTATTATATGTTTGTTAGATTTAGTACTTGCTCCCGTCCTGACAGGATAACGTTGTAGGTGTCCTTACTGAGGACGAGTTACTCTGCGACTCATATTATAGGGATACTGTCGAGGACCCGGCTTTGCTTTACGAGGATGTTCCTGCGGGGAACCTCGCATAGTTGTCTTTTTGCTTTAGACTTTTGAGAGTAGTCATGTATTAGACTACGTATTTTGTAACTGGACATGTATCCAGTTTTACATTTCAGACTTGTACTTTGGACATTTTACTATATGAGACGACTTTTGTGTTTGGAGCATTTATGACTTTTATTTCACTTATAGAACTGTTAGCACATTTAGTCTTATCATGTTGTCTTTAGAACAGCTTACTACGTTTTATCTCAAACGTAGGTTGGGCATGACTCGGCCTGGCCCAACAATTTGGGTAACGGGTCGTGACACTAGGAGAAAGCAAAAGATAGCTGTGTTAGATAAAAGCAAAATCTGGTTATTCGACAAACTTTCAGCAGAGCTCGCTACTCGCACTAAAAAGGGGCGTCGTCTAAACCCAACTATAGTCCAGAATGGCTTCTGATGCCAGTGACCTTCACATATACAAATCGCACACACTATGCTGGTAAATGATAACAATTCGAATAAAAGAACATGGTAAGCTTCACATTGTACGACACACTCTACCGTAGGTAAGTTCTAGCGTAATTCATCTTTATGCCTATCAAATGCTTGCATGAAATTCACTAGGATGGCTAGTAAGATGACTGAATATATATAACATATTTGACTTAAATTCTTGAATAAAATGAGAGTGTGAAATTTAATTTGTCACGTACCAGTACACGGTGAGTACGCGGTGATGTACTGATCCTCGCCTCCCCAGGTGCTCTTAATCAACAACGAAGTGCCTCTTAGCTGAAGGCGACGCTATTGTGTTCTAAAGCCTCGTCCGTGCACCGAAGGCTTGTTTCAATCCTTTTGAAGTCTTCGCATTTCAGTCCAAATAAAGATGGCTCGACTCCCCACTATAGCAGGTGTTATAAAGTGTTTTGGTTGTATAAAAGGGGATGTAATATATGGAACGACTATCTTATCAGCCTTCATTTCTTAATCGAGTCAAGTTGTAAGCTCGCGCGACAATTACTGTAATAGAGTATTGTAAATGATGTCTACTATCAATGAAAAGAAAGTTCCTTCTGTTTCAAATGTGTAACTCAGGGGCGGATCCAGAAATATATATTGGGGTGGGCGAGAGTAGGTTCGGGCGGACTAAATGTAAGCAAACTCTCATAAAAAAACAAAAAACAAAAACCTATATGGAAAAAACAAGCAAAAAAGTTTTTTTGGGGTGGGCTCCAGCCCACCCCACCTCCTACCTAGACCCGCCCATGAATGTGTTGTTCAATTTATCTGCGTACTCTATTAGATGTTGTACTTCGGATAGCCCTATGACTATGCCTTATGCACGCACAACTTAGGTTCACACGACATTACGACCGGAGGACGACTATCGATTCTGATCGGAGCGTGATAGTCGGTGGTGTAAGCCCCTAGATATTTTAAAATATTTTTAAATAAAAAATTATTATTTTAAATATTATTTTTATCCTTAAAATAAATTATTATAATTATTAGGAATTGTCTAGAATTTTTAAATAATTTTTAAAGCCAAAAATATCAATTTGCAATTATTTAAATTATATTTATATCAGTTTGCAATTTATTGAATTATTTTAATAAACTTTTATAATTGTTTAAATTGTTATAAACAGTTTGCAATTAATCTAATTGTTTTATTATCTGTTTGCAAATTATATTTACAAACTGTATGGGGGTGGGGGCTATGTGTAATACCAGATTTTGGAGGGGGGTTTCTGCGAAACGACCACCCGATCACCGCCTTCCTCCGTCGTCAACTCTGGAGATTACGCCGTAACCCTAACCCTAAACCCTAATTCTACCGCATTCCCACCCTATAAATACCCTCTGACCCGAAACCCTAACCCTATACTACTTCCCGACCACCAGCTGTCACCCCCATTTCCTGTATTACGTATTTATGCTCGTATTGATTTTGGCACGTATTTTAATTTTCTCGACTTGCGGATTTTGGTTTCTCGTAAATAGGTTTGGACCTTGGCTTGGTTTTATTTTGTGGAGAGGGTTTGGTTTGGTTTGGTTTATCATGAGAGGAGCACTTTAACCTACACTCCACCCTCAACACAACACAACCCACCATCATAAATCCCCACGTACTTTCTCTCTCCTTTACTCTCCATTAATTTTCTTCTTCTTCTTTCTTCTTCCACACAACTCCCCAACCCATTAGGCAAGTGCATCTTGCCATCAAATAAGTACCACTTTTATTTGTCCATTAGCTAGATTAGGCCATGGAGAACAACTTTAGAACTTGACATTTTGTGATTTGCAGCTTTCATTTTTCTAGATCTAGGTTTTAACCATTTTCAAAAATCCTTGGTTTTGATCTATTAAACTTCGATTTTTGTATGTTTTGATGCTTCCATGTGGAAGAGAATTCGATTTTACTCAAGATAGAACTTTGAAAATCTAGATTTGGTTTTGATTTGGTCAAGTTATGAAGAATTGAAGTTTTGAAGTTTTTGGAGTTCTTCTCGGGTTGGAGAAGCAGCCCTCTCGGCCTGCGCTCTTTAGCACAAGGCCGATTGCGCAGCTCACCCTTTGGTGAACTGCGCACCTTCCTTCTCGGCCAGCGCCTTTATTGCGCAAAGCCGATTGCGCCCGGCCTCTTGGGCTGGACCGCGTATCTCCCTTGGCGCACTAACCCTCTGCGCAGCTCACCCTGCGCCATCCCCTCCTGCGCAGTCCACCCTCTGCGCAGCTCACCCTGCGCCATCCCCTCCTGCGCAGTCCACCCTCTGCGTAGCTCACCCTGCGCCATCCCCTCCTGCGCAGTCCACCCTCTGCGCAGCTCACCCTGCGCCATCCCCTCCTGCGCAGTCTAACCCCTGCGCAATTTGATCTCGCGCAACCCATCTGCTGCGCCATCCATCTCTGGCGCAGTTGGTACCCTGCGCAGCTCACCCTGCGCAGTTGGCCCCTGGCGCACTTGACTCTTGCGCAATCCAACCCCATGACCCCTTGCACAATATGTCCAATCATGGAGACTTGGTTTTATTCTTCTTTTAGCTTGGCTCTTCTATAGCCCTATATATATTGATATTTTATTAGATGTTTTACGTCCATTTTATATCCTTACACCTTTTGTTATGAACTTGATTTACTTAATATGTTTGGAATGACTATTGTACTTGGCATAGTATGACAAGGAACTAGCATAACACGATAGTGACCCGTAGTGGTGCACTCCTGACATGACCAACCTGACATGATAGTGGCCCGTCGTGGCGTACTCCTGACAAGTACCCTGACATGATTTATCTTGATGCTGTTGCGACGGCTAACTTGACTTGACTTGCCTTGACACCGTGGATGTTCCTGCTTGCTTGCTTGTGCAATCCACTTGTCTTGTCTTGCATCATGTCTAGGACGTGACTTCCTGGATACCACGGCCAGGGACTCACGCTAAATTGGATTAGGCTAATGATTAGATCAAACTAGAACATGAAGAATTCCCAGTCACAGGCAATCTCGTTATCTGGACGCTTTAATGGACTTGTAGCTTGCCGACGAGTAGAGCACAGTTCCAGCACACTGTCATATGTTGCACCCTCTAAGTCACCTAAGGGTACATTTGTCTCCCGGGCAATATACCCACCTATAACTCTCAACCCGCGGAAGGATAACTGGATAGTCTGCAGGGCTTGGGACTGGAAATTCTCACTTGCATCTTGTTAGTAATTAGGCTTGTGATAACCCTAGTTAGTTAAAGTAGTAAGCCGTAGTACTTGCTTGGCCGATTGCGAATGGATGGTGTCCAGCCTTGTCTAAGTCTTGTCTAGCTCCAGTACCTGCTATCTCCTGAGCATGTTTGTTTTACTTATCTTAACGATAACTGAGTAGAGACAGTGAGCTATTCAGGCGAAGGGTTACAACCCCGGTCCTTGTTTGGTTTAAGGATTGTAACCTGGCTCCCGGAATGGTTCCACGTCCCTAGTCGTTTATCGCCCTGTGTACTTTACTACTTGTATTTTCTTTTATTCTTTATGCTCTGATATGCTGGCTTTTGTTCTTATTTGTGGCCTCCTCTGTGGCACTTGCTCTTTCTGGGGTTTGACCCAGCTGGTTTTGTGTGGCCAGATTTCGGAGCAGCTCCCGAGGATCTACCGAGCTTCCAGCCCAATGGTGACAACTAGACGGAACCCGGGCCAAGAGTGGGTTTTCCTTTTTGTTTCACCCACTTATATGTAAATTTATTCTTTTGAGGCGTTTAGCCGACGAGCACCTGTTAGTTCGATGCACATTTACTTACTGTCTGCCTACGGGCTGTAAGCATGATTAACAAATCCTAGGGTTGATCATGTATGACTGAACTCTTGCTAGTCCTATTATTTTGTACGACTAGCTTCATGATCATCCAATATGTAATATTTGGGACGCCTTATATATATTTGATGCTCTAACATCTTGTAACTCTGTTAATTGCTTGAGATTGAGACAATAGGCTTGACCTTAAGAGACTGCTGGCTTGTAGTAAACCCTCATATCTAGACAGCCGTGACCGTATAGTTGAGATGTATTCTATTTCGATATACGTAGCTGGCTATGTTTGCCCCCGCTCTCCAGTATTCTGGTTCTGGGGCATGACATGGTTTTAGTGGTGGCCCATGCAGGTCTTGGCATTCAAGAAATGTGAGGGTTTACCGAATAGATGTCTCAATCAATATTTCGTCCTTGATCTCTGCTCATATCTTCAAATTCCTGAGATTCTTGACCTGGTCACACGCTTGTATCATTGATCTGTCCTGGTCCTTCCTTACTGTTCCCTATGTCGTCTTCTTCAGTGGCATTACTCCCGGACCTGCCAACCAGCCAGAGGAAGCTCGACAAGCACCCCAGCGCCAGGAAGATCAAGCTCAGCACTCTGGAGTAGCCTCCCGAGTTATACTTCCCGGAGGCTCGGAACCTCCAGTTCAGGCAGCTTCGCCCGCTCAACCAGCTAGACAGGATGAGGGACCTTTAGTAGGGCTTATCAGAGAACTGCTTGCATCCCAAGATCGTCGAGGCGATGCCTTGCACCAGGAAGTTCATGATGCACTAAACCGAGGAGGTCCCCAAGGGAATCAGGCGGCCAACAGTTTCAAGCGCTTGAACCCTCCCTTCTTTGACGGCAGTGAAGATGCGATTGCCGCAGACGCTTGGCTTCAGGATACCGAGGTGGTTCTAGAAGCAGCTAGGACACCTGAGAATGAGAAGGTGGCGGTGGTACGCCTACAGTTGTTAGACTTGGCTCGCGATTGGTGGGCGGCTCAGGCCATGGGGTTAGCGGCACCAGTCACTTGGGCGACGTTCAGAGAGAGGTTCCAGACAAAGTACTTCGATGCGGTGGCACGATACGACCTGCAGACCCGGTTCACCAACTTGAAGCAAGGAGGCAGGACGGTCGATGGCTATGCGACCGAGTTTTCCAGGCTGAGTAGGTTTGCCCCTACCTTAGTGGCAACCGAGTTCGATAGGGCTCAGCGATTCCAGCAAGGGCTGCACTTAGAGATATTATTGGCTGTGGAGCAGTTCGAGCACCAGACGTTCGATGCAATGTTGAAGGCAGCAAGGAGGCATGAGTATACCTCCCGGAGAATTGTGGACAGGACCGGAGGCAGGAAGCGGTCCCACAACCAGATGCACCAATCTTCAGCTCCAGCCCCGACAGCTAGGGGTATAACCATTGGGACTCCGAGGCGGGCGGCCTCAGTGACGTCGGTTCAGCATTCGACCCCGACATACCCGCAGCAGCAGAAGCAGAAGCAGTCTTCCGCGGTGGGATGTTCTCATTGCGGGAAGCCGGGCCATGTAGTGGCAGAGTGTCGTAGGGCACAGGGATTGTGCCTGGCTTGTGGAGGAGCAGACTACCAGATAGGGACCTGCCCGAATAAGGGAGGTCCATCATCATCCAACCTTTCTAGTTCTTCGGTGAGAGGACTAGCCCCAGTTCCAGTCCAGCAGCAGCAACAGCAGTACCCGAGGCCATTGTTGCCCCAGGCCCAGGCCTTTCAGCAGCAGAACCAGCAGCAGATCACCCAGGCTCCAGCACAGAACCGACAGAGGGGTTTCCAGCAGAGGGGACCCGCGGTTAGAGGTCAGGCTATGATGATGACCATGGAAGAAGAAGTTACACCAGGTGAGGTAGTGGCAGGTACTATTCTCGTCAACACCTTTCCAGCATCTGTATTATTTGATTCTGGTGCATCGCATTCATTCATGTCTGCACGATTCGCGACACGGATAGGATTGGAGCCCGAGTCATTATCAGTGAGGCTCAATATACTTACTGGTAATGGTCTTGTGGGAGTAGATCGAGTGTTTTCCTCGTGTCGGATCGTAGTTAGCGGTAGAGAGTTTCCCGCTAGGCTCATAGAGTTCCCTATGGCAGACTATGATGTAGTCCTAGGCATGGATTGGTTGAGGAACTATTATGCTAGGATAGACTGCCATGCTGGCAGAGTTGTCTTTAGTATTCCCGGAGAGCCAGAGTTTTCATTTTCCAGAGGCGCCGTAGAGCCATCTCCTCCAGTATTGCAGATGGCAGTAGCAGCAGTGCAGTTGCCCCGGATAGTTGAAGAGTTTCCAGATGTCTTCCCAGAGGAACTTCCAGGGATGCCACCAGAGCGAGAGATCGAGTTCACCATCGACTTGATTCCCGGGGCAGCACCAGTATCAGAGCGAGTCTACAGAATGGCGCCTTCAGAGTTGGAGATTTTGTACAAGATGATTGAAGAACTCAGGACCAAGGGATTCATTCGTGCAAGTGGATCGCCTTGGGGATCCCCGATGCTTCTTGTGAAAAAGAAGGATGGTACGTCTAGGCTATGTGTTGATTATCGTACCTTGAACTCAGTGACAATCAAGAACATATACCCTCTCCCGAGGATAGATGACTTGTTTGATCAACTCAAAGGGGCTTCAGTTTTCTCGAAGATAGACTTGCGGTCAGGATATCACCAGATCAGAGTTAGAGAGCAAGACATCCTGAAGACGGCGTTCATATCGAGGTATGGGCATTGAGAGTTTCTAGTTATGTCCTTTGGAGCGACCAATGCGCCGGCAGTGTTCATGGACCTCATGAACCGTATTTTTATGCCTTACTTGGATCAGTTTGTGATAGTGTTCCTTGATGACATCCTGGTCTATAGCAAGAGTGAAGCAGAGCACGAGCAGCATCTCAGAATTGTCCTCCAGATTCTCAGAGAGCACCAGTTGTACGCCAAGTTCAGTAAATGCGAGTTCTGGCTCGATCGCATTTCGTACTTGGGTCACATCATTACTAGAGGAGGAGTGGAAGTGGATCCCCAGAAGATTGTGGCTATCGAGGCATGGCCAGTACCCAGCTCAGTGGCAGAAGTTCGCAGCTTTCTTGGATTGGCCGACTACTACCGGCGGTTCGTCTCTGATTTTGTAAGGATTTCAGCGCCGATGACCCAGTTGACCCGCAAGGATGTGCCGTTCGTTTGGACAGCAGAATGTCAGGAATCATTTGAGAAGTTGAAGCGAGGTTTGATAACGGCTCCCATTCTCACCCTTCCAGATGGGACCGGAGGATTCACAGTTTATTGCGACGCTTCAGGCAGAGGATTGGGATGTGTTTTGATGCAGCATAGAAAGGTAATTGCTTATGCGTCACGTCAACTCCGTGATCATGAGAAGAATTACCCGACCCACGACTTGGAGCTAGCAGTAGTAGTGTTTGCACTTAAGTTGTGGAGGCACTACTTGTACGGAGACAGAGTGGAGATATTTACTGATCATAAAAGCCTGAAGTATGTTTTCACCCAGAAGGATCTTAATATGCGGTAGAGAAGATGGCTCGAGCTACTTGTGGACTATGATGTGGACTTGCAGTATCACCCAGGGAAGGCCAACGTGGTAGCAGATGCGTTGAGCAGGAGAGCCGGAGTCTACCTTCTAACAGCGCAACCAGAGCTATTGGTAGATCTTCAGAAGATGGGTATAGAAGTTGTCCTCCCTTCCAATGTAGCCCTGATGGCCAGCTTACAGATTCAGTCCACCATAGTTGAGAGGATCCGGACGGCACAGTTAACAGATTCCCAGATTCAGCGGCTCAGAGCAGAGTGCGAGGCAGGGAGAAGGCCAGAGTTATGTATTCATGAGGATGGTACACTTCGACACGGCACGCGTCTTTGTGTACCCAGTGGAGATATCAGACAGAAAGTCATGGCAGAGGCTCACAGTTCGCAGTATTCCATCCACCCAGGCAGCACGAAGATGTACAGAGATATTCGTCAACACTTTTGGTGGAATGGTATGAAGAGGGAGAGCCCGGTATGTCTCTCGATGTTTGGTTTGCCAACAGGTCAAGGTTGAACATCATAGACCAGCTGGACTTTTTCAACCTTTGCCGATCCCAGAATGGAAATGGGAGCATATTACCATGGATTTTGTGACTGGATTACCCAGATCTCCGGCAGGCAGAGATGCTATTTGGGTCATTGTGGACAGGCTTACCAAGGTGGCACACTTTCTTCCATTTAGAGTTGGACAGTCAACGGCACAGCTAGCAGAGATGTATCTCAGGCAGATCGTCAGACTTCACGGAGTGCCAGTCAGCATAGTATCAGACAGGGATACGAGATTCACATCGCACTTCTGGCGCAGTCTTCATCAAAGTTTGGGGACTCGTCTCAAGTTCAGCTCAGCGTATCATCCGCAGACAGATGGGCAGTCAGAGCGTACTATACAAACCCTCGAAGATATGTTGCGGTCGTGTACCCTTGACTTCGGTGGTTCGTGGGAGGATCACCTGCACCTGGTGGAATTCTCGTACAACAATAGTTTCCAGGCCAGTATCCAGATGGCACCCTTCGAGGCTCTGTATGGTAGGAAGTGCAGATCCCCGTTAGCATGGGACGATGTCGGAGAGAGGCAGATGCTCGGTCCAGAACTGATTTCTCAGACGGTTGAAGTGGTCAGGAGAGTCAGAGATCACCTCCGAGTTGCTCAGGATCGCCAGCGCCATTGGACCGATGCTCATCGGCGTCCCTTAGAATTTGTCGTCGGCGACCATGTATTCCTTAGGATCTCGCCTACCCGCGGTGTCATTCGTTTTGGCGTACGGGGAAAGCTTAGTCCTAGGTATATAGGGCCGTTCGATATTCTAGAGCGAGTAGGCGATGTGTCCTATCGTCTCGCTCTTCCGCCGTCGCTAAGTGAGGTACATGATGTATTCCATGTATCCCAATTAAGACGGTACATCCCGGACCCGAACCATATCCTAGATCATTCAGAATTGGTTGTTGGTACCAACCTTTTGTATGAGGAGAGGCCCGTGTCTATTTTGGACCGGAGGGAAAAGACGCTCAAGAACAAGACTATTAACTTAGTTCGTGTTGCTTGGGGTCATCACTCTCTAGGTGAGTCAACGTGGGAGCGTGAGGACGACATCCGATCGCGATATCCCTACCTGTTTGACTCGTGAGGTATAATGTCTTTCTTATGCCTTACGCTTTCCCTTCCTTGCTTGCATTGTATGATTGTATGATTGAACTGCTTAACGTAGCTTGCCTGTGCTTAGTATAGCTTGTCGTGGCAATCTCTAGCTCCTTGATTAAATTCCGAGGACGGAATTCTTTGAAGGTGGGTAGAGTTGTCACCCTCATTTCCTGTATTACGTATTTATGCTCGTATTGATTTTGGCACGTATTTTAATTTTTTCGACTTGCGGATTTTGGTTTCTCGTAAATGGGTTTGGACCTTGGCTTGGTTTTATTTTGTGGAGAGGGTTTGGTTTGGTTTGGTTTATCATGAGAGGAGCACTTTAACCTACACTCTACCCTCAACACAACACAACCCACCATCATAAATCCCCACCTACTTTCTCTCTCCTCTTTACTCTCCATTAATTTTCTTCTTCTTCTTCCACACAACTCCCCAACCCATTAGGCAAGTGCATCTTGCCATCAAATAAGTACTACTTTTATTTGTCCATTAGCTAGATTAGGCCATGGAGAACAACTTTAGAACTTGACATTTTGTGATTTGGAGCTTTCATTTTTCTAGATCTAGGTTTTAACCATTTTCGAAAATCCTTGGTTTTGATCTATTAAACTTCGATTTTTGTATGTTTTGATGCTTCCATGTGGAAGAGAATTCGATTTTACTCAAGATAGAACTTTGAAAATCTAGATTTGGTTTTGATTTGGTCAAGTTATGAAGAATTGAAGTTTTGAAGTTCTTGGAGTTTTTCTCGGGTTGGAGAAGCAGCCCTCTCGGCCTGCGCTCTTTAGCGCAAGGCCGATTGCGCAGCTCACCCTTTGGTGAACTGCGCACCTTCCTTCTCGGCCAGCGCCTTCATTGCGCATAGCCGATTGCGCCCTGCCTCTTGGGCTGGACCGCGCATCTCCCTTGGCGCACTAACCCTCTGCGCAGCTCACCCTACGCCATCCCCTCATGCGCAGTCCACCCTCTGTGCAGCTCACCCTGCGCCATCCCCTCCTGCGCAGTCCACCCTCTGCGCAGCTCACCCTGCGCCATCCCCTCCTGCGCAGTCCACCCTCTGCGCAGCTCACCCTGCGCCATCCCCTCCTGCGCAGTCTAACCCCTGCGCAATTTGATCCCGCGCAACCCATCTGCTGCGCCATCCATCTCTGGCGCAGTTGGTACCCTACGCAGCTCACCCTGCGCAGTTGGCCCCTGGCGCACTTGACTCTTGCGCAATCCAACCCCATGACCCCTTGCACAATATGTCCAATCATGGAGACTTAGTTTTATTCTTCTTTTAGCTTGGCTCTTCTATAGCCCTATATATATTGATATTTTATTAGATGTTTTACGTCCATTTTATATCCTTACACCTTTTGTTATGAACTTGATTTTACTTAATATGTTTGGAATGACTATTGTACTTAGCATAGTATGACAAGGAACTAGCATAACACGACAGTGACCCGTAGTGGTGCACTCCTGACATGACCAACCTGACATGATAGTGGCCCGTCGTGGCGCACTCCTGACAAGTACCCTGACATGATTTATCTTGATGCTGTTGCGACGACTAACTTGACTTGACTTGCCTTGACACCGTGGGTGTTCCTGCTTGCTTGCTTGTGCAATCCACTTGTCTTGTCTTGCATCATGTCTAGGACGTGACTTCCTGGGTACCACGGCCAGGGACTCACGCTAAATTGGATTAGGCTAATGATTAGATCAAACTAGAACATGGAGAATTCCCAGTCACAGGCAATCTCGTTATCTGGGCGCTTTAATGGACTTGTAGCTTGCCGACGAGTAGAGCACATTTCCAGCACACTGTCATGTGTTGCACCCTCTAAGTCACCTAAGGGTACATTTGTCTCCCGGGCAATGTACCCACCTATAACTCTCAACCCGCGGAAGGATAACTGGATAGTCTGCAGGGCTTGGGACTGTAAATTCTCACTTGCATCTTGTTAGTAATTAGGCTTGTGATAACCCTAGTTAGTTAAAGTAGTAAGCCGTAGTACTTGCTTGGCCGATTGCGAATGGATGGTGTCCAGCCTTGTCTAAGTCTTGTCTAGCTCCAGTACCTGCTATCTCCTGAGCATGTTTGTTTTACTTATCTTAACGATAACTGAGTAGAGACAGTGAGCTATTCAGGCGAAGGGTTACAACCCCGGTCCTTGTTTGGTTTAAGGATTGTAACCTGGCTCCCGGAATGGTTCCACGTCCCTAGTCGTTTATCGCCCTGTGTACTTTACTACTTGTACTTTATTTTATTCTTTATGCTCTGATATGCTGGCTTTTGTTCTTATTTGTGGCCTCCTCTGTGGCACTTGCTCTTTCTGGGGTTTGACCCAGCTGGTTTTGTGTGGCCAGATTTCGGAGCAGCTCCCGAGGATCTATCGAGCTTCCAGCCCAATGGTGACAACTAGACGGAACCCGGGCCAAGAGTGGGTTTTCCTTTTTGTTTCACCCACTTATATGTAAATTTATTCTTTTTAGGCGTTTAGCCGACGAGCACCTGTTAGCTCGATGCACATTTACTTACTGTCTGCCTACGGGCTGTAAGCATGATTAACAAATCCTAGGGATGATCATGTATGACTGAACTCTTGCTAGTCCTATCATTTTGTACGACTAGCTTCATGATCATCCAATATGTAATATTTGGGACGCCTTATATATATATTTGATGCTCTAACATCTTGTAACTCTGTTAATTGCTTGAGATTGAGACAATAGGCTTGACCTTAAGAGACTGCTGGCTTGTAGTAAACCCTCATATCTAGACAGCCGTGACCATATAGTTGAGATGTATTCTATTTCGATATACGTAGCTGGCTATGTCTGCCCCCGCTCTCCAGTATTCTGGTTCTGGGGCGTGACAACAGCGCCGTCCTGACCCCCCTTATTCTCCGACGAGCTCGTCGGAGTTAGACCCTTGTTGTCGCCGCCGTTGCAGCCACCGCCGTCGCAATCAACCACCACCACCTTGTTCGCCTCGACGAGACGAACCCAGCGCCACCCTTCGTCGCCGACCACGACGCCTCCTCCACCATATAGCACCCCCGACAGCTCCCTCGCGTCGGACACGTACGTGTCTCTTCGTGTCTACTACACCCCCGTGTCTCGTTTTCACATAGGTGGGTCGTTTCGTGTCGGTGAGTTTAGTGGTGGACTCGGATACGAGAAATTCGTGTTGTGCGTGTCGTGCTAGCCTCGGACACAGGATTCGTGTACCCGTGTCCCTAACTGTCAGGACACGGGTTTAAAATAATTGTGTTAATGGGTTTGGGTTTGTGCTATTGGGTTTAAACCCGCACAGTAATGAATTTTAATAAAACGGGTTTACTATTTATAACGGGTTTGGGTTTGGGCCCAGTGGGTTTTGGGCCGGATTTTATATATATATGTATATATGTTTATGTATATGTATTATATATATATATTATTATATATATACTGTTATATATAATATATATATATATATATATATATATATATAAAATATATATATAATATATATATATATATATATATATATATATATATATATATATATATATATATATATATATATATATATATACTGGTAACATCACTGTGCACCGGAGGTGAGGGCCGGGTTCGATCCCTCCCTCCCACGGAGGTGGCTGGGTGGCGGTGGCCACGGCCTCCGGGCCAAAGTCGGGTGGAGTCGTCCACCGGATTTGGTTTTAAAAAAAGAGGAGAATATATATATATATATATATATATATATATATATATATATATATATATATATATATATATATATATATTTCAAATATAATTTTGTGCAAAATTTTGTTATGTATAAATTTACAAGTTATTTTATTATTTAGTTCTATGACTTGTATATTTCACTACCTTAATTTATATATTATTAAAATACTTTAATATTCATTTATATATATATTTTAATTTCGTATTTCGATTGATTACAGCCATTTGAGTCCAGACCTAGCATGGGTTCTGTGGACTCAAATGAGCCTAAATACATTCAAGGCCTGTACGAGTCATATCGGACTTGATTCATGGCTTTGGGTCCCGTATGTGGACTCATGTTCAATTTTGTATACGTGGATAAAATATTAAATAATTAATTATTTATTTTCTAGAAATTGTAATTTGTTGTTTTTGAATTTTTGTATATATTTTAAGTGATGTAAAAATATGGAAAAAAAATTGTATTTAAATACTATATTAATTTATCTAATTTAATATAATTTTTACAGTATTTAATAAGTACTTTTGGCATTTTATAAAAATAGGAAAACAGAACTCATTTTCAGGGTACTTATGTTTACTGATTTTTAATAAATATCTATGAGGGTTTTAAATTCCAGAAAAATTAGTATAAATTTCTATAATTAACAAGGATAATTTGGGTACTTTATTTTATGTATATTTGTGCTTTTTTCCTACCTTAAAAATTATTGGAATATAGTGTACAGTCTGATTTAGTTATTGAATAATTACGACTTGCGATGTATTGTGTGATTTTGGGATATTGTAGTATTGGACCTTACCCTATCATAGTGTAAAGGCCCTAGAAAGTTAGTTTAGGTATTGTGTCACCCCACATTGGTCTCCTATGCTAAATTCATCACTTGGCTAGATGTCCAGTGAGAAAGTCGTGTCACACCACTAGTGTCCTAGTGTTTAACTTAGTATAAAAACTAAGTTTATGTATCATTTTTACAGTGACGGAACACCAGGATATCTATAGCTTCATATACATACACTTGCTTTGCACAAGGTAAGTACCTCTACAAACTTTATTTACTGCATATAATGAATTGTGTATAAACCATGTTAAATACCGATACCTAAACTGCAAGTCATATCTCTCCATGTTTCACATACTTTATACTGCTCTCAGTATCCATCATGTTTTATACTATTCTCGTATCTCTCACATGTTTAGAATCTGGGTTATGAAAAAACTGATAGTTGAGAACGTGATCATGTCCCCTTTACTGTACCGAGCAAGGTCGCATTTTGTGTGCATATCTTGCCGTAGGCCATTACCCCGCATATTCTGTATGGATATACACCTATGCTTGTACACTTGTACGTATATACATTTTATTTACATGTGCCGCTGTAACGCCCCAGAACCAGAATACTGGAGAGCGGGGGCATACATAGCCAGCTACGTATAATGAAATGGAATTCATCCCACTATACGGTCACGGCTGTCTAGACATATGAGGGTTTAACTATAATCCATCAGTCTCCTATGGTCAATAACAAGCCTAATTGTCTCAATCTCAAACAAGCAAGTAAAGTTACAAGATGTAAGATCACCAAATATACAATAATAAGGCATCCCAAACATTACATATATATTCAGCTGATCATGAAGCTACTCGTTACAAAATGTGAGGACTAGCAAGAGTTTAGTCATACATGATCAACCCTAGGATCTGTCAATCATGCTACAGCCCGTAGGCAGACAATAATAGGTTATGCAATACGAGCTAACAGGTGCTCGCCGGCTAAACGCCTCAAAATGGAAATTTTTACAATAGAGTGGGAGAGCAAAAATAAACCCACTCGTTGCCCTGGTCACGCCTGATGGTCACCATCGGGCTGGAAGGTCGGTAGATCCTCTGAAGCTGCTCCGAAATCTGGCCACACAAAACCAGCTGGGTCAGATCCCAGAAAGAGCAAGTGCCACAAAGGAGGCTTCACTTAAGAACTAAAACCAGCATATCAGAAATAAATATTTAAAAGTAGTTACAAAAGGGCTTGGTACTAAAGAATAACAACAATCATAGTGGAGTACAAGGGAACCATTCAAGTAGCCGGGTCACAACCCTTAAACCAAACAAGGACCGGGGTTGTAACCCTTCACTTGAATAGAACTCCGTCTCCAAATCTTGTTGATAAGGTAAAACATTACAAGCATGACGTGGGGTGCAATAAGACAATAAATGAAGAGGGGACTCAGAACTGCTCCGAGAGCCAGGTTACAACCCTTAAACCAAACAAGGACCGCGGTTGTAACCCTTCGCCTGAACAGAACTTAGCCCCTGTTCTTTATTGTTAAGAAGGACAATTATGCGATCAAGCTTGCAATAATCGAGCACTGAAACCACACCATACAATCGCTTTCGGCCAATCAGTGACTACGGCTTTCTACATTAGCTAACTAGAGTTTTCATAACATGCAGTGAGATGTTCCTCCAGCCACAAGCCCTGCAGCTAATCCAGGTTATCCATGCGACTTGGGTTCATTAAGCAGTACATCGTTTTTTCCATATATCAGTGAGTTTGGACTTGTGCCCTACTCGTCGGCAGACTGCAAGTCCCACAATGGTGGCCGGAATAACGGGATTGCCTGTAGCTGGGGAAATCTCTCATGACTACTGAATTATTCTAGTTATTAGCCTTAGCCATTTACAGTAGGTACCCCTGACCGTGGTACTCAGGGATCCCTGTCCTAGACATGATGCAAACATTGCCAGTTCAATTGTACAAACACAGTCACCCACGGTGTCCAGGCCATTCAATCTTGTGATGTCATGTTCACTGTCAGGAGTGCGCCACGTCGGGCCACTATCATGTCATGTCAAAAGTGCACCACAACGGGTCACCATCGTGTCAGAGAATAATTAATTTAGTACAAGTACACATTTAATAATTAAATATTAGAAGGAGCAAGTACTGTGGGGGACTCATGCGGCTCAGAAAAATTCATGCGGCCAGCAGTCACTTGGCCATATGCGGCTGAGCAAAATATCTATACCTGCTTGCTAGCAGGCGACTGCATTTAATACATTAATAAATAGCATTAATGGAATGCATTAAATAATACAAAATATATTAATATACAATATATAATATTTTAATATATAATAAATGTATGCCTTGTATGCATTAGCATAATGCATTAATATGCATGCGGCTGATGGAAGCCATATGCGGCTGGTTTATTAAAGAATGTTACAACAATAATAAAATACATTAAGTAATGTATTAATAATGCATTAAAATAATGCATTACCCATGCATTAAGAATGCTATTATGGAAAGGAAGTGTACTTAATCATTAAAGAATTATATTAGGGAAAAAAATGCATTAGGAAAAGGACATGTGTTAATTAATGCATAAAATGCACTAAAGAATGCATTATGTGCATTCCCTGAAGGCTATGCGGCTATTGCATCAAAATTTGCATTAAATGCAATTTTTTTGTTGTGCCATGCGGCTGATGCATGGACAATGCCTAAAAATGCATTAAATTCATTCTTGAGTGCCATGCGGCTGATGGCGCATCATGCAACTTTTTAATGCTTTAAATGTAAGGCATATGCTGATGCATGGCTAATGCATTTCTAATGCATTAATGCTAGATGCATTATCCCAAGGCATGCGGCTGGACATGCTCCTACATGCGGCTAAAAAATGGTTTTCCCATGTATGCTGATGCATGCAATGCTATGGGTGCAAGCATTAAATGCTAAGCCATGATAATGGGGCCAAGCATTAATGCTAAGCTTTGCTCCCACGTGCATGCATTTAATGCTAAGGTGGCCAAGTATGTTCCCATGCGGCTACAATTAACATTTGCAAATAACTGCAAGTGTATAGGAGATTAAATAATACAATTCTATCTAAAGCCATGCGGCTCATTAGTAAATGGCCATGCGGCCATGGCATGTAATGCCTATTGTTCGTATTACGTATTTTGGAATACGTGTACGTAATCTGACTCGTATTGCTTGACTCCTGGCTTGGTTCGGCTTGTTTGGGTTGGCTTGGTTCGGCTTGGGTTGCTTATTGGTTCATCATGAACCAAGGAGGAGAACCCTTACCTACCACCACCATCCCCATTTATTAGCCCAACTCTTTCTCTCTCCTTATTCACTCTTCTTCTTCCTCACCATTACTCTCCACCTACACCCAAGAGCCCTAGGCAAGTGCAATTTTGCTTCATGATGGATCTCAAGTTTTATTGTTCCATTCTCTTCTTTACATGATTAAAAGCCTCTTTAGAACTTGGAGTTTTTAATTTTGATGGATAGATTCTTCTAGATCTACTTTATAACTTTTAGTTCATGGAGTTTTATTGGTTTTGATCTACTAAAACTTGTTATTTTCGAAAACTAATAGTTCCATGAGCAAGAGCACGAAATTTCGTGTGAATTTGGTTTTTGATTCACCTCATTTCGAGTTAAAATAAAGTTTTTATGGCCAAAACAAGTTTTCTGGATTTTTCATGTCGGCTGGGTGAAATTTTACGCTAGGGATCCTGGGATTGCGTATTTTACGCTGGATATCATCCAGAATGTAAGATTTTACGCTAGGGACCCTAGAATTGCGTACTTTACGCTGGATATCATCCAGAATGTAAGATTTTACACTAGGGACCATGGAATTGCGTATTTTTACGCTGGATATCATCCAGAATGTAAGATTTTACGCTAGGGACACTGGAATTGCGTATTTTACGCTGGTTATCATCCAGAATGTAAGATTTTACGCTAGGGACCCTGGAATTGCGTATTTTACGCTGGATATCATCCAGAATGTAAGATTTTACGCAAGGAACCCTGAAAATTGTGTATTTTACGCTGGATGGTACCCAGAATGTGAAATTTTACGCTGGAACCCTCCCCTTTTACGTATTTTACGCAGAATTGAATTTTTGGCATAAAAAGTGCACAGAATGACTATTTTTGCCAAGTTTAGCTATTTTCTAGCCAGAATTTCGAAAAACTTAAAACATGAAAGTTTTAGATCTTTGTCTTGCCTTTCCGAATATCTCTGGAGCACCTCATTTTGAGTTCGTATGTGGAAGTTATGTCCCGTCTTCCCTGAGCCGCATGATTCTTCCACAACTCTTGCACCTTGTTTATATTTAGTTATTGCATATACGTTTATACCAGGTTAAATGTTAATTTTAAATATGTTCAATGACATAATGGTGACCCGTCGTGGCGCACTCTTGACAGTGAATTTGACATAATATATATCTCGAATGCGGTTGTGACGGCTAGCATATTGTGACAGAATTGAATGGCCTGGACACCGTGGGTGATTGTGTTTGTACAAAATAAACTAGTACTGTCTTGCATTATGTCTAGGATAGGGATCTCTGAGTATCACGGTCATGGATACCTACAGTAATTGACTAAGGCTAATAAACTAGAATAATTCAGTAGATATGAAGAGATTCCCAGCTACAGGCAATCCCGTTATCTGGGCGCATTAAGTGGACTTGTAGCATACCGAAGAGTAGGGCTCATTTCCAGCACACAGTTACGTGTTGCATTCTTCATAAACGGACATTCGACCCGGATAACTGGATGGTCTGCAGGACTTGTGGCTGTTGGGATAATCTCATTACATCTTGCTAATAGCTAGGCCTGTGATAACCCTAGTTAGTTAAAAGTATCAAGCCGTACTCTTGATTGGTCATGATTGATTGGATGGAGTTTATTCCAGCTTAGTCTTATCATGATCCTGTGCAAGATTATGACATGACATGATTATTGATGCTTGTCTTAACAATAACGATCAGGGGTCCAGTTCTGTTCAGGCGACGGGTTACAACCCCGGTCCTTGTTTGGTTTAAGGGTTGTAACCTGGCTCCCGGAGCAGTTCTGTGTCCTCTCTTCATTTATTGTCTTCACTGTACCAATAGTATTTGAGACGGATTTCTATTCAGGTGAAGGGCTGCAACCCTGGTCCTTGTTTGGTTTAAGGGTTGTGACCTGGCAACTTGAATAGTTTTCTCGTACTAAGTTTACTGTTGTTATCTCTATTATTATCAGTACTTTATTTATTATCTTTAATATTCTGTTGTGATATGCTGGTTTTAGTCCCTAAGTGAAGTCTCCTTTGTGGCACTTGCTCTTTCTGGGGTCTGATCCAGCTGGTTTTGTGTAGCCAGATATCGGAGCAGTACCAGAGGATCCACCTGTCTTCCAGCCAGATGGTGAACACCAGGCGTAACCCTGACAACGAGTGGGTTTTTTTTGTCCTTTCACTTTATTGTAAAAATTATTCTTTTGAGGCGTTTAGCCGACGAGCACGTGTTAGCTCGTATTGCATCTTTATTTACTGTCTGCCTACGGGCTGTAACATGATTGACAGATCCTAGGGTTGATCATGTACGACTGAACTCTTGCTAGTCTTGATATTTTGTACGACTAGCTTCATGATCATCCAATATGTAATGTATGGGACGCCTTGCTATTATATATTTGGTGCTCTGACATCTTGTAACTATTATTGCTTGCTTGAGATTGAGACAATAGGCTTGTCCATGACCATAGGAGACTGTTGGCTTGTAGTTAAACCCTCATGTATCTAGACAGCCGTGACCGTATAGCGAGGTGGGTTGCACTTCAATATACGTAGCTGGCTATGTACGCCCCCGCTCTCCAGTATTCTGGTTTTGGGGTGTTACATGGTTTTAGTGGTGGCCCATGCAGGTCTTGTAAATCAAGATATGTGAGGGTTTACCGAATAGATGTCTCAATCAGCACCCGCCCTTGATCTCTGCCCGTATCTTTTAATCCCTAAGATTCTCGACCTGATCACATGCTTGTATCGTTGATCTGTCTTGGTCCTTCCTTATTGTTTCCTATGTAGTCTTCTTCAGCGGCATTGTTCCCGGACATGCCGATCAGTAAGGCGAAGCACCTCCCGTGGACCAGCAGCAACCCGGAGATCAAGTCCAACATTCAGGAGAAGCCTCCAGAGTCATGCCTACTGGAGGAGAGCCACCAGTTCAGCCCGTCCAGCCTGTAGAGCTGATGATGGCACTTTGATGGGTCTCATCACGTCACTATTCATCTCCCAGGATCGTCGAGGAGATGCCTTGCACCAGGCGGTGGCAGACGCTTTGACCAGAGGAGGTCATCAGGGTAACAGCGCGGCCAACAGCTTCAAGCGCTTGAACCCTCCCTTCTTCGACGGCAGTGAAGATGCGATCGCTGCAGATGCATAGCTTCAGGACACAGAGGTGATTCTAGAAGCAGCCAGGACTCCAGAGAACGAGAAGGTGGCCGTGGTACTCCTGCAGTTACTAGATCTTGCCCGTAGCTGGTGGGCGGCACGGAGGTCGAAAGCGATCTCACGGCCAGATAAATCAGTCATCAGCACCAGCCCCGGCAGCCAGGGCTTTGACTATTGGAGCTCCGAGGCGGGCGGGCTCAGTGACGTCGGTTCAGCATTCCACCCCGACGCACCCTCAGCAGCAGAAGCAGAAGCAGTCTTTCGCAGTGGGATGTTCACACTGCGGGAAGCCAGGGCATGTGGTATCAGAGTGTCGCAGAGCACAGGGTTTATGCTTGGTTTATGGTGCCCCAGACCACAGGGTTGGGAACTGCCCGAACAGGGGGAGTTCATCGGCCTTCTCTAATCCTTCAGTTAGAGGACCCGCACCAGTCCAGCAGCAGCAACAGCAACAGCAGCTGCAGTACCCATTCCCGAGGCCATTGCCGACGCAGGCCCAGGCATTCCAGCAGCAGAGACCGCAACAGTATGCCCAAGCCCAAGCCCTAATCCAGAGCAGGTAGAGGAATTTCTAGCAGAGGGGACCCGCACCCAGAGGGCATGGTCAAGTGCTGGCCTTGACCATGGGAGAGGAAGGAATAGCACCAGGAGAGGTAGTGGCAGGTACTATTCTCGTCAACACCTTTCCAGCTTCAGTATTATTTGATTTTGGTGCCTCGCATTCATTTATGTCTGCACGATTCGCGACACGGATAGGACTGGAACCCGAGTCATTATCAGTAAGGCTCAATATACTTACTGGTAACGGTCTTGTGGGAGTAGATAGAGTGTTTTCCTCGTGTCGGGTCGTAGTTAGCGGTAGAGAGTTTTCCGCTAGATTAATAGAATTCCCGATGGCCGATTATGATGTGGTCTTAGGGATGGATTGGTTGAGGGACCAGTATGCCAGGATAGATTGTCATATTGGCAGGGTTGCTTTTAGCATCCCAGGCGAGCCGAAGTTTTCCTTCTCCCGAGGCGAAGTTGAACCTTCTCCTCCCGTATTGCGGATGGCAGTAGCAGCAGTGCAGTTGCCCCGGATCGTCGAGGAGTTTCCAGATGTTTTCTCCGAAGAGCTTCCAGGAATGCCGCCAGAGCGAGAGATCGAGTTCACCATAGACTTGATCCCCGGGACCGCACCTATGTCAGAGCACGGAGTACCAGTCAGTATCACCTCGGACAGAGATTCGAGATTTACGTCACACTTTTGGCGTAGTCTGCAAGAGAGTTTGGGAACTCACCTCCAGTTCAGCTCAGCATATCACCCACAGACAGATGGCCAGTCAGAACGCACGATCCAGACTCTCGAAGATATGTTGAGATCTTGTACACTCGATTTCGGCGGTTCGTGGGAAGATCACCTGCACCTGGTGGAGTTCTCGTACAACAACAGTTTCCAAGCTAGCATCCAGATGGCGTCGTTCGAGGCACTGTATGGTAGGAAGTACAGATCTCCACTAGCATGGGACGATGTTGGAGAAATGCAGATGCTTGGTCCCGAGTTAATCACTCAGACAGTTGAGGTGGTCAGGAGAGTTAGAGATCATCTTCGCGTTGCACAAGATCGTCAGCGCCATTGGGCCGATTCTCATCGGCGTCCCCTTGAATTTTCTGTCGACGACCATGTATTTTTGAGGATCTCGCCTAACTGTGGCGTCATTCATTTCGGCATACGGGAAAAGCTTAGTCCTAGGTATATAGGGTCGTTCGATATTCTGGAGCGAGTAGGAGATGTGTCCTATCGTCTCGCTCTTCCGTCGTCTCTGAGTGAGGTGCATGACGTATTCCATGTATCCCAACTGCGACGGTATATTCCGGACCCGAGCCACATCCTGGATCATTCAGAATTGGTTGTGGGTACCAACCTTTCGTATGAGGAGATGCCCGTATCCATATTGGACCGGAGAGAGAAGATACTCAAGAACAAGACTATCAAGTTAGTCCGAGTTGCTTGGGGTCATCACTCTTTGGGTGAGTCAACGTGGGAGCATGAGGATGATATCCGATCGCGATATCCCGACCTGTTTGACTCGTGAGGTATAATATCTTTCTTATGCCTCATGCCTTCGATTCCTTGCTTGCATAAATAATTGCTTGATTGCTTGACTAGTATAGCTTGCCTGTGATTAGTATAGCTTGTCCTTGCATCTCTAGCCTCTTGATTAAATTTCGAGGACGAAATTCTTTTAAGGTGGGGAGAGTTGTAATGTCTATTGTTCGTATTACGTATTTTGGAATACGTGTACGTAATCTGACTCGTATTGCTTGACTCCTGGCTTGGTTCGGCTTGTTTGGGTTGGCTTGGTTCGGCTTGGGTTGCTTATTGGTTCATCATGAACCAAGGGGGAGAACCCTTACCTACCACCACCATCCCTATTTATTAGTCCAACTCTTTCTCTCTCCTCATTCACTCTTCTTCTTCCTCACCATTACTCTCCACCTACACCCAAGAGCCCTAGGCAAGTGCAATTTTGCTTCATGATGGATCTCAAGTTTTATTGTTCCATTCTCTTCTTTACATGATTATAAGCCTCTTTAGAACTTGGAGTTTTTAATTTTGATGGATAGATTCTTCTAGATCTACTTTATAACTTTTAGTTCATGGAGTTTTCTTGGTTTTGATCTACTAAAACTTGTTATTTTCGAAAACTAATAGTTCCATGAGCAAGAGCACGAAATTTCGTGTGAATTTGGTTTTTGATTCACCTCATTTCGAGTTAAAATGAAGTTTTTATGTCCAAAACAAGTTTTCTAGATTTTTCATGTCGGCTGAGTGAAATTTTACGCTAGGATTTACGCTGGATATCATCCAGAATGTAAGATTTTACGCTAGGGACCCTGTAATTGCGTATTTTATGCTGGTTATCATCCAGAATGTAAGATTTTACGCTAGGAACCCTGGAATTACGTATTTTATGCTGGATATCATCCAGAATGTAAGCTTTTACGCTAGGGACCCTGGAATTGCATATTTTACGCTGGTTATCATCCAGAATGTAAGATTTTACGCTAGGGACCCTGGAATTGCGTATTTTATGCTGGATATCATCCAGAATGTAAGATTTTACGCTAGGGACCCTGGAATTGCGTATTTTACGCTGGATATCATCCAGAATGTAAGATTTTACGCTAGGGACCCTGTAATTGCGTATTTTACGCTGGTTATCATCCAGAATGTAAGATTTTACGCTAGGGACCCTGGAATTGCGTATTTTACGCTGGATATCATCCAGAATGTAAGATTTTACGCTAGGGACCCTGGAATTGCGTATTTTATGCTGGATATCATCCAGAATGTAAGATTTTACGCTAGGGATCTTGGAATTGCGTATTTTACGCTGGATATCATCCAGAATGTAAGATTTTACGCAGGGAACCCTGAAATTGCGTATTTTACGCTGGATGGTACCCAGAATGTGAAATTTTATGCTGGAACCCTCCCTTTTTACGTATTTTGCGTATTTTACCCTGGAATTGCATATTTTACCCTGGAATTGTGTATTTTACGCTGATGGCGCAACATGCAACTTTCTAATGCTTTAAATGTAAGGCATATGCTGATGCACGGCTAATGCATTTCTAATACATTAATGCTAGATGCATTATCCCAAGGCATGCGGCTGGACATGCTCCTACATGCGGCTAAAAAATGGTTTTCCCATGTATGCTGATGCATGCAATGCTATGGGTGCAAGCATTAAATGCTAAGCCATGATAATGGGGCCAAGCATTAATGCTAAGCTTTGCTCCCACGTGCATGCATTTAATGCTAAGGTGGCCAAGTATGTTCCCATGCGGCTACAATTAACATTTGCAAACAACTACAAGTGTATATGAGATAAAATAATACAATTCTATCTAAAGCCATGCGGCTCATTAGTAAATGGCCATACGGCCAGGGCAAAAATCCCGTAGGTCATATTTGGACCAAACGAAATTCTCTGCAACATGGGACCATCAACTAGCAAAATATGCAAGTTTGATAGATCAAAACTCCTGAAAACCGAAAATACCACAAGCTAGATTTACAAGAATTTAACCATGGAAATGAAAAATGCTAAATACTAAAGTGGGTTAGAAACACATAAGGAAAATAATAGAACAATAACAATGGACTTCCTCCATGAAGCAAGGTGCACTTGCCTAAGCTCTCTCTCTCTTTCTCTCTGGTGGTTGAAGAAGTAATGGTGGAGAAGAAGAAGTAATGAAGAGAGAGAAATGTGTGGTGGGATATTTAATGAGGATGGTGGTAGGTAGGTTATTTAATGAAGGTGGTAGGTGGGAGTGGTTTGGTCCACATTAAAATCAAGCAAAATCGAACCGTGCAAAACCAAGCCGAACCAAGTCAAGTTGGGCCGAACCAACCAAGGAGACATACAATACGGGTCTAAATACGTACACGTATACCGAGATACGTAATACGAACAATGGTCATTACAGCCGCAGTACATTGTACACCTATTGACGATCACGTACCTGCTACAGTTTTAAACATTACATATACATCTGTCTCTATGACATATGAGTCATTGCCATGATAGATTGTGATGTGCCATGATTCCTGTTTATTACACTGCAGTTCATTTCATGCTTCGTATATTTAGTTTGTTAGAATCAGTACTTGCTCCCGTCCTGACAGGATAAACGTTGTAGGCATACTTACCGAGGAGGGGTTGCTATGTGATTCCTATTATGGAGTTGCCGTCGAGGATCATACTTTACCTTACGAGGATGTACCTGCGGGAAAACTCGTCTAGTTTGTATAGTTGCTCGGGACTTTTGAGAGTAGTCATGTTTCGACTATGTATTTTGATACTGGACCTGTATCCAGTTTTATGTCTTGACTTTGTATTTGGAACATATTTATATACGAGATGATTTTGTGTTTGGGATATTACTCTGACTCAACATGACATTTAGAACTGTTAGCACACTTTGATCTTATCTTGTTAGTCTTTAGAACAACTTACTACGTTTTATCTCAAGCGTAGGTTGGACATGACTCGGCCCGGCCCAACAATTTGGGTAGCAGATCGTGACAGGTGGGAGCTTGAACTGGCACATAGGACACGATGTTCTCTACGACAAGATACAAAATGATGCACTCCCCGTGATAGTGTTGCGAGCACGACAACTATCTCATCATCCCTTTTTGAACAACGCACATATGTCAAGGATATACATAACGAAAGAGAAATAAATATATAAAATTTGAGTTGGGCAGCTAAATAGTTTTTAATAATAATAATTATATTGTAGGAAAAAAATTATACAAAAATATCAATAATATTAGTAATACTAGTAAATTCACGTGCATTGCACGTAAAATAATTTTTTTATGATGTAGATAGAAATAGTTCAAATATTTAAATATATTTGAGTTTAGATTTGTTAAACAATTTACTTTTTTTAAAAAATTATTTTTACTTTAAATTAAATTAAAATTTCGTTTTAGAACATTTTTAAATGTATATATATTTGTGCATAAAAAGGAGGAAAAATAGTTCTTTATCTATAATTTTTTAAATAAAATAATTGATGATATAGGTACAATTTAGACCGCTAATTTCTCAACTATTTCCAGGTTGCATTATAAAGAGCAGAGATATAAATTATATATTAAACAAAACAACCTTCAAAGACGGTACATACAAAGGAAGTAACAAACATGGGATAAGTATATTATAGTTCAAAATAAATCACATATTAAAGTATCACGTGAAAGGCACGTGCATCGAATCTAAGCTGTCTCCAAATTGTTCTTATATGCTTTTCCCTCTATAAATTCCGAAGCGGTCGATAATTTTCCCAAACGAACCAAATGGCGGCAGCGTCGAGCAAAAAGCGATGGCTTCCTCTCGAAGCAAACCCCGACGTCATGAACCAGGTTCTCCTCCTCCTCCTCTCTCCGTCGATCGATTTATTAGGGTTTCATTGTCCGTTCGATCTCTGATCTCTTGATCAGGGTTTTGGAACTGGTTAGGAATTGGGTTTTTTTTGAAGCGAATTAGGGTTTATTGGTGCAGTTCGTATGGGGACTCGGGGTCCCGGAGGGCGAAGTCGAGTTCAATGACGTTTACGGACTGGACGAGGAGCTCCTCGAGATGGTCCCGAAGCCGGTGCTCGCCGTGCTTCTGCTCTATCCCTACACTTCCCAGGTGAAAATTTTGCATATTTTCTTGAAAATTTCGGAGTCGTGATTTTTTTTTTTTTTTTGGTGTGGAGTGGTTTTGATTTGATGAATTTTGATTCAGAACGAAGCAGAGAAGAAAGCCGAGGAAGAGGAAGTTAAGGAATCTCAGAAGAAGGTGAGTTATGTTATGCAGCTCATTCCTTTTGATCTATTGAAACATATGATTGTATATGTAGTATTTATCTAAAATAACATCTATGTATGATATCTCGTCGTGAAGAGTTGATCTTGTATTGGATTATGTAACATAACATGTCCGAATGAAGACATGAAGGGTGTTCCTATTTAATTTTGATATCGTGCCAGAATCTTTATGATGAATTTATTTGCGGTAGGTTAAGAAAATCTGATCCGTCGAGGTCGGATAACCCTTATACTGAGCCTTTCTCCTTTCATGTGGAGAGAGTTATTATTTTTAATTTTAATAATTTGTTCTGATCATAGAGATTTGAGGGTGTAGCTTGGCGTGACGGGCGCAGAGATAAACAACCTCCACATATAGACAATCCGCAGAATCGCCTGATGGCACTAGGACGCCCTTTTGTAATTCTTAATCATATGATGGATTTCCAGGAAGAACATCATCAGTCTTTATCCCAAGGGAAATATACTCCTAACGCATGATAAAAATTTGTTTGAAAGCAACAGGGATTGAAATTATGGCAAACTTATCTCGATGCGATAGACGAGGTAAGTTAGTATAAATTGATGATGGGAATGAATTGGGAATGCAGAATAGGGGATAAAGTTTATTTGCTCTTTAGTTGTCGGAACATAAAACTGATGAACGTGTAAAGTTTTAATTACAATGAAAAAACAATAATTGAGCATGAAAAAGATATTGGAGCTGATTACTCAACTTTCGACCTTTGTACTTTAGATCTCAAAGCAAATACTTATTCCAGGCATTTGTAATACAGATATCAAAAGCCAATATTAATAGTTTTGGAATGTCTGTGCTTCCTAGCTTCTAAGCATTCTCTTTTAATATGAACTTTTTTAGTAAGAAGCGGATGCTTAACCATCCTTTAGAATCTTCCAGTAAGGATGTGAAAAGCGCTAGGCGCTAGTCGGGCGGGCACCTGCCGTCTAGTCTCTAGCCTTCCTAGGCGGCTGCCTAGATCTAGGCGGTTCAAAAATAAATATTTTTTTCCGCCAAAAACTTACTGAAAATTGCACAAAAAGACCATAAAATCCCAAAACATGCATAGTTGGACGTCGGAAGGTCTAGGCGGGCGCCTAGGCGGACATCGGACGGGCACCCGGGGCCTAGCGCCTAGGCGGCCGCCTAGACCGTCTTTTAGAACAGTGCTTCCAGTACATTAGTACTATTCTTGGCCCAAGCCTTTTATTTGGTGGGTAACTTTGATGACATCTTCTCACAGTACTATCCCTGGCCCAAGAATTTTATTTGGTGCCTAACTTCAATGAAGCTACTGCAAAACTGTAATTTAGAAGTGGAGAACGAATTGAAGAAATGACCTTAAATCTTAGTGTACTAACCCCTAATCGAATTATTTTCCACTCATGTGTGTGATTCAAATCTTAGTGTACCGACTCCTAATCAATTTTTTTTTTCAGTTCATGTTTGTGATTCACATAGGAACTGAAATGCTCTTAAGTACATCATTTATTGTTTTCCATATCTGCTCACTACACTACGTCTTATCGGTTCACACTTGGTTTCTTTCGTGCAAAACATTCATATTTGAGCAATTTTGTCTATAATGTGAGCTGGTTATTTCTTATATGACACTTAATTTTTTTGATCATCTTCTGTTAAGGAGGAGGGAGAGCATATTCAAAGAACACAAATGTGGTTGTGATTCCATATGCTTGTTGCCAAATGGAGATGTATTTATAATTGCTTATACAGATTATTCAGATAACATAGATATTACTGAGAATTGCTTCAGAGTTAATGAACATCTTTCTTCTCACTGCAGGAGGTTAGTGAGAAGGTGTACTTTTTGAAACAAACTGTGGGCAATGCTTGTGGAACTATTGGTCTTCTTCATGCTATAGGAAACTTAACATCAGAAATCAAGCTGGGTAAGTTTGTATTATACTATGCTTAAGTTATTCTGTGAAGATCCTTTTAGTGGCCTAGTTGTTTTAAATTTGTTTAGCCTGCAAAAATTTGAATTTCGTATAAGAATTTGTTTCTCTATGCTATTAGTTGGCCTCACGACCTTGTGGATTACTGATTTTGATTGCAAGTGTGAGCTTCTCATGTTAAATAAGATTATTGAATATAGAACAAATAGCTTATGTCAGGCCATTTTAAGATCCCAATATCTAATCAAGATGTCTCGTGGCTATTTTGATATTGTGGTTGTCAAATCATGATACATCTCGCGTGTCCTGTCGTATGTTGTAAGATACATAGTTTCATATTAGATTTGACTGGAAATGAATGTAGCCCTACAAATATATGGATAAGTTTAACATATTAGCAATGATGAGTAATGAGTATTACCTAGTATTAAGTGACAAGTTCACTATAAGGTTGTTATTTATGAGTGACAGGTATAACATTAGCATTATATGATGGTACTTCATCGTTTTTTTTAATTCATCGTTATAGAATCGATGTATCAGTGAGAACTTGACTTAGCAATCTATGTTGACACAAATTATGTTTTGTTAGCTCGGGAGTTCTTAATAACAGTATTAATTTATTAACTTATAAAATCCTAGAATACAAAGATAGAAAAGCCAAATAAGAAAAAACCCAAACCACAAAGAAAGTTAAAAAATATAAAAGACCAGAAAAATTAAAAATAAACAATAAAATGTTTCCTTTTTTTCCTTGGGAAGATCAGTTGCTTGAGTTGTTTAAGTCTCCAAATTGTTGCATGCCATTCCCAAATACGTTACATTGATGTTAGAGATTCTGGAAGTCGATGGAGGCGTCGAGAAGGAATCACCATCCAAAATTTTCACTGAAAATAAAAGGTATTTCGTCACAAAGAAGTTGTAAAGGGTTTTAAATGGTTACATGGGTACTCAGTCCGAGCTCTAAGTAGCGTCGAGTTATAAAAAGATTAATTTCTAAACCAGTTAAAAGCTGGGTTTATACTGTTCAGTTCAGGTTAACATGGTAATTTCTGTATTGGACGATACACCGTATGGGATGATACGTATCATATAATACAAAAAAGTGAAGAATAAGTTTTTTTGTTCCCCTCGAATCGTTTTGCTAAATTGTTTATAGGTTGTATCGTAGGACACATTGCGTATAATAAGATACTGACAACACAAGCATGTGTCCCGATTTGCACCCTTCTACTATGACATAACATGAACTTCTTGCTATGACGTCACATTTGGCACTTCTATATGAATCTATGATGGAAGATAGTCGACTGTAACTAGAGCGATTCAGCATCAACTTAAATCTACTCCGGATCCAGTCAACATAGTCACATATTTTGGTTCTGGTATTCAGTAGAACAGTCTGATTTGGGCCAGCGACTCCAATTCATAAACTTGAAGGTGAGAGTCACAAGTCTGATTTGATTTTTGAAAATTGTAAATCAACCACATTTTGTTGTATAGACCTTCAAATCTGCACCTTGAAATTTCAGGCCCATATTTAAAAAGATCGAGTCAAATTAGGTTTCCGTTACTTGTCAATACATTCTCTAGGATTTGATAATGTATTATGTTCCTAAGTTCCTTTTAGGAATATAATCTTCTAGTGATGCGTTCTATTTTTTTTTTTTAAAGTTGTACTCAATTCACGTGAATCCTCATTATTATCAAGGTTAATAGAGAGATGATTTAGTTGATCAGTAGATTATTATGAGTTTTTCTCTGCTGTCATGAATCCTCATTATTATGAGTTGATCAGTAGATTATTATGGGATGAAATTTCACGTGAATCCTCATTGTTATGAGTTTTTCTCTGCCATTGGCTTGCATCTTGAGAAAAGAGACCCATGATATTCTTTATTTCATGTTTCTCCTTCAATTCGTTACATTGTCTCTATGCTGCCAGGGACCTCAAATTGCTTCCACATCAATTAAGTAGTCCCATCTTCGTTTAAAAAAGAAAAAGAAATCTAAAATAGCCCATCATTTCCTATCCCTACTCTTAGTTTCTAATATAATTCCAATTAGTGAACTTTCCTATCTTTTTGTTTTTCCAAATCTCAAGACATACAAAAAACAACATTAGTTGTATACTTGTCCCACATCCAGGAAACACGAACGCTATAGATATGTGTCTGTTTTGGGTTTTTGTGTGGCGCATGTTGGAGGACAAGGCAACATTTCAAAAACACTCCAGGACAACAATAAAATGGGCTCTGCATCTGTCCCATGTTTTTCATATTGTATTATGTTGAAGTCGCGTCTGTGCAATCTAGTTCTGCATCAATACATCATATCGAAGGACGAGACAATATTTCAAAAATATACCAGGATAACACATTAAAATGGGCTCCGCGTCTGTGCCATGCTTTTCATATAGTATTGTGTCGCATTCGTGGCTCTGCAATCTAGTTCTGCATCAATACACAACTCATAAAGATTACATTTTATGTTTGGTTAACCCTTAGTCAAATTTGTCCTTTTAATTCTGAAGGTAAATATAGATCCTTATTTCAAAGGTCACTGGATAGACTAAGTTTCTTGTCGGTCCTTTACAGAGTGGTCCTGTGTATATTCAGTTTTCTGGTAAAGGATTTATTACATAATGATTGCATGGAAGCACTCGTTCAGTTTCCAATGTTTAGTTTTCTAATTCAAGTTTGATTGGCGTGCTTATCATCTGTGTTGCATAACTTCTTTTAGCTTTATTATGATAGTCTTTTTACATGCTCTTTAATCATGCATGTTCTCCGATATCGTGCTAGATCTGTTAGTTCTGTTTTTTTCTGTGCTAGAATTTTGTTTATATTGATAATCACATTTCTTTCTTCTGCCAATTTTCGTAAGGTAGTAATGCATAGTCACACCACTTTCCTCCCCCAATTTGTTCTTTTCTTTAATTTCAGTTGAGGGGTCATACCTGGATAGGTTCTTCAAGTCAACTGCGAATATGGATCCCTTTGAGGTGCTTGATCATGCTATATTACTTGGTTGAGATAGTTTTCTTCTTTGACTATTTTGTAACTGTTCTTTGATGCTTGTGTCAGCGTGCTGTTTTTCTTGAAAAGGACGTAGAAATGGAGGATGCTCACTCTGTAGCAGCAACAGCTGGGGATACAGAGGTAATATTTAGCTAAGGAACTTTTCTAATGAGACTATAATATTTTGAACTAGAGAGGATCACTAAAGACATTATCATACCCCCAACTCCCAACTGACTGTCAAGGTTATGCGAGCCTTCCTTGCTCAAGATTGCCCTGGCCGCAAATTTAACTTAGAGGTTTGATGCCAGATCGATTGCTTAAAATATGGCCATTTGTTTCACTGATTTTCTCAGCTAGTGCCATCCCCCACTATTTGGGTTGTTCAATATTAACCTAAAATTCAGTTAAACTATCAGTCGGTTCCATTTAGCCCACCGAACCATGATGGTTCGGTTATGGTTTCTAGATAATTCTATGGGTCGGTTATAGTTTGTGATTTCCTCTTTATTTAATCGACCGGCCGTTTTAGTCGACTTCATATATGTTCTATTAATTTTCCGCCCCAGGAATATGTATTATGAGTTGTTATATACAAATGGGTTATATATATGTATATATGTATGCATGTATGTATACACACACTTGGGTTAATGGGTCGGATATACACATGGGTTAATACTATGTTGTCAATTTCGTACGATACACATTGCATAACTAGTCTTGTGGCCATGTGCAAAACATTCATTTCGCTGCACTTACACTTCGTATGGCATTAAATGCTTCTACTTATGGTAGCTTTCTTTTGTGTGGCAGGCGTCCTCTAATGTGGATGAACATTACATTTGTTTCACTTGTGTTGATGGTATGGATGTCACAGATACCCCAAAAAATCTGCTATGTTCTCTTGGGGGATAAAGTTCTGAGTCTATTTTTTCATCCTATTATGACATCTGCTTTTGTAGGAAAACTTTATCAGCTTGATGGTATGAAGTCTCAACCACTTTGTCTAGGCCCCTCATCACCTACCAGTTTGTTGCAGGTAATCTATTTTTCTGTTATAGTTTTCCTCTGTCAGGCAACATGCCATGCAAGTGATAATTGCGAGAATCCACATGCAGTCCTAAACTTATTGTATACTTCATAAAGGTTTCATATTATACTGCTTGCAGCTATCGCAAAGATTAGCTGTCTTGTCATTGCTCATAGTGCATGAAGTATTCTATTATGGACCTTGTGATGATCCTACAACATTTTGCATGTTTCTCCTAAAGATAAGCTATCGTGCTAGGATGGGAGTCTTAACTGTGAGTTAAAGTGATGGCATAAGCTACACATCTAAAGTATAGTCCTGTAGGAAATATCACAAAGTGCTGGACCCTGTGAAATCAAGCATTTACTTGATGTTCTTGCATGTGAGATTATTTCCCTTTAGATGGCATAACAGAAACAAATTGCATGCGCTTGCGTTCTGCCCCTTGGCGAAGTATACATGTGTTGTCCAAAGTTGCTTTTTTTTTCCTGAGCCCAGGACTGTTATTTTTCTTTAGCTATGTTGCACGGATTCAACACCTATTTTGGTGTGCCCTAGTGTATTTTGGAGTGACATGGAAGTGTCCGACACGACACACTATATTTTTGGACTGTCCGTGCTTCATAGTTCTTCAGTGACCTGATTCTGTAATTGTCAATGAACTTCTGCGACAGCATAACCGCCTAAGTCCAGACTTTGAAAAATAGTCATAAAGAGCTTATCATGATTGATAGTGTACTTTACCATTTAATAGCAAAAATACTAGAACCAAAAAATTAACAAGGATAGAATTATACCTCGATCCACGACGAAGCACACTTCGATCTTGTTCACACAATTGCATCGATGATCTCTATGGTACCTGTACAAGATATGCTTATGGGGATGGAATCAAAAAAACTATAGAAGGAGAATGGTGATATAAAGATTTCAGTTAGCATTGGGACCTCAATTGTTCAAACATACATCATACATGTTATCCTAAACTTAAGATGGGTTAATCTGCATGGTTCGGTAAGTCCAAATTCCCATTGAGATAATAACATGGGTCACGCCAACAGGTCCAGTATTCCCCACTTCGCTCATGTTTATAGACACGTCTTTAGAACTTTAAGCAGCATAATGTATGGCCGTGCCCTGCTGATTTAGAAAATAAAACTTGTCCATCAATCCATTTGATCCATCAGCAACATAATATTCTAATTGTAGCTCCACATGGAATGAATCGTGATGACAAATACCTTATATATGTTCGGTACAACCTTCCATATATTACGACATAATTGGTACAATATAATGAGAATTGTATAACGTCATAAATTAAATCGTTTGAGTAATTCAAAAAACTGATTCGAGGTCAAATTAAATCCATATGGACATCATATTTTAACAGCCCGGACAGAGAAAGAGTCAACAAGCTCAAGGAAATATATACGTGAATGGGAGAAATAAAATCATCTTGCAACCAGAATTTAGTACAGACAACACAAATTCAAAAAGTTTCTACTTGGCCCATATTGCACACATGACCTTCAATAATGCTAGGAGCCAGGTTCAAAAACTTAGTTCCAGTAGAGGTTTGGACCCTTTATACGGGTATCAGTTTCAGTATTTTCACGTGGTTATGACTTGTTAGTTTTTGCAGTTTTGGGTTTCCAACTCTGACCTGAATTAAAGAAACTTGTCTGTTTCGGTCTATACTTGAATATAAAACCTTTGTTTACAACTTAGGAGGCATCCCTTTGGTTCTTGGAGCATTTGCCTAGTGCTTTTGTACTCTATGACTACTTGATTCCCCAAATTCTCCTTGACAGCAGGATAGTTTTTGTCAATATGCTTGCTCTTGCTACTATTGTTGTTATTGGAGAAAGAAGAACAGAGTTACCACAAGATAGTCGGTAACCTCTAAACTGAGTCACCAATTCCAAGCTCTGTGATAAAATACCAATTCCAAGCTCTGTGATAAAATCTCGGAAAGCCAAATTGCTTGTGGTGTAGCCCCATAGCAAGGTACAAACTCTACTTCCATGATAGAAGTGACAAGTCCTTGCTTGGCAATCAACATCATTAGGAGAAAGCAACTTAGCCTGATGTGACTTTCTAGTATAAAGACATCCATTTAAATCAAGATCTTTGGTTCCTGTAGTCTTTGAAGGTATCTAGCTACCTCCAAATGGTCATAATCTCTGTATATTATCCTGTAACCTTTTGGTTTCTTTAAGATGCCTCATCTCTTTGCATGTTTCCCATACACAATACCCCTATTACTGTCATCTCTTCAACTTGGTAAAAGTAAAATCTATTTCGGCTATTATGCAAATCTGAGCATGGTGAAGGTTGCCAACTATAGGTAGATAGGAGTTTTGTTCAACTGCTTTTGCTCCTCTCTTTAAGATCTTTCAGGCTCTTCGAATCGCGACAAAATATATTGAGATCTACCTTGGTGATTCTTGATGCCTTAAACAAAAGTGGCTTTACCCAAGTCCTTTGTAGTGAAGTTCTTAGGGAGGGAGCCCTCTTCTCTTGTCATAAGCCCAAGCCATTGCTAACTAGCAAAATATTGTCACAAAAAATTACAATTATAAACTTGCTCTAACTACCTTTAAGTGTATATGTTGATCCTTGATATTCTCCTTAAATACAAAAGAAGAAATCACGCCACCAGATTACCTTTAGGCCTCGTTTGGTTCACGGAAAGGAAATCAATTCCCATGTATTTTCCATGGGGATGGGAAAGTAGAATTCCTATCAAATTTCCTTTCCTATGTTTGGTTGGTGTAGGAAAGGAAAGAAAAAATATATCATTGTTCCAATAATATCCAATGTCAACATAATTATAATGAAGAGTTAATTGGTAAAATAGGTAATAAATCAAGGCTACTTTTGTCATAATGTTTGATAATTAATGCTGGGAAAGGAGGAGGGAAAATGAATCCCATGGGTCATGAGAGGAACCATTTTCCCTCCTATTTTTCCCCATGTCAGGAAAGTGTTTCCTAAATTTGTGGCTACCAAACAAAGGAAAGGAACAAGTTTCCTTTCCGGATTCCTTGAATCCGTGAACCAAACGAGGCCTTAAGTGAGAGTCCTGTAAATGGTATTCAGTGATTACATACATATGCACACATGTCGCAACCAAAATTTCAGAGTTTACCGCTGTGTGCTGTCTGGTTTATTTGAACCCAATTAGATCATCAGCCATCTTTTGAACCTTGATTGTAGGAATGATAATTGCACACAAGGAACAGTTTAGCATAGTCTCGGGTATGTAAGTGGGAAGGTTATCCAACTAATGCATTTTTTTAATTTTGCTTTCCATGAATCTATGGCTCCATATATTCTTTTTGTTGAGAAACCTTTTTGTTTGATATATGTATTACACCATATTCTCTCCGACTTTTCTTTAGGCTGTCTTTATATTTATAGTTTAATATAATATTTGCTAATTTATGAGAAGGAAAATAAAGTTCTTTTGAGTTGAGGTGTTTGCCTGAATATAGTCTATGAAATCATGTCCTGGACAAATTTGAATAGAAAATCTTGAAATTTATGATTTTATTTTCTCAGTGGTGGTTTTTCTTTTTATAACTTGTTAACAGTTGTATTATAGAATATGAATTTTGATATTTGGGTTAACTTGGTTTAAATCATATGAAGACGGTACATCAGCATTTTGACAATACAAACATCTAAACATAAAACATTGCTTTCTCGTCTATTAACATTCTGACTTGTGCTTTGCCAGGATGCGGCGGCGGTCATAAAAGCCTTCATCGAGAGGAACCCTGATTCTGTGAACTTCAATGTCATGGCACTCTCGAAGAAAGCGTAATAGCAGACTAACAAAGAGCCATGTTATGGAAGCTTTCTTTTTTGCAACTTTATTTAACAGGTTGGTGACCTTGGAAGTCTTTGTTGACACTTATCCTTCATAGGCCATGTAACATCAATAATCTAATGTTACTTTATTCTAAGTTATGTTTCACCCATAAATTATAATCCACTTTCTGTAATCTTAGCGAGTAAAATTCGGACAAGTGTCATTTGATTGTTGTGAATTCAGAAGGGTTGTGGGATGAGGTATAATGGGGGTACTGATATTCTTGTACCCTTGATGCAGAAGTCTTCTTCTCTTTGTTGCAATGCTCAAAAGACAATGAGATAGAAAAACATGAAAGAAAAAAAAAGAAAAAAAAAAGAGGGACAAAAGAAATTTTACCAAACAAGAAAGAAAAATAAATGAAATAAATAAATAAATAATATGTTACTTTGGAGTATTTTTTTGAAGTGTACCATTGTGTGTCAATATCAATGAGACACTCTAAAAGTAAAAGCTTATACAATTTTCAATAATTTGAAGTATATATTTGGAGTGTATTATGGTGGTATCTTACCACCACCCGTCTGGCCGGATTATGTGGTCGGCCCCTTAGTGAGTTGTACGAGAGGAAGAGAAAAGAGGAATATGTCTTAAATGGAGATGTTTTCTAACAAATAATATAATTTTTTCTAATAATTTTACAGGGAAGAGTAATGTTCTTTATCATGATCCTATCAATTTTTGTGGTGTCATTAGTAATATCCTACTTTTATTCGATAAACTACGGTGGATCCATCAATGAGCAATCTATACTTCCAGTAGTAAAGAGTCTGGGTGAAGGGGAATTCAATGGCTCTTAATTTTTTTTTTTTTTTTCATATATCGGGTCTTTCTCTCTCTCTCTCTTTCTTCTAGGCAGTGGCGTAACCAGGATTTGGATACAACGGCGTCAAAATCGAGTAGATTTTTTTTTCTTAATTAAAAACAATATTAAATTTTTTTTTATTTCCAACCACCAATTTACTTGACTTCATATTTTCTTAATCGAAAGATATTATAGTAGCAAACAATTGCATTCCAATATAAGAGCAAATTAAATCTTGTCATCTAAGAACAAATAATGACAAAATCAATTATGACACGAATCTATTAGGGGATGAGTTATTAAAAAAAAAACTAGAACAAAAATTAAATATATTTAGGATGCTACATGATAAATGATGGAGAGAGAGGCACGACATGAGAGAGGGGTGGCACGACGGGAGAGAGGAAGAGAGAGAGGTGCATGTAGAAGTATAAATAAATTTCATAGACCAAGTCAAAGAAGTAGAGAGCTTTACGCAAGTCAAACTGAGTCAGATTCAAGTTTTACGCAGAGATCAAACAGAGTCTAACTCTACGCGAACTACTTTACGCGAGAGTCATCCTCAGTCTTTACGCGAGAGACAAGCTGTCCACATCGCATTTAATGCGCATGATACTGCTCTGACAGAATAATTTTCTGATAGTATATTGCACAGAAGCCAAGAAGATTTTTACACCAAACCCAACACTTATCGTTTAGCGTACAGATGGGCTACTTTACGCTTAAGAGACCGCTTCCTTTACGCATGAAAGCTATTTGAGTTTTTATGCTCAAGGCTTTCGTGTGCATAGAGTTTATTTGAGCTAACTATACGCTCAAGGCTACTTTTCAGCCACTTTACGCAGGAAGTATATTTTGGGTTATTTTACGCCCAGTCTGCTACTTTACGCAGGAAGTTTGTTTTGGGTTATTTTTACGCCCAATCTTTTCTGGCTATGTGAGAACGTAGTCTGCATACGTGACTTTCATGCCACACTTATCGAGGAACGTGTGTACGTGCTCTCCCCATATTGTTGAAGTTGTGGGACACATGTCACCATGCGTAGAGAGCACAACTCTATATGGGACACGTGCCATCACACGTAAAGGTTGATTTTCAATCGTGCGTGGCAGTTACTTGCGTAGAGACCCAATTTTGTTGTTTTTTACGCACAGAGGGTCTAGTCTATAAATAGACTTATTTTTAACAGAAGAAGACATCAAGAGATACACAGAGAAGGAAATTCTGAGAAAACTCATACTTTCAGAGTGATATTTCCCAGAAGCATTTCTTCAACTTTTTTTCAAGAACATGGTGAAGCAAAGAAGGAAAGCATTCGACTGTGCCATCAGTGCCGTTGTGTCGATACCTTTCTGGTGACTTAGTTCTTCCGATTGTTCATCTTCTTCAAGTAGTTCTCTTTATCATCATCGTGTGGTCGAAGGAACAAAGTGATCGCTCTCAGATCAGACTTCCATAGCAATACTCTCCAGAATCTACTTGTACTTTTGTACTTTTTTTCGTTTTCGTTCAAAAGCCAATTTTAGGCATTTTGTTAAGTGAAACAAAATGGCGGGGGATCGAACCCAGAATCTCTGGTTTCACTTAACAAAATGCCTAAAATTGGCTTTTGAAAGAAAATAAAAAAAAGTACAAAAGTAAAAGTAGATTCATTGAGAGTATTGCTATGGAAGTCTGATCTGAGAGCGATCACTTTGTTCCTTGGACCACACGATGATGATGAAGAGAACTGCTTGAAGAGGATGAACAATCGGAAGAACTAAGTCACCAGAAATGTATCGACACAACGGCATTGATGGCACAGTCGAATGCTTTCCTGCTTTGCTTCACCCTGTTCTTGAGAAAAAGTTGAAGAAATGCTTCTGGAAAATATCACTCTGAAAGTATGAGTTTTCTCAGAATTTCCTTCTCTGTTTATCTTTTGATGTCTTCTTCTGTTAAAAATAAGCCTACTTATAGACTAGACCCTCTGTGCGTAAAAAGCAACAAAATTGGGTCTCTACGCAAGTAACTGCCACCCACGATTGAAAATCAACCTTTACGTGTGATAACACGTGTCCCATATAGAGTTGTGCTCTCTACGCATGGTGACACGTGTCCCACAACTTCAACAATATGGGGAGAGCACGTACACACGTTCCTCGATAAGTGTGGCATGAAAGCCACGTATGCAGACCACGTTCTCACATAGCCAGAAAAGATTGGATGTAAAAATAACCCAAAACAAACTTCCTGCGTAAAGTAGCAGGCTGGGCGTAAAATAATCCAAAATAGACTTCCTGTGTAAAGCGGCTGAAAAGTAGCCTTGAGCGTATAGTTAGCTCAAATAAACTCTACGCACACGAAAGCCTTGAGCGTAAAAACTCAAATAGCTTTCATGCGTAAAGGAAGCGGTCTCTTGAGCGTAAAGTAGCCTATCTGTGTCACGCCCCGCTCCCGCAGGAGCGATCGTCCTCGCTAAGGCGTGATGCCGCACGGGCCTAGGTTGTGCCCGTGCAAGGCTAAGTCCGGAAACGGTCGATTTGAGCTAGGCCACAGAGTCGCACAGAGTGTCCCCATTTGCAGCGGAAAGTAAATGAACACAAATTGAAGCGAATTCAAACTCTTTATTGACATTCGAGAAGTTTACAAGCGGCGCTAGGTCGAGATTACAAATCGCTCAAGCTCTCTCTTTCTGAAACATAAAAGGCGTGCCAAGTGGCTTACAAGATGGAATGATTCATGGCGATGTTCCGATACATTATGTCCTGTATATGGTGCTTCAGCTCCTTGCAACGCTCCAAGGCTCCAGAGCTAGCTCCGCGCCTTAGCACGTTCGAGGGAAGCTCCGCACCCGGCGACGTCTCCTGCATCCTGCAAGCAGACTGTAGGGTTATCAGTACATTGTTATGCACTGGTGGGAAGGCTAGCTCGCCCACAATGCTATCATTACCAAACACGTTCTATTTACTTTTGTGCACCGACTATCATTCATTGTCTTTGTAATCTTGCATTAGGATCAGTTTCATGGCATATTTCATAACCTATCTCGTGTTGCCGAATTCAAGTGTTTGCATGGAAATACATGCATGACTTACCCATACTTACCGTCCGGCCTTTTCTGTTCAAAGTAAACCAAGTTAGTCAACAATTCATATAAACTTTCAATGTCAAGTGCGTGTCCCTGCCTCAGGTCCTAGCGCGACGTAGGCGTGTTTTCTAACTCAATTTCACGAAGTACTCTCAATCATTTGGTGTGTTTTAGTCAAGCCTGTTCAGAAGGCGCTTCATTCAGTTAACTTAGACTACTTTGTTTCAATGCAAGGACTTGCACGTGGATTGCCACCAGCAAGGTCCACTTAATCTATATGCATCGGTCGTTGGCACTACAATCCATTTTGGACCCTTACTACCATGGTATTTCTCAACTAGCATAGGGTGCTGGCTGGCGCATCCCGTTAGTCTCTTGAAATACTCCTGCACTTACGTCCCCTGGGTGGCCAAGCCCGCACCCAGGCAGCCCATAAGCCCCGTTGATTTTCGTCCGGCCCGGCTACGATCCTCCCTTTGATCGTGCCGCGGAAATCCCTTATATCTCCCACCTTCCGTATACGAGGGGATTGTCCACGACCATTTCGTATTATTTGTCATTTTAACTTAATGGCTGACTCCGAGCCGTAGGCTAATGTAAAACCCCTAAATTTCTACTATATTTTTATCGATTTTGGTACTGATTTAAAATTTTTGTATTGTACGTCGCGTAGTCGTATTGTACGTCGTGTACGGAATTTTATTTTTCGTTTTTGCTCGACGAGTGCGATTATGTGCGAGCGTACATATTTTTGAAAATATTATTTTTCTATTTTTAAAGTTTCAAAATAATATACATAATAATTATTTTATTATCGTTCCAAAATTTTTCAAGTTTGTTATTTTATTTATAAAGTCTTTCATTTCTCATAATTATTAATAATAAATAATATTTTTATTGTATGCTAGAAAAGCATAATTATGAGAACATCATTTTGTACCTACATATATATTTTGTAATTATTTATTAGTCTATTTTAAATAAAAATATAATTTTCGAGATTTATTAATATTAATATTTTATTATTCAAAAAGATATTTAAAAATATTTATTATTTTCGAAATTATTATTATTGGTATTTTGAAAAATATATTTGGAAGTTATTATGGCCATTTAAATTTTGATTTAATTTTTGGATTTATTTAAATAGTTAAATATTTAAAAATTTGATTTATCCCATTGATTTTAAACCAAGAATTTAATTAGATTTAAATTTGATTTGTATTTGGATATTGGATTTAAATTGATTTAAATTAAATTACGAATATCTATTTTGGGTTTAAAATTTTATCTTATTGGGAATTTTCACATCCTATAAATAGGCAGGTACTCCTCCAATTCATTATTCTCCATACACAACAAATTATTCCACAAATATTCAACGGTGCGGTGCATCGTGTCCGTGCAACCCAAGCCTCGTGTATCGTGTCGGTGTCCAAAATCTTATTTCAATCTTTACACATACAAATTCACCTCTTCCGTGTCGGACACCCCCCGACACAATCAAATCCTAGTCTAAATCCCCGACTCATCCCTTCCCAGATCGAGAGCCATCCCTCCCTCCGCCAAGCCGCACTCCCAGCCAACCACGCCGTGGCACCACCGCAGCGACCCGCCCCCGGCTTGACCACCACAGCCACCAAATTAATCACCAGCACCACCGTCACCAAAACCACCACCGCCAACATAGCCATCGGCCACAACCACCACCACCTGTCCCCGCCAGCATCGGCGTGGCCACAGCCGAACCGCCCCGCACCACCGCGGCCACTGCCGCAACAACCCTCCCGACAACCCCAGACCATCACCATGCCAAAAAAAAAATCTCCAAAATTAAACCCTAACCTAAAACTTACCCCGTCGGCGCCGACCACCGTAACTCCGCCAGCCTTCCCTTTCCCTCGCCGCACCGCTCCGCTTCCTCCGCCTTCGCCGGCCTTCGCGACCGGAGCGCAGCCCACTCCGGTGAGATCGTCACCTCCGCCCCGCCGAACCCCGGCCATCTCGGCCAAGCAGCGCCGCGCCCCTCCTACCCTTCGCCGGAAACCCCTTTTTCGCCTCCGCCCTCCGTGAGCCGCGCAGCCATCAGGGCCAGCGTCGAGCTCCGCCCATGAACCCCTCCGCCGCGCGCTTGGCCACCCACTCCGTCGAGCCCGATCCCGCTCTCTCTCCGCCGTGGCCTACTTCCCAGCTCCGACCGCCTCCACCACGCGCCGCCCTAGCCCGCTAAACCCGCCGCCGACGAGCCGAGACCTCCGCGCGCGAGACCCCTCCTTCTTCCCCGAGCTCCCTCTCCGCTACCGCTCCCCTCTCCTTTCCCCTCAGCGCGCCCGCTGCTATCTCCGCCGGCCCCCGCTCTTCCTCCTCACCGCTCTCTCCACGCCGCTCGCCGACGAGCTCGGCCGAGTTTCCTCCCCCGTCGCCTCCTTCACTCTTCTGCTCCCTCTCACCCTCTCGTTTCCTCTCCAACTCTTTTGTTGTTGTTGATTTTTTTGTTTTTTTCTCTGAGAAGCTTTTTACTGAGGGTTCTCCTCGAAAGAGGAGAACCAGCTGTCTCTTTTTATTTTATTTTATTTTTTTTGTTTATTTATTTATTTATTTTCTTTTCTTTCTGTTTTTGTTAAACATTATTATTATTATTATTATTATTATTATTATTATTATTATTATTATTATTATTATTATTAATATCTATGTCTCTTTTATATATAGTACATAATTGGTTAGATTAATTACTAGAACTATTGATATTAATATTGGCATTTATACTATTAGTATTGTCACTCCCCGTTCCCAGAATGCGTAGTCTTATTCATGTACAACTCATGTGTATTTATTTTAGTATTTATCATGTATTACCCTGTATTTAAATTCCTTTAATTCATGTTAATTAAGTTTCTGTTAATTAATTATCTGCTCTTTAATCCTTATATTAATTTATTTCCTGCAATTAATTTTTCGTAATTTATTTCTGCATTTTATTTTCTGCAATTTACTTCTCTGCTTTAGTTTTATTTTCGGTTGGATGAGCCCCTTAAACCCGACCCATTAAGAACCCGGCCCAACTCCCACCTACCACCCCTTTGCTACTTAAAGCTACCCTCTCCCTTCTCTCTCCTCATTCACTCCTTCTTCACCATTACTTCTTCTTCTTCCTTTCATTACTCTCTCCACCTACCAACTAGGCAAGTACATCTTGCTCTACATGAGGACCATATTTTATGGTTCAATATTCTTCCTCTCATGATTCTAAGAGAGTTTAGTGCTTAGTATTTTTGATTTCATTGGTTCATTTCTTGTAGATCTAAGTTATTGTATTTTCGGTTGTCTATGGGTTTTGATCTAGCAAACTCCTTTGTTCTCAAGATTTGATGGTTCCATGTCGTAGAGCAGTTCATCCTACCTAATTTTGACCTTTGGAAAGTTGGATTCGGACTTATTTTGACCAAGTTATGGACTTTTGAAGCCTTGGGGTACAACCATAGAGTTCTTGCTGTTTGGAGAAGACAGTGAGCAGTGTATGCTAGCTTTTTAGCTGCGTCACTGAGCTGTGCGCGCTCTTTAGCGCAGCATGGAATCCATACGCTGCCTTTTTAGGAAGCGTGTGTCTTGCATACGCTGCCTTTTGGAAGCGTGTGTCGTATGGAGTTCATACGCTACCTTTTTGGAGCGTATGACTTGCATACGCTGACTTGGATGGTCAGGAGTCGTATGGAGTTCATACGCTACCTTTTTGGAGCGTATGACTTGCATACGCTGACTTGGATGGTCAGGAGTCGTATGGAGTTCATACGCTACCTTTTTGGAGCGTATGACTTGCATACGCTGGCTTGGATGGTCAGGAGTCGTATGGAGTTCATACGCTACCTTTTGGGAGCGTATGACTTGCATACGCTGACTTGGATAGTAAGGAGTCGTATGGAGTTCATACGCTGCCTTTTGGAAGCGTATGACTTCCATACGCTAGCTTGGCTTGAGCGTAGCTTGACCTGGGCGTACGCTGGCTTGAGCGTAGCTTGACCTGAGCGTACGCTGGCATGAGCGTAGGCTGACATGGGAGTAGCCTGCTTACCCTGGATCTTCTATAGCCCTGTATATTGATATCTTATTAGATATTTAACGTCCATTTTATATCCTTACGCCTTTTTGCATAAACTTGATATAATCATGATATGTTGATATTTCTGTTAATTATAGATTGTTACGTGGGATGTACCATGTGTCATGAATTGAGTTATATATACCCGAATTGACTAGAATTAAACCCTGAGAGTTGTAGACTCGACCCCACTGAATGCTAGTTGACTTTCATGCCTTGCCACCATTGATAATGATTGTGATCTTGACTAAATTGATCATGCATTCCTAATTGGAACTAAGAGACTGGCTAGTCGTCTTATTGAATGAAATGAATGAGACACGTTCATGTTATGAACTATTGTACTCGACTGGCTGATCCCGAATATTGACATACATGCACATGCAGGCTTCAATCTATTTATTTATTTATTTATTTAGTTATTTTTCTACAAAAAGAAGCATGTGTACTTTATGGTCAAGGCATGATTACCGTGGATAGATTTGATTGTTGCATTACGCTATGTAAGACCTGCAACCTAACCGCACTGGTATCGTTGTAGAGTTGTGCATATCGTACCCCATACGAAAGTACTCATTTGAATGACCATGATCCACGGCATGGGATTTCACTCAACGTAGAGACTATTAAGTTAAATAAAATAATGATTGCATGGAGAGAATGGATTCCCGAATTCTTACATGGCAGCCCCCTTGGGACGAGTAGTACCCGACGGGCCGGCTGGTTCCTACAGATACTGTAAATCTGCCACACGGGCAGGGAACAGTATCTGCTTTTATTATTATTGTATATTGTATATTGACGGGCGTCCTGCTAGGACTCGTCTAATTCATGCATGGGCCAATTGATCGACTGGATAGACTAGCCTTGCTTGCACATAGTAAGAACTGAGAAATCCCTAATTGCATTATTCCAGGATAACTTGGGACTCATAATAGCAAGCCGTAGGAGTTGATTGGCCGTTCAAGATGATTTGTTTGTGCACTGTACTCTGTTACCTAACTGGGATGATCAGAATGTCAGGACATGACGGGCCAACTTCTGTCCTTGTTTGGTTGGGTGGTTGGTTCGAAGTGTCTTGATGTGATGTGAGTTCTAGTAGCAAGCAGAGATCTATTATTATATTTCTCATTACTGGTTTTAGTTCTCATGTCGTGCTCCCTTGTGGTACTTGCTATTAGAGGTCTAACCTCTCTGGTTTTGCATGGCCAGATTTAGAGCCAGTCCCCGAGGATCCAGCTTACTTCTACCTCCAAGATGGTCAACACTAGAGGGATGATCGCAAGAGGCCTCGAGTGGGTTCCTTAACTTCACCACTCGTTTTGTTATCTACTTTATACCTTGCCGTTTGGCACCGACATGTTAGTCGGATTGTCTTGTACTTACTTTTACATAATTATAATTAAGTCAGACTGCAGCTGATAACAATTGTGTACGCTTGTTATATCATCTGGCTATGTTTTGTAAAGCCAGATCTCAAGAACATTTTGACTGAGCGTTTGGGACGCCTTACTGCTTTACCTTACATGTTCTATATTTCTGTTTCTTGTTTGAATGATTGAGACAATAGATGTGAAATGACCATAGTAAGACTTTTATGTAGTATGCACCCCCTCGTCTGGTTAGACAACATTGATCGTATTATACGGTATTCATCTACCCGTAATACGTAGCTGGCTGAGTCACTCCCCCGCTCTCCAGTATTCTGGTTCTGGGGCGTGACAAGTATTTTGTTATTATTATTTAGTATAAAATATTTCTAAAATTAATTTATAACATATATATTATTTTGCTTGAGCCGTTTAGAAGTTCCATATTATTATTAAATATTTTATCTATTTTAATAGACTATCCTAGAAATTATTGTTTGACAAAAATTGAGCTTTTCAAATAATTATCTAAATTATTTTTGACCAGTAAAATACAGTTTTCTACCTAAATTGTATTCCTACAAACTTAAGAGTTTTCTGTGAACACAGTTTCTTTTATATTTTAGTATTTACCTAAACACTATTTTTAACTTGCAAAAATATAAGTTCTCATTTATTATAAATAATTTCCTAAAATCATATATATTATTAATCCAAATTCTATCGATTAATCTCATGTCCAAGACTAAGCCCAATCATCCTATCCCTTTGCCAATTCTGGACTACCTTATGACCACCTTAACTAAGTTGACCGTCCTGGACACGATGGAATTGTCCGTGCCACCATCCGAGGTCACCATGCATAGTTGTTGCACTGAAGTCGCAGTTCATGCCAGCCTGATCAATGCAATACACCAGGCGTCCTACCAGGCAAGACATCTTGCCTTTACTGTTTAATTTCTTGCTCAATATCATGCATATTTTTACTTATTCTAGAAAATATAAATTGTACTTGCAAATTATTATATTTTAGTTGCATATGGCTTAGAGTTAAGGGACCACCTTTGTTTGTGTCGCATTTATTGGCCCGACACTTGTGTATCACGAGTCACGAGTCTCATATAGATCTCGGACGTATGTATCGACTGGCCATCGGTGCGCACATGCCGTGCGATAGGCAATAACTGCTAAATAGTTATGGTTGTCTAGAAGACTTAGCGACTTAGAAGTTATTAGGAATGTCGTGATGTGGATTCAGCACGAGTAGTGCATGGGGAGGGTGAAGACAGTTATTAGGCGCAGGGGCTTTCACACCTTTACTTTTCTCTAGCAGCCATTTGTGACTCAGTCGAGAGCTAGTGGCCGTGCATTTATTTACTTTTCTCTAGATGCCACTAGTGCCTCGGTTGAAACACAAATGTGCCGTGCATTTACTTTCCTCTAGCTGCCGTTAGTGACTCACCCAAGAGCTAGTGGCCGTACATTTATTTTTCTCTAGCTGCCCCTTAGTTCTCGCTTGAGTGCTAATGGGCCGTGCATTTATTTTTCTCTAGACGCCACTAGTGCCTTGGTTGAAACGCTAGCGTGCCGTGTTTCTAGCTTCAGGAGCCCTTGTGTGGAACGTTGTCTTCAAAATGCATTTTCACATAGAATGGGTAAGGACCTTTATTTGTGTAGTCACATATACTTTTCTGTTGAGCTAACTTTATTCAGTTTATGGCATGATATTATGTGTCTTGTTACGTCCCTCTGAGGACCTGATTATCTCGCCAGGTGTGTGCTATTGTTTGTCGCAGGTGTTCTAGCTCTCGTCGTGATCATTGCTTCTCTACGAGGATGATTGCACTTGGATCGTCTTCGCTTCGCTCGCCAAATTCATATCTTTTCTTATGTATTTTTGTTTTACTTGTTGGTAGTGGATTTGTCTCCGCCCAATATATTGTATCAAGACAATTCATTATCTTTATATGATGTCTTTTATTCATTTATTTTGCGTGGATGAGATTAGTTATGGTTCTACTGCATTTTACAGCTTATGTATTCATACGAGGTTTCTATATATTGGAGTGTACTTCGTATGTATACAGCTGGCATGTCTACGTTCTTAGTCCTACGTATTTTGGGACTTGGGCGTTACAGCTAATCCTTAGCCATAATGCGTTATCGACCAGGTTGGCGTCCGTACAGCGCGGGTAGCGAGCCCCGTTGTACATGCCCGTCATTCCTGTCGCTAACCATTCCTTTCTTCCTTATCTTTTATTCTTTCTTTTTTTTTCTTTCTTTCACTTGCCCGTTCGTTCATTGATTCATTCACACATTCATTCATTCGTTGATTCTTTCGTTCACTTATTCGTTCATTCTTTCATTCATACATTCATTCATTTGTTGATTCATTTATTCACTTATTCGTTCATTCTTTCATTCATACATTATGCAACTCCCCGTACAGGAGTCGCCTTGGCGACCCATCGGTCCCGAAGTCTTTCAATGTTGCTATACTTTACTCGGAACGACTATGTCGATAGTCTTCCGTTTCATTGTTGTAAACCATTCATTGTTTCATTGTTGAACGCATAAGGGACTTGAACGTAAGCTTGTGCCTTAGCACGAGCGTGGAGCGCGGTGCGAGAGTTCTCACATTTTCTATGTTCTTTTCCATATTCTATACAAGTATACAAGATGAGACTATTCCCTTAGCTAGGTGCGTTGAGTCATTTATTAGCATGCGCGGTGTTATCGCCTAGCGATTCTAGCAATAGTGTTCGTATTGTTATGTGTCTAGGCTAAGCAAAGACGGGTTCATCGGAGCCACCCACCTTAGCGATGTTCGCATCGGTCGAGCGATACTCCGAGCGCGCCTTTGAAAGTCTAAGTCTGGATTCATCTTTGACGGGTCAATGTAAGCTTTGCATCGATTCTTCATCAGGTCGATGCCAACTTTTCGGGTCGAGGGCTCGTTTGAGTCGTTGCACTTGCCGTTTGAATCGGCGTTCCGCTAGGGCGGAGCGGGTCATTATATAATACACCACTAAAAACAAGTATCGTCGTCGAGACTTCCTGAGTGCAGGTCATCCTACCGTTCCTTAACTCATGTCGTGCACGTATCTTAGACAATTTTCTATCGAATGGCTCTATCATTCGATGGCATCGAACCATGCTCGGTTATCCTTCCAAGTTTTATGTCGCATGTGTTTGGTGAATTTTATTGAATGACTGTCCATTCATTTTAGAGTTGATGGTACTTATTCAATTATCGTGTTTCTTCGTCTTGGTTGCTATTTCGACGTGTCATGAGACTGAAATGTGCTGTAATTTATCAAACTCGAGAGTCGTAAACTGAGGCAAACTCACTTATTCGTTCATGCGCATCTCAACACCCACTTGCAGCTGCATTCGAGTTTATCATATCGCTGAGTTTGGATCGTGCACGTATTCAAGGCGTCCCCCGAATACGTACATTTCAACCAAGCTTAGCGATTAGTAAAGTCGGACAAGCTACTCGTGATCGTTTCGATTTGCCGATCGTTTTACTTTTACTTCGATTTTAAAGCCGAACTCGTGTGCATCTTACTATCGTTTATCTCGGTCATCGAGATGACCCGATTCGCTTCTCAAGCGTTATTGTCAACGAAATCAGTATAATTTCTTCTTAGCGGGGTCGACCAAGTCTAAGTAATTTTCGTCCGATTCAAGACCAAGTATTGCAATATCATCGAGTACGTCTTCCTATCAATGATTCAATTCGTTATCCCAACTTTACTTGTGCATCATCCATTCCAATCATTCACTTCGTTTGGGGCCAATCTTGATATCGTTCACACACACTCCCAGTTTCCCCGTCCTACTCTAAGTATTGTTGTCTCAAGTCTATCGTCCGTCCAGACGATACCGTAAACCACATATGTTCAATTACTCGGCATAGGGTCGTCTGCCTATCCGCTAGGTCATCTCACCAGGTCATAGTTACAAGTCAAGTTCTCGGTTCATTGTGCAAAGTCATTGCACGACGCTCGACCCAATCCTATGGTCAAACCATTTTGTTCGTTCGTACGGGAGTTTCTACCCAAGTTTGTTTCGCTCAAATTTCTAAATATCAAGCAGCGTTCACCCTATTCGCATCAACACATTCTTCGCTCCAAGTTCGAGCTCGTTAGTAATGTCATCCTACGATAGGTTATCCTCAACCAAATCCTTGACATGTTATTATCGCGTATTCGTACTAGCAATTATCGTAGTCTATCTCTTCAAGTGTGTTTGATACAATCCACTATCCATCCTATCCAATTCACGTAGTCGATCACAAGGTCGTCTAGCCTTGCAATATGTCGTGTCCCGATCTCACGCAAGTCTGATTATCCACGGCAGACATGAATCACCATGTCAACATTCCCGCAGAATAATCGTTCTCATCGGGACGTAACTCTTGCGTTGAATCTAGACTTACTCATTTTTGATACGCGGATTGGGTCTACTCAATCCTCAAGTTTTCTTATTCTTCAATTGCAAGTCCTAACAATCCTTGAATTTACATTCGCTTCAAACCACAAGTCGAAGCAATCAAAATTGTCATGTCAAGGCATTTCGAGTTCGATCATTCCCGCTGGACATAAATCACCATGCCAACGCTCACGCGGAATGATCGTCCCAAATCCGACGTGACGCATGTGCGAGGCTAGAGTCGTGCTCGCACAAAACATGATCGTTTTCGTTGTGGTTATCACCGAACAATCAGGTCAATCCCTAACATAGCATCCTTTAACACATTGGCTTCTAACACGATCATCATTCGTCGAATCAGAGTACTCCCGAGTTATTGTACATCGATCTTTGATACGCCTCAATACCATCAATGATGTACATAATCTGACGATCTTCCTTTTGCAATGAATTTCGAGTCGTGCAACTTAATTCCTCAATTCGCATTGTCTCGTGCTAACTCGTCGTCGAGCAACATCAATTCTAATTTCTTAGTCATTCTCGTATCTCCAAATCAACGTTTCCTATGCACGCTATCTTCCGATCGTGCTATCTTCGATCTCGTCTGAGTATTTCGTCTTAACTCAAGTTTCAATCCATTCGACTAAATTCAAAATCGTACGCACAATCCACTACGTTTTCCTCGACCAAAACATCCATTTACCTTATCGTTTCGAATCTCCATTCAATCGTTTCGTAATTCGCACTACGCATTCTTAATTCGTCCGAACGATATCTCGTTTGAGACTATCGAAGTCAAAACAACTAAGCGTTACTCGTTCTAAGGCTTTGCGCGATATCATCGCTTGCCGACATACTCGTTCTATCCGTAAATCCTTTAGTCTCGCTCGAACAATTTCTATGTCGTCCATACACCACTCAGGGTTCGAGCCACTCGACTAGTCGTCGACACTCACTCTTATTCTTTTCCGAAGCTATCACATACACCACTCGGGGTCAAGTCACTATACAAATCCTCAAAAGGTCATTCGATTCCCAATCGATATGTTCAATTGCGCGTTCGCCCGTTCCTCAAAGTCTAAGAACCACTTCTCGTGTTCGCTTTAGCATTGGTAAAGTAGCGTCTCTATCAACATACGTTCTAAGTCTCACTTATTCTCGTCTGAGCGATAGTCGGTCTCGCTCGCAAACTCGTTTGCACCAAAAGTTCTAGGTGCGCGACACTCGGCACAACTTAGCCAAAAGGCTGCGTGCATAACCATCCCGTTCGAACTATACTTCGGTCTCGTGTACTCGTTCGAATTGTCAGCGTAAGGTTATTCAAGCACGCCTGCGTTTGCTAACTTTTAGCACGGGTTCCTTCCAACTCAAGTCCATCGCGGTTTGGCACAAAGGCCTTCGCCTACCGATCCCGTTCAACCGAGTACTCGTACGAGCTTTTGAAAGTATTAGACTTATTGTATGGAACATCCCAAGGCACAACAAGAGAGAGCATACACTTCTTCTGTTTCAAAACGAGCTTTCAAAACTGAGATAATCGAGCACGCTAAACGACAAGTGTTGGGTTTGGTATAAAAATTTTCTTGGCTTCTGTGCAATGTACTGTCAGAAAATCATTCTGTCAGAGCAGTATCACGCGCATTAAATGCGATGTGGACAGCCTGTCTCTCGCGTAAAGGCTGAGGATGGCTCTCGCGTAAAGTAGTTCGCGTAGAGTTAGACTCTGTTTGATCTCTGCGTAAAACTTGAATCTGACTCAGTTTGACTTGCGTAAAGCTCTCAACTTCTTTGACTTGGTCTATGAAATTTATTTATGCTTCTACAAGACCCCCTTCAAAGTTTTTAAATTTTTTCTAAGATTTGAAATACTTTGAACAGAAGCGTAAAATCCGGGATATCCAACAGTCATCCGCGTAGAATTCGGGATACCCAACAGTCATTTCAGAAGCATAAAATTTGGGATACCCAACAGTCAGCGTAAATTTCGAGAATTTGAACCGATTTCAAAATTTTCTATAAATAGAGTTTTGCTGGTATAGAGAGAACTTTACTCATTCTCGCAATCTCAATCTCCTTTACTCTCTTCTTCTTCGAAATCTCAGTTCAAACCAATGGCCCCAAAGAGCAAGACCACCGTCGGCGCTAAGTGCAAGAAGTCCGCCGCTACTTCGTCGAGAAGTGAGCGTACGGAGACCGCCGTCGCATCATCGAAGGCAACCCGAAGGACCAACCCCGCTGTGGCTCCGGCCATGATAGCTAGAACCCTACCTAATTTGGCCATGGGTTCGTCGGAGAAGAAGAAGAACCGAACCCTAAACTTCACGCCCACATTTATATGTGTCAACGTAGAATAAAAATCACCAAATACGCCAACGTCTATACGTGCCAGCGTAAAAATAGAAACAACAGAATACGCTCACGTCTATACGTGCCAGCGTAAAATATAAACAACAGAATACGCTCACGTCTATATGTGCCAGCGTAAAGTACAAAATACACTCACGTCTATACGTGTCAGCGTAAAAATACGTAAGTCTCCCACGTTCACACGTGTCAGCGTAAAGCAAGTCAAAAAGACTATGTTTTCATGCGTACAACTTTTACTTTTTTTGAACAGATAAAGTGACGCGTAAAAAAAACTTCTAGTCATACACCTTTACACACAAATCTTCACTTGCGTAAAAAAAGCTCTTGCGTAGAGAAAAATCCTTACGCACAAATATTCACTTGCGTAGAAGCATTTGCGTAAAGTTTGTATAAAGATAAATTCTAAATTATACTAACTTGATTTTTTGTTGATCTTCTTTTTGCAGTGGACTTGCAGATTCATCCTCTCTCTGAAATCTTTGGTTCCCCAACTGGTATTTTGGGTTCCAACTACTTGGAGAATCTGTCTCATGTTGAGTTCCCACAATCAGATAAACAGTACCCTGAAGAGAGACAACAACTGATAGCTGCTCAGGGAGACAGGATGCTGCTGACTTTAATAAACGGAGAGCTGTTGACATCGCTGGATGGCCAACAATTTTTGAAGCCTGTCTTCATGTTTGGAGACGCCATTGACTTCAAATCTCAGACAAATCCCAAAAATGAGTCCTGGGTATTTAGATTTGGGGAGAGAGCGATGTACCTCCCATCAATGTCAAGGGATTATCCCCTGTCTTCGTTCGTTCATGCCACCCACACAAGACATATGATCTGGAACCTGACTCCCAACAGTCATGGTAGATCAGGAAAAATCATATTTAAGAGAGATGGGTCCCACCAAATGGGCTATCATACCAGCACTCCCAGTGGTGGTATTGTCCCTTTCTTCGGTTTACAACCTGGATTCACACCAAGCGAGGATTCAGCTCTGATCCAGCCAGTGCAGATACCAATGTTCATAAACAAGTTTATGAACGTTTCAGTGTTATATCCTCAGGTTAACCCTAGGCTTCCAGGGTGGATGACCCCACACAATAAGAACTGGATTCAACTCAGTGCCTGGGTCATGAAGCACTTTGAAACAGAGCTACGAGCCATTGGACTGTTTGAAGCAGTAGCCTCTACCAGTCAAGGCATACCAATGAACAATAACCTGTTCTTAGCTTTGATGGAGTTGTACATCAGCTCAACAGGGCTTTTGCAACCACAATAGGAGAAATGGGTTTTACACTGCATGAGATGTAATTCATCTCTAAGCTGCCAATGGGGGAAGCTCCATATGAAGAATACGTTCCCTCCAACCAGGAACTAGAAGAGATTAGCAAGACAAATCCTGATTTAGTCAAAGTATATCAAGAATTGATGTGCCATTATCTGATTTGCACCACTATGTATGAAAGTGGGTCGCATTTGGCATACACCAATAAATGGACAACCTATCTATTTTACCATAAGGATAGAATATCCAAGGATGACAAGGAAAGATTCCAAGACAACAAGGCTGAAACCATCAACCCTTGTTCAATAATTCATTCGGATCTGATCCATGGTTTGATGATCACACATAAGTCTCCGGATCAGTATCTGACCACCAAGACTGGAGAAATCCCTGCGGGGACTGAAGCTTTGAGCTATCTGAAGCATGGCAGTCGGAAGATCTCAAAGGAAGCCTTACTGGCGGACTTTCTTTCTCTGTGGCTGCGGAGATGGGTTGTACCAGGGACATGTACGGTCATAAAATTCACCGGAACGTGTAGGAACCCTAGAGGGGGGTGAATAGGGTCAAGCTAACTAATCAAGCACTTAGCACAAGCTAATTGGCAATTTAAAAATATAAGTGCAAGAGAAGAAGCAAACACAATACCGACACCCGATATATCCTGGTATCCTCCTAAGAGGCAGTCCAGTCCCGGAACTCTCTCCGGCTTTAATCCACTATTTGAGCAAATAGTTACACACGAGTTTGGATCCGAAGAACTCGCCAACTTCTTACACAAGAGCTTTAATCCGAAGGGCTCTCCGACTTCAACCGAGAGTTTGGATACGAAGACTCCCCAACTTCAACCGAGAGTTTGGATACGAAGACTCTCCAACTTCAACCTTTCACAATAGGTTTTGATCTCCTTATACAATAGGATGAAGATCTCACTTTTCAACTCAATAACTCTAACACAATTTGTAGATGGCAAATGAAGGCTTTGTAGAGTTGTGTGTGGATAAGCTTTGGTGGTTTGGAAATTTTTAGGCTCAAAGCATCAACCTTGAATGAAGGGGTTCAAGGCTATTTATAACCAAAGCTTGAAAAGAAGCCAAAGGCAACTTTTTAGTCACGAACCGGCATACCGTCGGTATGATCCGGCATACCGGCGGTATTCCGGTCTGGAATGCAACGGCTAGAAATATAGCCGTTGGGATCATTTATTACTCAGAATTCGACCGTTGGAATTTGAACATTACTGAATCGGTATACCGTCGGTATGGACCGGTATGCCGTCGGTATGCCAGTTTTGTAGACAGAAACTTTCTGTGAACAAAAACCGGTATACCGTCGGTATACCGTTTTTAGCAGAAAACGATCCTAGGCTTATTTCTACCATAGCTTTCGATTTTGCCATCCATTTCTTGTGTTTACAATTATTCCTAAGACTCATTACAGACTCCAGATATACTTAGGCAGGTGCAGGCTTCTTCAGAGTCTTGAAATGATGATGGCACGGCTTGGCTTCTTCCTTTGATAGGTGCTGGCTTTTTCCCTTGGCGACAGTTGTCGAAAGATATCCAGTTTGTAAAAACTGAATACCTGAACCCCCGGTGCGTGGCTCCAGAGATGTCGTCGGGTGGTTCAGAAAAATCTTGTGGGATCCGTCGTCTTTGGCCCACCATGATTTCTTCATTGTATATGTCCACATTGATCTTGTTTATTGCTTTTCTGCATGTACATGTTAGACGAACAAAGCAATATACATAGTAGCAAGTATGATAAGTTAAAGCACATTAGGACTATGCAAAGTTTAAGTATAAGTGCTAAGGTGATGGCATAAATGTTAGTGATATCATAAATATTAAACTTAATTGAATGACCACAATCAAAAACATAGTTTTGATTTTGGCGACCCAATTAAATTTAAGATAGATAAGCTCATATCACTAATATGTAAACCAATAGGCACATATCACCAAAGGTATAAGTATAAGTAGAAATGGTATAGTGATAGTATAAAGATTAGTGATAATGAAATGCTAAACTTAACATATTAACCATATTCAAAAACATGATACAATCATTGGGCTAACAGAACGTACTATGGCCAGCAGTACATTTGGTGTTCAAGACCAGACTCAGCTTATTACCGACAATGGTGTGTCGGATAAATGCTGGTCTGCGAGCATTTGGTGAGGAGCTGATCAGTAATGCTCCCTACCGTAAGGATTTCCCTAGGATGGAGATGCCCTATACTTATTTAATGGACTGGTTACTGTACCACAACTGCAGTTTATTGCCACCAGGTCCCGAAGATCAAGCGGAGGTATTCCTCCAGAAGTTCTATAAAGCCTCGTGGATTGCAACTTCAGTGGCAGATACCCGAGCAGCACTAAACTACTCTCATGGGTGGAACTTTTTCTGCACACGACCGCCAGTTCCGGCTGACTGCTTCGGTGTGCAATTTGAAGATGTAGGTAAAGAGAGAACGGGACTCCCTGCGCCTGTCTTTAATTGGCTGATATGCATCAGACCATCACATCTGATGTATAGAACTGATGATGACTGCGCCTTCGAACCGTATCTGCCTAGTCGGTTCGCTCGTCAATTCGTGTATGACCAACTTCATGTTGGTAATCCCTCTACCTCCTTCAACCATTATGGAAAGTTAGTTGATGGTGCAAGGGCATGGAGATATTTCAGCGCTGGATGTACCGGTGCTCAATTCCGTGTGTCAACTGCCACCAGCACAACTAAGCCACGAATACTTCATTCGTATGCTCATTTTTATGCCTCCATCCGTTCCTTCGCAAATGACTACAACATGAAGGGAAGTCTCCGATGGAACAAGGAAGGAAATGCCGAGGAACCAATTATGGTACCTTCAGACATACCTGATGATGCTGCTATTCTAGATGAATATCTGGCAGCGATCCCCATGGGAGTTGGAGAGGCACCAGCAGGAGCAATCAGAATCTCTACCTCTAGGAAGCGTAAATCCGATACAACGGTTGCTCCCAAAGAGAAGAAGAAAAAGGTCATTGTTAAAGGGCCTTCCAGGCAGAGGGCTGCTACTCCAGAAAGAGAGATTCCAGTCGAGGAGCCTCAAAACATTGCGTCTTCTTCAGCTCATCCTGGAGAAGGGTCTTCAGCATCCCAATCAGCAGCAGCAACAGAAGCTATGGGGCTCCTATCTCTCGGACGTCTCAGCACTTCATTGTATCTCACTTCGCCACAAAAGGTGCAAGCTATTGAATACACTGCCACAACTCATATAATGATCCGGAACCCATCCCTTCGGATGAACCGGGTCTTGAATTAGAGGATGATGACTGGGATCAGGATTATGACGCACTCTTGTCTCGTCATGCCCCTACTCCAGGTAAAAAACGAATTACACAAAATTTTATATAAAAGTATATATTATAATTTTGTATATTGACTATTTTGCTTAATCTTTGTAGGTGTCATCATTGCAGCAAAGCCTGTTGCTCATCCTCCTCCTCAAGAGACTATCCATGAAGAAGAACAGAGTCTGAAGGAGAGTTCTTCTTCAAAAGAAGATACTGCTCAAGAAGAATGTTCTCCATCTATGGAGGTACAACAAGAGCCTGCAGTAGAGGCTCAGCAAGAATTGCCTTCTCTTGCTGAAGACAAAGAAGAAGAATTAGCTGCAGAAGAACCAGCTGCAGATGAAGAAACAGTTGCAGAAGAACCAAATGTAACTAAAATACTCCCAAAACTTGAAGGGCCGCAGCCAACGAAGGTGATGAAGATATTGTCAACCCATCAATCGAAGTCGGAGACGTAGTAATAGCATCCTCAGTTATTGTTACTGATCTGGCACAAGTTCTTGAGAAGACAGTGTCTGAACCCGAATCAGTTATAACAATCACCATTCCTCCCGCAACAATCACCGCCATCGAAACTCAAGTAGTTTCAGCTCCAGGAACGGCTGGAGAAATAATTCATACACATGCTGAAGATATTGTCTCTGGGATTTCTGGGGATCAGTTAGCTTTGGTAGCAACGACAACTATGACTTCCTCTCAACCTGCTACCAAGGCAACAACAACATCTGCTCCCAGTCTTCAGAAGAGGGATTTAGTAGAGCTCGCTGCCACACCAAGCTCTAATGCAAAAATAAATCTTTTAGTTGAGATTCATACATAAGCTTTTTATAAAACTCTGGCGGCTTTGATCAAGATGGTCCTAAAGAAGGGCCTAAATTATGAAAGCTTGAAGGCTGTGATCGCTCCCACCATTGGAAACGTTGCTATGTTCAATGATGCCAAGAGAGCAGCAGCTTTGGGGAAAGTGGTGGAAGGACTTGAATAGCCTATTAAAGAATATCTAAGGCTGTCAAGTGAAATCCTTGAAAGTCTCATCCAAACCGAGTATGATGCTTTATCTGCAGAATACATCACTCGGGAGACTATTTTTAAGGAATCTCTCTAGGAATACAGCAGCAAAGTTGCCAGAGAAAGAGCCTTTTTGAATGAAACTAAACCTCTGTTGGAGACACACAGAGAAGCCTATGAAACATCAAACATGAGAATTCATCAACAAAATGATAGAATTTGTGAAGTTGAGGCAGAGTTGGCTCGCTTGAAGGCAGAGAGAGCAGATGATTGCAGCTCGAGACAAACATCTGGCGCAGAGCTCAATATTGGAGGAGAAAGTCTTTGGTGCTGAAGCTACCATCAAAACCCTTGATGAAGCCAAGGATAAGATGATAGTTACTTTTGCCGAACTCTCGTATCTTTGTACAACAGAGGCTCGTCGCACCATAGCTACTACTACTGTATTGAATTCTCGTGAGAAGCGTTTGGCAGAGCTGCAGAAACTGCTTGAAGATGTATCTGCTCCACCTTAAACATTTTTGTATTAAATACAGAATTTTGTATTCTTCCTTTCATCTTATCAATAAAGAATTTTGTATTCCGTCTTTTTCTCTCTGTAATATTTCAAGAAATGAATGAAATATTTGTTTTATGACCCTATCATTTATTTTGAATTTAAATAATAGGTATGAGATAGTAAACACTTATCAGAGGTAATGTGGACATGATAAGTCTTCTAAACTCAATAAATTATATCTATCCAAAGGTAATTTGGACATGATAGATAATAAATCTTATTTTTTTAGAGTGTACAATACTATCAGAGGTAATATGAACATAATAGATCGTAATGACTCAAAGAAAAATAGATTAATATCTATTCAGAGGTAATATGGACATGATAAGTCTTCTAAACTCAACAAAGTAGATTATATCTATCCAGAGGTAATGTGGACATGATAGATAATGAATCTTGTTTTCTTTTTAGAGTATACTATACTATCAGAGGTAATATGAACGTGACAGATTATAATAACTCAAAGAAAATAGATTAATATCTATTCAGAGGCCATATGGACATGATAGATAAGAAAAGAAGTAGACTTAATATCTATTCAGAGGTCATGAGGACATGATAAATAAGAAAAGAAGTAGACTTAATATTTATTCAGAGGTCATGAGGACATGATAAATAATAAATATTTTTCTTTCTAAAATCAGCTGGTAAGACAGAAAATCAAAATTTTCTTTTAGAAGAACAAATAATTAGCTTAACCAAACCTTGGTAGCTGGGAAATAAAGAAGAAATTCAAACATAATATTTCTTCAAGAATTTACCATTAATTGGCATCATGAGAAAATCTCCATTAGGTTTCGATAACCTATAGGCACCATTGGAGAATACTGTCTCGACTACATAAGGACCTTCCCATTTTGCTTAGAATTTGCCTTTGCTCTTATGAGTCATCACCATCGGTCTTCGGACAGCTAAAACTAGCTCACCGACTTTGAATACCCTTTCTTTAACTTTACGATTGAAAGCTCGAGATATGCGGGCTTGATATAGCTCGATGTGCTGTTGTGCTTGAAGATGCTTCTCGTCTAATCCTTCAAGTTCTTGGAGTCGTAAGCGATCATTATTCTCTGAGGTTAGCTCATTCGCAATGGCTATTCTAAGAGACGGGATCTGGATTTCCAATGGAAGAACAGCCTCACATCCGTAAACCAGTAAGAATGGTGTAAAACCAGTGGGAGTTCGGACTGTTGTTCGATAAGCCCATAAATATTCTCCAAGTTTCTCATTCCAATCACGTTTATTAGAAGAGACAAACTTTTTGAGAAGTTTAATAATTGTTTTGTTGAAAGCTTCCGCTAAACTATTAGCAGCTGGGTTGTAAGCTGTAGAAGCTAAGTTCTGGATCCGATTCTTGTCACATAATCGATAAAATGCCTGACTGACAAATTGTGGTCCATTATCATGGATTATCTTTCGGGGAATCCCGAAATGATAAATGACATGGTGTTTGATAAAACTAACCACATTAGACGTTTTTACTTCAACAAGGGGAACTGCTTCCGCCCATTTAAAGAAATAATCTGTTATGGCTAGAATAAACCGATGCCCTTTGACAGAAAGAGGATTAATCGGACCAATAATATCCATGTCCCAAGTTTCGAAAGGCCAGGAAGCCACCGTAGGATGTAAAAATTCAGAAGGTTGGTGAATAAAATCAGCATGAATCTGGCATGCTTTACACCGTCTGGCATAATCCACAGCATCTGCTATCATGGAAGGCCAATAATAACCCATCCTCCGAATACGGTCTTGTAATTTTGGACTTGGTTGATGTGCACCACAGACCCCGTTATGAGCTTCGCGGAGTGTTTGCTTAGCTTCGCTCTCAGAGAGACAATATAGCAAAAGTCCGTCATAAGAACGACGATACAACATATGCATTGAAGAATCATAATAGAATCGAAATGATCTTCTTTTAATTAATGCAGCCTCCTTTGGATCTTCAGGTAAAATCCCATAAACAACATAATCAATAAATGGACTTCTCCAATCCCTTTGTTGAGAATTTGATTCAGTAGCATAACTTTGTTCGATATATAAATTATTCTTGACACAGAATAAGTCTCGATCCAACAAAGTGATAGTATTTTGTCTTCTGATTGGAACTGCTAAGTCTGCAGCTAGGCTAGCAAGAGCGTCAGCTTCCCAATTTTGAGAATGTGGTACGAATTCAATAAAGAATCCTTTGAATGAAAGGACTAATTCGATTACCACTTGATGATAAGGAATGAGGTCAGGATTTCTGACTTCATATGTTCCTCTAACCTGATTGACAATCAGTTGAGAATCTCTATTTGCTTCCAAGAACTCAATGTCCAATTGTTTTGCTACTTGAAGACCAATTAGCAAAGCATTATATTCTACCACATTATTGGAATATGGTTCATTGAGGGAATAAGCACGGTATATAATCAGTTTATCAGGAGAGACCAAGACAATGCCCACTCCAGAGACAATATTGCCTTTAGGTCCAACATGCGATGCTCCATCAAAATATAATTGCCAAATATCATCCTTCAAAGTCATATTGCAATCCACGACTTCATCTGGAATATCCTCAAATAGCTTAAAAGTTTCAGGTATAGGATGAGCTGCTAAGAAGTCAGCTAACGCTTGACCCTTCACTGATTTTTGAGGTACATAGACCATATCATAAGGAGTAAGCAACATTGCGCAGGTGGCTAACCGGAAGTTAAGGATACTTGGCTTTCTCATCAATACCCGAATAGAATTTATTCTGGACATGACATGAATAGTTTGTCCTGACACATAATGTCGTATCTTTTGAACGACCAAAACCAAGGCAAAATATTCTTTTTCTACAGGAGTATACATGTATTCAGCTCCAACCATCATTCGGCTAAGATAATAAATCGCATGTTCATGACCCTTATCACTTTTCTGTGCTAGAAGAGCACCAAGAGAATGATCCAATGCTCGAACATAGAGCAAAAAGGGTCTTCCCACTACTGGAGGAACTAAAACATGTAGATTTGTAAGGTACTGTTTGATGTCATTGAATGCTTGTTGGCATGCTTCATCCCAAACAAATGACACACCCTTTTCAATAGACGAGAGAAAGGTTGACATCTTCCAGAAAGATTTGATATAAATCTCCTGATATAAGCAATGTGACCTTGGAAGCCACGGAGTTCTTTCAGATTACGTGGAGGACGCATTTCAAGAATTGTTTTAATTTTGTCAGGATCAACATGAATACCTTGAGAAGTGATCACAAATCCTAAAAATTTGCCACTGGAAATCCCTAAGAAAGACTTAGTGGGGTTCATTTTTAGTTGATGTCGACGCATCAACTCAAATATTGTCTTTAAGTCTTGAACGTGATCATCTTTTAATCGACTTTTGATAGCAGTATCATCTACATAACATTCAACTGTCTTCCGCAGATGTTCTTGAAAGATATTGCTCATAGCCCGCTGATATGTAGCACCAGCATTTTTCAGACCAAAAGGCATAACTGTATAGCAATAAACTCCAAGGGGTGTACGGAATGCGGTATGCTTTTCATCTCCTGGATACATTTTAATTTGATTGTATCCTGAAAATCTGTCTATGAAAGACATGCGTTCAAAACCATATGTATTATCTATCATGACATCAGTGATTGGAAGTAAAAATTCATCTTTTGGACAAGCTGCATTTAGATTTCGAAAATCTATGCAAACTCGAACTTTTCCATTCTTCTTCATGACAGGAACAATATTAGCAACCCAATCTGGGTGTTGTTCTTCACGAACAAAGCCACATGTGATCAGCTTTTTGACTTCTGCTTCAATTGCATTAATCATGTCCGATCGAAAATGCTGCTGCTGTTGTTTTACAGGTTTGGCATTAGGAAGGATATTGAGCTTATGGGTAGCTACTTTAGGATCCAGACCTGACATATCCTCATAGCTCCATACAAAGATGTCAATATATTCTTTTATCAGTTTTATTAACTCTTCTTTTTCATCTTCAGAAATGTTTTTGCTGTTAAATATGGGTTTTGATGTAGTTTTATCTCCAACATCAATCTGGATGATTTCATCTTCTATGGGTAGCTGTCGTTGTTCAAATTGAAGATCCCACTGAGTATCCATTTGTTGGGCCCAAGGATCATTTTCAAATAGTTCAGACTCATCCTCGGTTTGAACCATATTAACTGAAAAGATATGTCCAGATTCGACATACTGGACCCCTTCTGTCACTCTCCGTTCCCAGAATACGTATTTTTATACGTGTACTGCTTGAATGTATTTATTTAATATTTATCATGCATTTGTTCTGTATTTAAATTCTTCAATTTTGCACTTATTAATTTTCCTGTATTTTATTTTTTGCTTTTGCTTTAGCTCTTGGTTTAGTCTGTTCATTAAACCAATTTGGTTTAGCTTGGTTCACCATGATAAGGAGTGGATGGCCTAGATCTTGTAGGAGGGAATGGGGGGTGAAGATTTACTTGGGCTTGATATTTATGCTTCTTTACTTTTCTCTATCTTTATTACTCTCATTTACTTCTTCTTCAACCTCCATTACTCTCCACCAACCTAGAGAGTTAGGCAAGTACAACTTGCTTCGTGATGAATCTCTAATTTTGTTGTTCCATTGTCTTCCTCACGAGATTCTATAATACTTTAGTACTTAGCATTATTCGATTTCCATGGCTCATTTCATATAGATCTAACTTTATTATATTTTCGGATTTCTTGGGTTTTGATCTATTTAACCTTATTATTTTTAAGTTTTGATGGTTCCATGTTGTAGAGAACTTCGTTCTACCCTATTTTGACCTATGGAAGTTTAGATTTGGGCTTGGAATGAAGGATTTAGAGAGCTTGGAAGCAATGACTTCCATGGTCCTGTTCTCAAAAATTGGAGAAGAAGACCAGTGCTTGACCGCATGACTCTTTCATGCGGCAAGCCTCCTGGCCGCATGTTACTCTTAGTCGCATGGCCGGGTTAACTTGGCCGCATAAGCGCATGATCATCCCTGCCGCATAAGCTCATGTTTCTCAGCCGCATGAGACTCCTCTCCTCTCAGCCGCATAAGGCTTGTTATTCCCTGGCCGCATGAGCCCTGTCATTACCTTGCCGCATGGCTGAGATGAACCCCAGCCGCATAAGGATCAGTCCCCTTCGGCCGTATGGAAACCCTGGCCGTATGTCATTGAGCCGCATAGACCAAATCATCCTGAGCCGCATGAGACCCGATTCCTGGCCGCATGAGACCCAATTTCTTGGCCGCATGAGACCCGATTCCTGGCCGCATGAGACTTGATTTCCTGAGCCGCATGAGACCCGATTCCTGGCCGCATGAGACCCGATTTCTTGGCCGCATGAGACCCAATTCCTGGCCACATAAGACTTGAATTTTTGAGCCGCATGAGACCCGATTCCTGGCCGCATGAGACCCGATTTCTTGGCCGCATGAGACTCGATTTCCTAGCCGCATGAGACTCAATTTCTGAGCCGCATGAGACTCGATTTCCCAGGCCGCATAGATGGAGCCTGACTTGTCCAGCCGCATAGATGGGTATCCATCTGCTGCCGCCCATAGTGCCCTTTGGCTATTCCTTGTCCCGAATTGATATTGATTGCCACCTTGAGTAATAATTGATCATACGTTCCTCGTTGGAACTAAGAGACTGGCTAGTCGTCTTATTGAATTGAATGAGACATATTCATGTATAAACCATGAACCATTGTGATCGACTAGCCGATCCGGACATTGGCATATGGACACATGTTGACTTCTATTTTTCTGTAAAAGCAGCATGTACATCTTACAGTCAAGGCATGATTATTCCGTGGCTAGGATTGATTGTTGCATTACTCTATGTAAGACCTACAACCTAGCCGCACTGATATCGTTGTAGAGTTATACATATCGTACCCTGTACGAGAGTACCCATTCAGAATGATCATGATCCACGGCATGAGATTTCTATTAACATAGGACCTACTAAGCTAAATAAAATAACGATTGCATAGAGAGAATGGATTCCCGAGTTCTTACATGACAGCCATTTTTGGGACGATTAGTGCCATGACATGCCGTCTGGTTTCCACAGATACCGCAAATCTGCCACACGGGCGGAGAGCGATTTCTGCTTATATTATTTATTGTATATTGATGACGGGCGTCCCGCTGGGACTCGTCTAATTCATTATTGGCGCAATTGATTATTGGGTAAACTAGCCTTGCTTGTATATAGTAAGAACTGAGGAACCCCGTATTGCATAAATTCTAGGATAACTTGGAACTCATAGTAGCAAGCCGTAGTAGTTGCATGGCCGCTTAAATTGATTTGTCTGTGCACTGTATCTACTCTGTTAACTACTGAGGAGAGCAGAACGTCAGGACATGACGGGTCAACTTCTGTCCTTATTTGGTTGGGGAGTTGGCTTGAAGTGTCGTGATGTTGTGCGAACCCCAGTAGCAAACAGAGACCTTTTTATCATATTCTTACTCTTATCACTGGTTCTAATTCCTCATATCGTGCTTCCTTGCGGTACTTGCTATTAGAGGTCTAACCTCTCTGGTTTTGCATGGCCAGATTTAGAGCCAGTTCCCGAGGACTCAGCGTACTTCCACCTCCATGATGGTCAATACTAGAGGAATGATCGCAGAAGGACACGAGTGGGTCCCTTGCTTCCCTGCTCGTTTTACCACTTTCTTTACTTGTTGCCGTTTGGCACCGACATGTTAGTCGGACTGTCTTGCACTTACCTTTACATAATTGTAACTAAGTCAGACTGCAGCTGATAACAATTGTGTATACCTTGCTATATCATCTGACTATATTTTGTACAGCCAGATCTCAAGAACATTTTGACTGAGCGTTTGGGGCACCTTACTGTTTTATCTTACATGTTCTCTATTATTGCTTCTTGTTTGAATGATTGAGACAATAGATGTTGAGTGACCATAGTGAGACTTTCATGTAGTATGCACCCCCTCGTCTTTTAGACAGCATTGATCGTATTATACGGTATTCATCTACCCGTAATACGTAGCTGGCTGAGTAATTCCCCCGCTCTCCGGTATTCTGGTTCTGGGACGTGATAAGGTTTTAGTGGTGGCCTATGCATGTCTGATTTCATACTTGTGGGCTGTTTTCAATTTATAGGGTGTCTCAATCACATATGTTTCCCCTTGATCTCCTGATTCGTTACTCTCGACTCTAGCTTGACATTCCGGAATCCTTTGACTTCATTGATCTTTCCTGTCCGATCGTTTGATTGTTCTCTTGTCCCTTTTCTTAGGGACACTTCGTCCGCATCTGCCAGGACTGGACAACAACAACAAGGGCAACACGGACAACTTGACCATGTTAGTCAGCAACAAGGGCCAGTACTACCTCAAGAGACTATCTAAGAAGAAGTGATAGTGGAACCAGCAGCTGGACTGCAGTATCCGGAGGTTCCAACACCACCAATAGTTCCACCTACCCCTGTGGAAGTGGACACACCAGCCCTTCTGGAGATCATGAGAGGGATGATGGCTAATCAGCAACATCAGATGTTGGCCCAGTAATGCATACACGCTCAGTTGCAAGAGCAGAATGTGCTACTCAACCAAGGATTGCAGACGGCTTTGGAAAGAGGGACGAAGACAGATTCATGAGCCTCAACCAGATTTTGCAAGTACAACTTCCGTCGTTTCGAGGGCACGAAAGATGCTATTTCAGCAGATGCATGGCTTAAGGACATTGAGGCTATTCTGACAGCGGCTAAGGTTCCGACAGAAGAACGTGTGGATCTAGTGAAGCTGTTACTTCAGGACCTCGCACGTGATTGGTGGGAGTCAGAAGAAGTGGACATCAGACGTCCTGTTGCTTGGGACGATTTTACTGTAAGATTCAAGATGAAGTACTATGGAGTTGTGGTGCAGTTTGAGCTACAACAAAAGTTTATCAACCTCAAGCAGGCTGGCAAGACAGTGGATGCTTATGCAGCAGAGTTCTGCAGACTGAGTAGGTTCGCCCCAGAGATGGTAGCAACGGAGAGCAGAGGGCTATGAGGTTTCAGCAAGGATTTCATCTTGAACTCTTGCAATTGATAGAGGAGCACAACTATCAGACTTTTGATGAGGTGTTGACGGCAACCCGAAGGCATGAGATCACCATTCAGAGGATCACAGCAAGGACTGGAGGTCAGAAGAGATCTCACAATCAGATTGAAGGAGGAGGGGGAGTAGCGCCCCGAGTTACACAACCCCCTGGCATTCGCATTCACGATGTGGCAATACGAGGGCCAGCACCACCAGCAAGGCAACAGCAACAGAGAAAGACCCAGCAACCCCTAACGGGCTGCACTTATTGTGGGAAGGCCAGGCACACTAGAGATGTGTGTCGGGCATTGAACGGACAGTGTTTGATATGTGGGAGTCCAGATCATCGGGTTTCCACATGTCCTATGAATTCGAGGTCAGGAGGACCAGTACAGCAATCTATTGCTCTGCCAGCACCCGGGGCAGGCCATTACCAAGGACCAGCGGTGGCAGTGAGACCGTTGGCACAACGTCCGTTGATGTCGCAAGCTCAGATGTTTCGGCAGCAGGGACCGCCGATGCAGCAGCAACAACATAGACCACCCCAGCATCACCAAGGCAGGGGCCAGTAGCAGTACCAGGCTAGGCCGCAGCATGGGAACCAACAAGGAGGTCGAGTACAGGCATTCAATCTATCCTTGGAAAAGACATTGGCATCGGGAGATATTGTGGCAGGTAACATTCTCGTCGCCTCATATTCCGCAGTAGCATTGTTTGATTCAGGAGCATCACACTCATTTATATCTGTACAATTTACGACACGACTAGGAATGGAGTTCGAGGCATTGCCAGGGAGGTTGAATATACTCGCTAGTAATGGGCTCGTAGGAGTTCGTAGAGTTATTCTAGCGTGTAGTGTTGTAGTGTGCGGGCGTTCCTTACCCACCATGTTGATAGAATTTCCTATGAAGAATTTCGACGTCATCTTAGGCATGGACTGGCTGAAAGACAGTCGTGCCATAATAGATTGTCGTAGAGGTTGTGTATCTTTTAATATTCCAGGCATGGGCCGATTTATCCTAGTCAGATCAGTGGCAACCCAACAAAAAGAAGAAGGAATAGCCGCGGCTATGGAATAAGTTCAAGTTTCGAAAGTAGTTTAAGAGTTCATTGATGTATTTTCTGATAAACTTCCAGGTTTACCTCCGGTTAGGGATATTGAGTTCAGTATAGAATTGGCACCTGGAACTCAACCGATATCAGATCGAGCTTACAGGATGGCAGATTCCGAGAAGGCCAAGGTGTATCAGCACGTAGAGGAACTGAAGGTGAAGAAGTTTATTCGAGACAGCGAATCACCATGGGCAGCACCAATGGTACTTGTAGGGAAGAAGGATGGGTCATCAAGATTGTGTATTGTCTACAGAAAGCTCAACGCGACGACAGTGAAGAACAAGTGCCCATTACCTAGAATCGATGATTTGTTTGATCAGTTGAGCAGAGCAAGAGTTTTATCCAAGATAGGAGGAGGATATTCCCAAGACAGCATTCATGTCGAAGTACGGGCATCATGAATTCCTAGTTATGCCGTTCGATTTGACCAATGCTCTAGCAATATTTATGGATTTGATGAACCGTATCTTTATGCCATACTTAGATCATTTTGTCGTTGTGTTCCTCGACGACATTCTCGTATACTCAGCTAGTGAAGAAGAGCATGAAGATCAGCTCAGGAAAGTGTTACAGGTTTTGAGAGAGAACCAGTTGTACGCCAAGCTCAGCAAGTGTAAGTTTTGGACAGATCGAATTTCATTCTTGGGGCACATCATATCAGGAGCTGGAGTAGTAGTGGATCCCAAGAAGTTAGAAGCAGTAGAGAGTTGGCCAGTACCCAAGACCGTAGCTGATGTGCGTAGTTTCTTAGAATTGGCCGGATATTACAGAAGGTTCATATCAGACTTTGCAAGACTTTCAGACCATGACCCGCTTGACACGAAAGGATGTGCCATTCGTCTGGTCGGCAGAATGCCAGGCATCATTTGAGAATTTGAAGCAGAAATTGATATCGACACCTATTCTTACATTACCAGTTGGACCCGGAGGTTTTACTGTTTATTGTGACGCGTCAGGAAAGGGACTTGGGTGCGTCCTAATACAGCATGGAAAAGTGATAGCGTATGCATCTAGGCAACTTCGGGACCATGAGAAGAATTATCCAACTCATGACTTGGAATTGTCAGCAGTAGTATTTGCTTTGAAGCTATGGAAGCATTACTTGTACGGTGATTGAGTGGACATGTACACAGACCACAAAAGTCTGAAGTACATCTTTACTCAGAAGGAACTGAACATGAGGCAGAGAAGATAGTTAGAGTTGATCAAGGATTACGACGTGGAGCTTCAGTATCACCCAGGCAAGGCTAACGTGATAGCAGATGCTCTTAGCAGGAGAGGCAGCACATTTATGTTGACATCGCAAAAATATATCTTAGAAGACCTTCAGGAGATGGGCATCGAGGTTATACTTCCTAGTGATGTAGGAATTATGACGACTCTACGAGTTTAATCCGACTTAGTAGACAGGATCAAGGCAGCTCAGGCACAGGACCCAAGGATTCAGAAGCTCAGGGCAAAATGTGAGTCAGGACTCAGAAAGGAGATGAAAATTCATAAAGATGGTATACTTAGGTTTGGATCACGTCTACGTGTGCCTAGTGGAGACATCAGACAGGGGGTTATGACAGAAGCCTACAGTTCTCAGTATTCTATACACCCTAGAGGAACCAAGATGTACAAGGATGTCAAGCAGCACTTCTGGTGGAACGGAATGAAGAGGGAGATAGCTAGATTTGGTTCCCGTTGCTTGATATGTCAACAAGTAAAGGCAGAACAGCAGAGGCCAGCTGGATTATTGCAACCGCTTTCTATCCCGGAGTGAAAGTGGAAACATATCACAATGGACTTTGTGATCGATTTATTGAGATCACCAAGTGGCAAAGATGCTATTTGGATGATAGTGGACCGACTTACAAAGGTGGCACATTTTTTTCCTTTCAGAGTAGGGCAATCTACGGAAAAGTTGGCAGAGTTGTATATACAACAGATAGTCAGGCAGCATGGGGTCCCTGTCAGTATTGTGTCAGACAGAGATACCCGCTTTACATCATATTTCTGGAAGAGTCTACATCATAGTCTGGGTACCAAGTTAAGATTTAGCATGGCTTACCATCCCCAGACGGATGGGCAATCAGAAAGAACAATTCAGACCTTAGAAGATATGTTGCGAGCTTGCATCCTAGATTTTAGAGGGTCTTGGGAGAGCCACCTACACTTAGTTGAGTTCTCGTACAACAACAGTTATCAAGCCAGTATCCAGATGGCGCCGTTTGAAGCACTATATGGTAAGAAGTGTAGGTCGCCACTGGCATGGGATGATATCGGAGAAAGAAAGATGCTAGGCCCAGAAATGATTATTCAGACGGTTGAAGTGGTTAAGGAAATTAGAGAGCAACTTCGAGTTGCGCAGGATCGACATCGTCATTGGGAAGACCAGCATCGTAGACCGCTAGAATTTTCTGTTGGGGACCACGTGTTCTTGCGGATCTCACCTACCCGTGGGGTCATTAGATTTGGCGTTCGCGGAAAGTTGAGTCCGTGATACGTGGGCCCATTTGTTATCCTTGATAGGGTAGGCGATGTTGCTTATCGTTTGTCTATTCCACCTTCGTTACGAGAGGTGCATGATGTGTGTTTGCAAAAACAAAAGTGTTCTTTATTTCACAAACTGTGTAAGAAGATTACAATAGAATTCTGGAAAAGTACAACTATAGGAATCCGATCTGAAGACGATCGCTTTATCCCTTGGACGATATGAACTTTGAAGACGGTAGCCTCTGAAGAATGCAGCAGCACTTTGGCAAGAACTCCTGATCTCTGGCGATGACTTGAATGATCTCTGATCTGATCCGGGATCGCCTCATAATGAAATACTTGAAACTCTATTTATAGAGTTCTGGAAATAACTAATTTTTAGTTATTCTGGATTGCGCAGGATGGATTGCGCAGACATTGGACTGCGTAAGCAGCGAACTGCGCTGGCAGTTACTCGATCGTGGACCAACTGTATGAGACGCGTGGCATTGTTTGATTGAAATGTGCTTGGTCGTGTACAGACGGTTGCCACGTGGTAAACAATTAATGGCATATAGGCCACGTATAAATTGTCAGTTGTCTTGATAGAGTGCGCCACATGAACTGCGTTGGCTTCAGACTGCGCTGCGATTGAATTGCGCTACAGGGAATTTGGCAGACTGCGCTTCGATTGGGCTGGTAGCTTACGCTGCATGTACAGCTGTCCTCGAGTTCTGTGCTGCACGATAAACGATCAGTTTTCTCGTTCTTTGGGCTGTCAGATGTCAGAAGATCTAATTTTCTGTCAGATAATGATGACGCAGCCACGTCAGCTAGTGCGCTTGGATGTGTGCGCAATTCAGCTTGCGCACTTGAATTGTTGCGCAATCTGTTTCCTGCGCAGTTCACTTGAAGGATGCACAATTTGATTTTCTTTGCTTTTTTGATAGGTGCAACTTGATTTTTAGGACCTACAAGACCCCCTTCAAAGTTTTCAAATTTTGAAAATATTCAAAGTTTCGAAATACTTTGAATTTTGACTTTAAAATCAAGTTGCGCAAGTGATGCCTTGACTGCGCGTTCAGTTCCTAAATTCTCGGCACAATCTGAGGTGAATGTTACCTTAGAAAAACTATAAAAGTTTTCGTTCTTCTTTCTTTCCTTCTTTACTTGTTTTTAACTGTTCAAGAGAGAAAAGTTTCTGTGCCAACTCCGACTCTTCTCCTTCTTCTCCGTCGACATCAATGGCCCCCAAACGTTCAGCCGCCGAGAAGGGCAAACCCTCCGCTGAGTCTTCGACTCGGGTTGTGCCCCGAATTTCACGTCATAAAGTCGGTCACCCTGCACTGCGAGGTAGATGATGAACTTCGATCAAAAACCCTTTTTAGGGTTCTTTGATATTGTCGAATCTCTTTTTAGAGATTTGATGGGATTGTGCCGCCCTGTTTAGGGTTTTGGTTGCACAAACACAATAGTTTTCATTTTTATGAAAACTATATTCTTGCACAATCGGTTAGAAAGTGCTGGCAAATGTTCAGCGCATTCTATCGATTTGCGCAAGTCTGTCCAGCGCAAACTGATGCCTTGCGCAAGTTAATTAGCGAAATCTGATGACTTGCGCAAGTGGATGAGTTGGCGCAACTGGATAATTTGTGCATGTAGGCTACATTAGCGCAATCTGATGTTATGCAGATAGCGCAATCTGACACTTGCGCAATTTGCTAATTTTTTTTAAACATACTCTTTGATTTTATATGTACTGAATTCTGTCTTTTTGTTTGATGCAGTCAACCTCAGGGAAGACCCGAATTATGAAGTCTTTGCAGGGACTTTAGCTGAGCCTGAATTTAAGGAGGATTTGTCCCATGTAACATTTCCTTAGTATGCCCTGCCATCTTTTCGACAGGCCATTCTAACAGCACAGGACAATGAGACATTGCTAAGTCTGATGAACGGGCAGCCTTTGCAAACTGCTGATGCCGTTACTCATAAGAAGTCTCTGTTTCTATTTGGTGAGGCTCTTGATAAGAGTTCTCAGCCAAGGCCTCGAGTTGAACAAAGACTCTTTCAGAGAGGCGAGAAAAGGATATTGTTACCGAAAATTTTCAGGTGCCTTCCCCTATCTCGCTATGCTCATGCGTGTTATCCCAGGAGGATGGACTGGGATATAACTCCTCTCCAGCAAGCCAGAACGGGGAACATTTGTGTGAAGAAGGGGCCAAACAACAAGGATATGTTCTATAGCTCCTCTGAGCGTCACAGCTCCTTGCTCAGAGGATTGAAGCCCGGCTGCATTCCACCGGAGAACTCCTCCCTGCTGGTGCCAGTTAGAACACCGATCTTTGCGAATGAATTTGCGAAGGTTGAGGGAAGATATCCGGATCAGGACATCCGATTGACAGGTCTGGTGAATCCAGATAAGAAAAGATGGAACTGCATAGCCAATTGGATATTGGCTCAGTTCGAAGAGAAGCTCAAGGAGATTGAGCTGTACCAGGCGGTATACTCTACCGTATACGGATTCTACCCCAACCCTCATCTGTTTCTCGTATTGGCGGAGAGGTACAACTTTAGGACAGAGAATTTCATGACGCCCTGTGGAGAGATTGGACTGGCTCTTCACGAGATGAAGTACATCTCGAGTCTTCCAATAGGGAATATCCTTTATGAGGAATTTGTTCCCACCAATGACGAGTTGGACAAACTTCGTCAGGAGAACGCTGATATAGTGGCCGTCTTCGAGGAGCTCTTGTGCCACTATAAAATCTGTTCCTTATATTACAAGAGCGGTTCGTCAGGCACCTGCTATTCGACGAAATGGTTACCATATCTTTTCTTTAACTACATTATAGAGAAGAAAACCAAGGAACATGACAATTGTAAACCCAACTTCTTCAAGCCACTCAGCAGCAGTGAGGTGATTGGGTTGATGGAGGAAAATAAGGAGATGGATATTATGATTGATGATGATCTCCAATACCCTCCTTTCAAGACAGGAGATAATATTGAAAGTTTCATGAGGATGGGCTATAGGCCCATGTCAAAGGAAGCCCAGCTGGCGGGTTTCCTCACCTACTGGCTCCGACGATTCGTCGTTCCTGGAGCGAGCGCCGTCGATCGTTTCCATCGAGGCATGGTTTTTGCTGTCGTCCGCTTAGTCTTTGGCTATCAGATGGATCTTTTATCGGCAATGACCTGCCGAGTGAACGCTGGCCGCCGCCTGTTTGTAGATTCGATGCTCAAGGGAAAAGGCGAGAAAGGTAGCTTTTCGCGGTTAGAGCTGCCATATACATACTTATTCGGATGGCTGCTGCTGCATTATCCTGCTCTGATGAATCCCGATATGGGAGCGGTAGGCGGCAGTTTCTTAAGGAGATTCTCCAGGAGTAAATGGATATACACCAGTTTGAGAGATTGCAGACGTGCTCTGAATCTCGAGAAAGGGTGAAACTTCTACTGTGTTCCCCCTCCGACTGGCTATGAGAACATGGCTTCAAATCTGGTCGACTTGGGGAGGCAGCCTTTGGGTCATGCAGTCTTTGATTGGCTGAGGACAATCAGGCCGTCGCACCTGGTCTATAGATTTGAAGATGAATGTTATTTGAAGCCATATCTGCCTAGCCGCTTTTCCCGTCAATTCGGCTACGACCAGTTTCATGTAGGCAACGCCATCACGTGCCTACAAGGAAAAGGCTATCTGATTGATGGAGCCCGGGCATGGGCTTATTATAATGCTCGAGACACCAGAACAACATTCTCGATGCCGATGAAGAGCGACCATGGCCCGCGGATGCTATACACATATTCACTTTTTTATACATCCGCGAATACCTTTGCCGAGGACTTCAGTCTCGCGGACAGTTTTGCGACAGCAGCCAGATTGAAGAAAGGAGCAACTGTTGTGTCGGCTCCTGGCAACGATGAAGAGCGTGAACCGGCCGATGCACCGTTGGAAGCTTCAAGGGAAGCCAACTTCCCGGAAGAAGTCAACGAACCATTGTGCATTTCCTTGAAGGTTGTCAGATCTCCAGCCAAGGAGAGGAAGAGGAGGATAGATGAACCTTCTTCTCCGGTTTCGAAGAAGAAGCTTGTCTTGGAATCATCAGAAAGGGTCACGACCCGATCACAATCTCGGCAGCAGGCCGAGTCAACTCAAAGAGAAGAGGCGGCGACCCCGACCTCTATCCAAAGACAAGACAATGTTATAGATGTAGAGAGTCCACAGAGACCTCTATATAGAAAGAAAATAGTCTTCAGGAGAAAGAATGTAGTTACTCCAAGACCTATGTCATCGGTCGTGGCTAGTGCTATTGCCGGAGTTACAATGTCATCTCCTACACCCGCCCCTGAACCTGAAGCTTTCAGCCCAGAGAGGAGAGATGAGGCTGTAGAGACCATGGAGGAAGCCGTGGAGAAAAAAGATAAAATGGTGCGATCTCCTACACTTGCAGTGGAGACTACCCAGCTTCCGGCTACACCGAGAACACTTCGTGATGAAGAGGATCGATTAATGATCGATGCTCTGAACGACTGCGACTTCGGCCTCCAGGATGATGTGGATCCGATCGCAGCAACTGATAGTGGAGCCCAAAAGGAGAGCACAAGTAATGAAGTTTCAGCAGCAGAAGCTGTTGATGATACACTGAATCCAGAGGAGGACATTGATGTCCATGTATCCCCAGAAGCTGTTGATGACACATTGAATCCAGAAGAGGATGTTGATGTGCATGTATCTCCAGAAAAGAATGTGGGTGGAGAAGTAGCAGCTGAGGAAATTATTACTGCTGATCCCAAAGGTATTGAATGATATTATCAATCTTCTTTTCCTAGATGAAATGGCTGACATCTAAATATTTTTATCGATGCAGAAGTTGAATCTTCTCCAATTCTTCCAACATGCACTGACATAGTGCCAATAAAGGAGATAGCCAGCGGTAGCAGACATTTCTCGGACGGCTCCGAAGCAGGTAGTAGCCAGGCAGAAATGTCTGAGGCTACTTCTGCGAGTTTGCAACTCGTGTCGGCAGAGGACAAACTTGTCCCTGGACCTAGCAATGGTAAGATCACTCTTGCTTTTGATCCTCCTCGATAGTTGCTAATGACAGCCAGCTGATGGTGTTTGTTTGATTTTGCAGAGGAACACCTGGGAGGGGCGACTAGCTCTACCATGGCTCCATTATCCAGAGAGACCTCCACTCATACGCAAGAAGCTGAACGTCCATCTGCACAGGCACATGTTGCTGCTTCGACGACCATGGGAGTAGCTGCTACTCCTGGTGCCATTGCCACCAACAGATTCATAATCGGTTCCTTTACCAACCTTTTCTTCAATTCCCTAGGACCCTTAGTAGAGAGGATAATGGGAAAAGAAGATATTGGTTTCATAACTGTTAGAGGTCCAACCTCTTATCTGATAGCTGCCATCCGGAATCAAGGTGATGAAGCGCAAGCTTCTTACCTTGAACACATCTTGGATGAGCTAGAGGAATCGGTTAAGATCTACAAAGATCTGAATCGGGGGAAAGTGGAGCCTTTGGTACAGGCCGAGTTTGAGAGGATGTTACAAGAGGCTGCAGTTGCGAAGGTTGATTTCCAGATTATCTTGGACACTTTCACTGCCAAGTCTTCAGAATATAACTCTCAAATAGAGATAATAGCATCTGCTGCCGAGGAGAAGGAGAAGAAAGTTGCCGAACTAAAAGCAGAATCTGCCCGTCTTCAAGAAAAATTGAGACTTGTTCAGCTTGCTCTAGAAGATGAGGCCACACAACATCAAGCTACAATTCAGCAACTGGACGCCCTGACCCAGGAAAGAGATGAATATGTCACAACTCATCAAGCTAAAATCTCTCGCAGACTAGTAACTCTACCGACTTTCGACGATAAGTCTGGAATGGAGGAAGCTAGGAGGCGAGTGATGGACTCTCGTGAGGAGCGACTGCAAACTTTGAAGCAGCAGATGACTAGCTTGATGACCCCGCCAGCGGAATAGAAAGACTTTTTGTATCTTCAATTTTTGTGACATGTAATTTTGTAATGTCTTTTAATTTTGATCAACAAAAAGATATTTTCTTTGTGGCTCTATTATTTATTGCATATCTTATTCAGATATAAATAATAGCGATAGAAAATATATTCAGAGGTACAAGACATGATATATTTCTTGATTTTAGAAAATAATTATATTCATTATATTTGCTCAGCGGTAATGTGGACATGGCATAATATAATTTGTTGAATATCATTATTTCAGTAGACAACTTAATCAGAGATGACAAGTTGCTGATGTAAACAAAATAGATGAATCGTCAAAATGTGTGAACGAAATGAATCATCAGGATGAACGGATGGACCGTCAAATGAATGGAGTGAACGGATGAACCGTCAGATAGATGAAATGAACGGGCGAACCGTCAAGCGAATGTAATGAACGGGCGAACCGTCGTATGAATGGATGAACGGGTGAACCGTCGGATGAATGTAATGAACGGGCGAACCGTCGGACGAATGTAATGAACGGGCGAACCGTCGTATGAATGGATGTGATGAACAGGTGAACCGTCAGATGAATGTGATGAACGGGCGAACCGTCAGATGAGTATGATGAACGGGCGAACCGTCAGATGAATGTGTCGCTTCGCTTCATTGTTCCATGAATCTCTGTCTATAAATAGAACAGAAAATCAGACTGAATGATCACTTTCACTTTTTAACATAAATATGTCGTCTGGAAATGCATCCAAGAAGGCTGAGATCGCCCTGAAGGTTGAAGCGGTTACTGAAGAACGTCCAGTCGAGCCGGTCCAGCCAAAGCAGACAGAGGCAGGCGAAGGTTCATCTGCATCCAAGCCACCAAGGGACATCTTGGACTTCCTTCTTGAACCAGGGAAGACTGAAGAAGAAGAGATCATGAGGATGGCTGCTTGCAAGTTCTTGGTGGGTTCGAGCAAGGATGTTCTCAGCTCTTTTGCCGATTATGTTTTGAGAAGGACGGTAGTGGTCCTCGTCCCAATTTTGAGAAGGACAATAGTGACCTTCCTTGATATTATGTAATAAAATCAAATTTTATTTATGAACTTGTCTGATGATTACAAGCAATGTCTTTTACATTTATACATAATACTTTTTGAGGAACTTGCCATTGATGGGCATCATTGCAACTCGACCATCCAGTTCTGTGAGTTGATAGGCTCCATTTGAAAAGACTTTGCTCACAATGTAAGGCCCTTCCCACTTCACATCGAACTTGCCCTTGCTCATGTGAGATATAGTCATAGGACGTCTGACGGTTAGAACGAGCTCTCCTTTCTGAAAGGCTCTGACCTTAACTTTGCGATTGAAGATTTTTGAGATGCGGGCTTGGTATAACTCAATATGCTGTTGAGCCAATAGCCGCTTCTCGTCAAGCGCTTCTAATTCTTGGAGTCGAAGAAGGTCATTGTTCTCTGTAGTGAGCTCGTTGGCAATGGCAATCCTTAAAGATGGAATTTGAAGTTCCAGGGGTAGAACTGCTTCAGAGCCGTACACCAAAGAGAAAGGTGTACAGCCTGTAGGGTTGCGGACAGTAGTACGATAGGCCCAAAGACATTTTCCAAGCTTTTCACTCCAATTTTGTTTGTTAGTAGACACAAACTTGGAGCTTGATGATAGTCTTGTTGAAAGCTTCAGCCAAGCCATTAGCAGCAGGATTGTAAGCTGTCGAAGCGACATTGTCTATAGATGACATGATGTTTGATGAAGTTGATGACACTGCTGGTCTTGACTTCAGCCAAGGGTACAGCTTCAGACCATTTGGAGAAGTAGTCGGTTATTGCTAGTATGAACCGATGTCCCCTAGAAGAAGGAGGATTGATGGGACAAATAATATCCATACCCCAAGCTTCAAAAGGCCAGGAAGCAGCAGTTGGATGAAGGAATTCTGATGGTTGATGAATGAAATCTGCGTAGATTTGACAAGCTCGACATTTTCTTACATATTCGATGGCATCAGATACCATAGAGGGCCAGTAGTAACCCATGCGTCGGATACGATCCTGTTGTTTAGGACCAGGTTGATGTGCTCCACAGACACCGTCGTGAGCTTCACGTAATACTTGTTTCGCTTCATCACCAGCAAGACAGCGCAAAAGATGACCGTCATAAGTCCGCCGGTAAAGGGTTTTGGTGGTCTGATTGTAGTAGAATCGCAGAGACCGTCGACGAATACTCGTAGCTTCCTTGGGATCTTCAGAAAGTATGTCATGAACTACGAAGTCGATGAAAGGAGTTCTCCAATCTTCACTGATAACATTGGCTTCAGTAAGATTACTGAACTCAATGTTATGATTGTTTTCGATAAAGAACAATTCCCGATTAGAGACGACCACCACCTGCTGTCTTTTGATAGGGATGGCTAGGACTGCTGCAAGATTGGCCAAAGCATCTGCTTCAGTATTGCAAGCTCGTCGGACATATTCGATGAAGAAGGCTTTGAATGATATAGCCATGTTGATTGCCACTTCATAGTAAGGCACTAGATCTTGATGGCGAACTTCATAGGTTCCTCTAACCTGGTTAACAACCAGCTTGGAGTCACCATAAACTTCAAGATATTCGACGTCCAGTTGTTTAGCTAACTGAAGACTAATGAGTAGAGCATTGTATTCTGCCACATTGTTGGAGCAAGGTTTATCTAAGGAGTAGGCTCTTTGAATAGTTGACCTGTCTGGAGAAACAAGGACAACTCCAACTCCTGCAACAATGGCACCATTGGGTCCAATCCTGGATGTACCGTCAAAGAATAGACGCCAAGTAGGAAATTCTTCGGAGATTATATTTGATTCCAATGTCTCGTCTGGAATTTCATCATAAAGTTTAGATGTCGCTGGAACAGGATGAGCTGCTAAGAAATCTGCCAGTGCTTGACCTTTAACAGATTTTTGTGGAACATATACCATGTCATATTGGACTAGCAGAATGGCCCATGTAGCCAACCGAGAATTGAGTGTGCTAGGCTTCTTTATCAATACCCGAAGAGGATTAACTCGGGATATGACATGAATAGTTTGGCAAATGATGTAATGCCGAGTCTTTTGAATAGCAAACATAAGAGCTAGGCATTCTTTTTCAACCGGACTATAACGGTGTTCGGCACCAATCATAGTACGACTGAGATAATAGATGGCTTGTTCATGACCTTCTTTGTTCTTTTGGGCAAGTAAAGCACCCAATGAATGATCCATAGCACGGACGTACATTAAGAATGGTATGCCAGAGATTGGTGGCACCAAGACTGGTGGGTTCATGAGATATCGTTTTATGTCGTCGAATGCTCGTTGACATTCTTCGGTCCAGATGAAAGATACACCCTTCTTCATTAGTTGAGTAAATGGTCTGCAGCGTCCAGACAGATTCGAAATAAACCTTCTGATGTACGCAAGTCGACCTTGAAATCCTCGTAGCTCTTTTAGGTTGCGTGTAGGACGCATCTCTTGAATGGCTTTGATCTTCTCGGGATCCACATGTATACCCTTAGAGGTAATGACGAAGTCGAGAAATTTGCCACTAGAGACACCCAAGAATGACTTGGTGGGATTCATTTTGAGTTGACTTTGGCACATCAGATTGAAGATAGTTCTCAAATCTTGGATGTAATCTTCCTTTAGACGACTTTTGACAACAATATCGTCGACGTAGCATTCGACAGTCTTGCGAAGATGATCTCGAAAGATGGTACTCATGGCTCGTTGGTAAGTTGTGCCAGCGTTCTTGAGACCAAATGGCATTACAGTATAGCAGTAGACTCCACGAGGAGTGCAGAAAGAAGTATGTTTTTCATCTTCACGATTCATCCGAATCTGATTGTATCCGGAGAATCCATCCATGAAAGATATTCGCTCGAACCCACAGGTGTTGTCAATCATAATGTCCGTGATAGGGAGAGAAAATTCATCTTTTGGACAGGCTTCGTTAAGATCCCGAAAGTCGATGCAAACTCGAACTTTTCCGATTTTCTTTAAAACTTGGACAACATTGGCTATCCAATCTGGATGTTGTTCTTCTCGGATAAAGCCACACGCGATGAGCTTCTTGACTTTATCGTCGATTGCATCTATTATTTCTGGCTTGAAGTGTCGTTGTTGCTGTTTGACCGATTTTGTATTAGGCAAGATATTCAAGTTGTGAGTAGCAACTTTGGGATCTAGACCTGACATGTCTTCATAGCTCCAGGCAAAGACATCAATGTATTCTTGAATAAGAAGAATTAATTCTTGCTTATCTGCCTTTGGAAGGTTCTTGCTGATGAATATTGGACGAGGTGACCCGCTCTCTCCTACGTCAATTTGAACTAATTGATCTTCGGTAGGAGGTTCTCGGTGTTCGAACCGGAGTTCCCATTGGATATCCATTCGTTGAGCCCAAGGATCTATTTCGGGATTTTCTTCAATATCCTCGTCATAACCTTCTGGAAGTTCAACGGAGACCATGTTAGAAGATACAATCAGCCGATGAACTTGACCGATGCTGGTGTCAAAATCCCATGATCTGGAATCAGAAGAGTTAGAGCGCTCTTCACTATCGGATTCGGAGACTGCTGGGGATAATACCGGAGGTGAAGCATATCCGAAACCTCTTTTGGTCCTGCTATAGTACATCTCTGATTTTTCTTTCGGAACAGTCGTACGGATAGGAGTTCTTCTACCCTTACCGTAGTTGAGGCCATTCTTGAAGTCATAACCCATCTTTCGGATGATGTCTTTTGATTGTTGACTGTAACGACGGAGTTGAAGATGTCCCGTATCGTTACTTTTACTATCATCCGTATAACTGAATTTTTGTTTTGGTCCTTTACTAAAAAGTATTGGACTCTCGCCTCTCTTTCGAGAAGGGACAACAAAGTATGAATCATCTGGGTGTTCGAGTAAGACTTCTATTTGAAGAGACTGTACAACTCCCATTGTAAATGACTGAAAGCTATCTAACATATCCAAATAGCACTTAGCATGATAAATGACATCAGTATACTGGAAATGAGATGCTTTTTTATTGATTTGTACATTTGTATTTGTAACAGGACCTTTAGCCTTTGCAGGCTTGGTCAGATTGATTACAAGAGGGGGAGAAGAAGAACGTGGAGGGGGATTGGACTTGTTACGACTGAGGTCAATAACAAGCGGCTCAGAGGAGGTGAGCTCCCTTTTATCCTTGTTATAAGATAAATTAATAACAAGTGGCTCAGAAGAGGTGAGCTGCCTTTTATCCTTGTTACGACGTAGGTCGATAACAAGTGGCTCAGAAGAGGTGAGCTCCCTTTGATCCTGACCACCATCAGTTGGTTGCTTCTGAACTGGCAAGTGAATAGCCAGTGGTTTGGAGGATTGAGGACGAGAAATACGCCCTTTGACAGGTATGATGAGGGTGTCATTAGGCACTTCTTCTTGTTCTTCTTCAGTGTCCAGAGACAGTACTACTTTCATGAACTCATCCTTATACATGTGAGCATCGTTGCAGTATGCTTTGACACCTTTGAAAGGATAAAGATCAGCAACCTCCTTTTGAACCTCTCTATTGTCATCGACATATTTGAAACATTGATAGAGAGTCGAAGGAACAATGTTATGTTCATGCAGGAATGGTCTCCCCAACAGAGCAATGTAAGAACAACCATAGTTGTCTATGATGTAGAAGGTCACCTTTGTGCGAAGATTGCCTATTTGGAGTTTTAGGCGAATCTTGTCCAGAGGCTCACTTCTTCCCTGATTGAACCCAAGAATGGTGGTGATCGTGCTAGAAAGACTATGCACTGAAATCAGTGCATCTAACATTGTCTTCGATATGATGCTGAGGGCAGACCATGGATCTATCAGAATACGATCGACTTTCATCGAGTCGACATATCCTGTATAGTATAGAGGACGGTCATGCCTATTGTCTTCCATCAGCATATCATCCTGTGTGAAGGTAATATTTGGAATTAACTCCAACACACTATGACAATGGAGGCAGGAGACGGGCTCTGCTTTCGGCTTCTTTAGAAGGGTTAGACAGGTTTCTGCCTGCATTAGAGCTCCACTCAGAGTTTTTTGAGTCTCTTTGGAGAGGCACAAGAGCTCGAAGATTGACAGCCTGGCCAGTGTATTAGCTAGTTGGGCCAAGATATCAAAGTTATATGGCTTCTCAAGTCCAGAAGGAGATGACTTCTTCAAAGGTTTGTCGAAGTGGACTTGTTGTTTGCCTTTGTCGGCTGCTGTCGGTTTGGGAGGAATAGGTTCTACAACCGGTGAAGACACAGCAGGGATGTCCTCAGTAGAAGCAGGCTGCACTGGAGCAGACTCAGAAGAAGAAGCAGGATTTTTTTGAGCTTCATGATACTCCTTTAGATAGGCTTTCTCTGATCTGGTGCCCAGCAGGATTTCCTCTTCAACTATGGGGTCAAAAGACACCATATTGCAGATTTTTGTTTTGCCCTTGGAGCGTTCTTTCTTCTTAGAGGAAGAGGGAACTTCAAACTCTGAAGCAAGATCAGGGTGAATCCACATAATCTCGCAATTGTCAAGAGACAAGGGGATGAGACCTTCACTTCGTGGAGGAGAGAGATTCTCGATCTCAAGAGTAGCCTTGGGGATAGGGATGACACCGTGCTGTATCATCTACGGTAGAAAGTCACCAAACTGAACTGAGACCATGTTCGCAGTAACCGTCGTCTCATCTTGCTACAGAGTGACAACACCAGCGTTGACTAGCTCTTGAATCTTGCCTTTGAGCACATAACATGCTCGAGTGAGATGCCCAATGAACCTATGATAGACACAATATTTGGGATGATCAGTCTTACCGACCTCATCAGGCTTCTTTGGGTCTGGGAGTTGAAGCTTATTGCTTTTGATTAACCAATCAAAGATGCTCACGGTGTCATTTTCGTCAAAGGAGTACTCAACTTTCGGACGAGGTTCCCTTGGTGGAGGTGCAGAAGGAGTAGAAGTAGACGTAGGTGGAGCTACGTTGACCGCCAGAGATTCTTTGTTCTTCAAGTTGATGTTCAACGTTTCTTTTCCCTTACGGTTGTTCTGGCGATTACTACCACCCGATGTCTGATGTTCATCCCGGTCGGGGTTAGACATGTGTACTCCTAGCTGCTTGAATTTGTCAGCGCTAACTTCAGCTGCTTTAGGATTGACAATGAAGGATGGCCAGTCTTGGAACTGAGTTAACCCCGTCCACATGCTGATGATAGGCAAAAGATTTGCCTTGCAGGTATCTATAGTGACAGCGGTCGGAGTTCCAGGAGGCATTTTTAAAGCTTCTCGGCGGAACCTTTCAATGAAATTCTCAGCGGTTTCATTGTGTCTTTATTTGATCTTATTAAGGGCTGACATGGTCATGTCGTTGATCCCCTCATAGAATCGTTCCAAGAAGATTTGTTTTAGACCTGAGAAAGAGGTGATACAACCATCGGACAAGCTCCTGTACCAATCGTATGCTATACCAGCTAAACAGCCGACGAATATCCTGGTAAGAAGAGCATCATTTGGTTGAAGTTGGACAGTCATTACCTCAAAGTGGTTAATGAACTGACTGGGAGAAGTGCTGCCATCAAACACCGAAATTGTTAGAATCTTGTACTTTGGAGGAAATGGGACTTCATTCCATTCAACTGGTTAAGGTTGTTTGATCCCCAACCTCTGTAACTTGTCTTTCTCTTTGAATGCCTCGAATTGAGTGCGTAGGAGTTTGACAGCTTCATTAGCATCCTCCAATGATATAGAAGGAGCATGCTGAATCAGAGTATTAGGGGGAGGAACAGCGTGGTAAGCACTACCCCCAGCACCTGACTGACTGGGTGTAGGTTGAATTGGTACAGGGGGTACTTGAGGAGATGCTACCCCCAGCCCTGCATTGACAGGCACCGACGATGCTATGATCTCAGGATTTACAGTAGGTACAATCGGTGGTACTGTATGTTGGGCCACGATGATAGAATGCATACTTGCAACCATTTCAGCCATAGTCTTCAACTTGTCTTCTAGTACAGCTATTCGATGTTCTTGACTTGCTGAACAGGAAGCATCTGGGTCTTCAGTGACAACATAAGCTGTCACTTCTCTAGGTACAGTGGAGGACACTGTCTGTTCAGAACTTTCACTGTATGCATCATAATCAGAGAAAGAATTATCTTCTGAGTGAGAAAAAGGGAGATGATCGGAAGGATCTTGGAGAAGATTCCTTTGACCGATTGTGTCTCGGTTTCGGGATCTGGTATGTTGAAATACTCCTTCAGAAGATTCTTGGAGTAGATCTAAATACCACTGGCTGGGCTTGCGAGGCTTGCCGTGCTTGGAGCACTTCCTACCCCCGTTGTCTCGAGAAGTCATGTTGACGAAAGCGTACAACACTTCGTCTTCATCTTCTGACATTGGTTCAAATGTTGCAAAATTCAAACGATCGAAGACAGATCGTTTTTTTGTCTGACAACAACACTTGATGACAACCTTGTGATTACAATGGTGTCCAAGTGGTTGCACTGGAGGTATTGATATGTTATCCCGTTTTTGTTTGAGGTGTTCTCGGAGATCGAAAACAATGACGGGACGAGAAGAAGTTCGAAGGATATGTTCTTTGACAACATTCGGAATATGGTTCCGGTTCTTCAAATGTTTTGTCCCTTGAGTGTACAGGAAAGTACTGACTTCATTAGCATAGGTGTCAGGATTTTTGATCCTGGAAGTTTGCCTCTGATGCTGGTTGGTCTTCGGCATTGGCTGTTTGCGTTTCGTCGAAGTTGGTCTATTGAGATAAGTTCTTAGATCAGCAAATTCACCCCCAGGGGTTTCTGTCTGAGACACCAGTAATTTCCCCTATTTTGAGCGGGATATCCTGAGAGTTGGGAGATCTTGAAATTCTGCTACCGGAGTAGGCAGAATACCTCTTTGATCAGTACACTTCCCTTTGGCAAGGAGGGATGAACTCTTGCTTGAGAGAGTCTTTGTACTTACTGGTGCCGAGGCACGCTCAGATTGATCTTTTACGGTAAAAACCGAGGAAGACTGAGAAAAGACCAAAGGGCCTTTTCCTTTGTTTTGTGAAGAAGGGTTGGCTAAAGAGCGTTTCCCTCTGGTGTCTTCCAAGTCGTGGGACGAGGAAGTTTGAGAAAAGACCAATGGGCCTTTTCCTTTGTTCTGAGGAGGAGGAGGAATAGTCAACAGACTACCCCCAGTGGATTGCACTGGAGCAACAGGGTGCTTGAGAAGAGGAGCAGAGTTTTTCCCCTTACTGTGAGAAGAAGGAAGATTAGCCAAAGGGCTGTCCCTCTTAGACTGCACTGGCACAGTTTGCGCAGGGGTTGAAGTGGCAGAAGATGCATTGGTAGGTTGCGCATGAGAAGCTTTGACAGATGGTCTTCTGGCCACAGACACTGTGGCTTGCACAGCAGGAGTCTTGACTTCAGAGTGCTTGAGTTGCTTTCTGGTTGCTGGAGTGGTGGACTGCGCAGGAAGAGTTGCAGCCAACTGCGCCAGGGGAAGAGGAGTCTTACACTTTGACAGAGCAGCATAGGAAGTGGTTTGTGCACTGGCAAGGGGAGCAGCATACTGCGCATGGGCAGTAGAGGCAGCAGACTGCGCAGCAGTTTGCGCAGAGGATTGTGCAGAGGACTTTGGAGTCCACACTGAACATACTTTGCCCTTGGCAGAAGTCGCAGTGCGACGAGTAGTCCCGGAGTTGATCATCGCCTCGTAGGCCGTCTGGTTGACCTTTACAACCAGCGTCTTCTGCGTCTTTTCGATAGACGCAACGTCACATTGAGTTGTCACTTACTCGTCGGAGGAGAAAGTCGTCCCCAGCAGAGTCGCCATTTTGTTTGCAAAAACAAAAGTGTTCTTTATTTCACAAACTGTGTAAGAAGATTACAATAGAATTCTGGAAAAGTACAACTATAGGAATCCGATCTGAAGACGATCGCTTTATCCCTTGGACGATATGAACTTTGAAGACGGTAGCCTCTGAAGAATGCAGCAGCACTTTGGCAATAACTCCTGATCTCTGGCGATGACTTAAATGATCTCTGATCTGATCCGGGATCGCCTCATAATAAAATACTTGAAACTCTATTTATAGAGTTCTGGAAATAACTAATTTTTAGTTATTCTGGATTACGCAGGATGGATTACGCAGACATTGGACTGCGCAAGCAGCGAACTGCGCTGGCATACTCGATCGTGGACCAACTGTATGAGACGCGTGGCATTGTTTGATTGAAATGTGCTTGGTCGTGTACAGACGGTTGCCACGTGGTGAGCAATTGATGGCATATAGGCCACGTGTAAATGGTCAGTTATCTTGATGGAGTGCACCACATGAACTGTGCTGGCTTCAGACTGCGCTGCGATTGAATTGTGCTGCAAGGAATTAGACAGACTGCGCTTCGATTGGGCTGGTAGCTTGTGCTGCATGTACAGCTGTCCTCGAGCGCTGTGCTGCACGATAAACGATCAGTTTCCTCGTTCTTCGGGCTGTCAGATGTCAGAAGATCTGATTTTCTGTCAGATAATGATGACGCGGCCACGTCAGCTAGCGCGCTTGGATGTGTGCGTAATTCAGCTTGCGCACTTGAATTGTTGCGCAATCTGTTTCCTGCGCAGTTCACTTGAAGGATGCACAATTTGATTTTCTTTACTTTTTTTATAGGCGAAACTTGATTTTTAGGACCTACAATGTGTTTCATGTATCTTAGTTATGTAGGTATGTATCAGACCCAAGCCATATCCTCGATCATTCTGAACTGGTTGTTGGTACCAACCTGTCTTACGAGGAACAGCCTGTGTCCATTTTGGACCGAATGAAGAAGATACTCAAGAACCGAACAATTAGCCTTGTCCGTGTTGCTTGGGAACATCACTCCTTAGGAGAGTCAACGTGGGAACGTGAGGAGGATATCCGATCACGGTACCCGTACCTATTTGACTCATAAGGTATATTCCTTTCCGTGTACCTTGATTGTCTTGATTCCTCATGCTTATCACCCTATGAGTAAAAATTACTTAATATCGTAGATTGATAATTATAGATATATTACTTGCTATTTGACATTGTAAAATAGTCGCTTGCTCAATTGCTTGTACTTAGATTAGTCTAGCTCTGATATTTCAGTCCTGCTTGGACCTGAAATTCTGAGGACGAAATTTTTCTAAGGAGGGTGGAGATGTCACTCCCCGTTCCCAGAATACGTATTTTTATACGTGTACTGCTTGAATGTATTTATTTAATATTTATCATGCATTTGTTCTGTATTTAAATTCTTCAATTTTGTACTTATTAATTTTTTTGTATTTTATTTTCTGCTTTTGCTTTAGCTCTTGGTTTAGTTTGTTCATTAGGTTCACCATGATAAGGAGTGGATGGCCTAGATCTTGTAGGAGGGAATGGGGGGTGGAGATTTACTTGGGCTTGATATTTATGCTTCTTTACTTTTCTCTCTCTTCATTACTCTCATTTACTTCTTCTTCAACCTCCATTACTCTCCCACCAACCTAGAGAGCTAGGCAAGTACAACTTGCTTCATGATGAATCTCTAATTTTGTTGTTCCATTGTCTTCCTCACGAGATTCTATGATACTTTAGTACTTAGCATTATTCGATTTCCATGGCTCATTTCATGTGGATCTAACTTTATTACATTTTCGGATTTATTGGGTTTTGATCTATTTAACCTTGTTATTTTCAAGTTTTGATGGTTCCATGTTGTAGAGAACTTCGTTTTACCCCATTTTGACCTATGGAAGTTTAGCTTTGGGCTTGGAATGAAGGATTTAGAGAGCTTGGAAGTAATGGCTTCCATGGTCCTATTCTCGGAAATTGAAGAAAAAGACCAGTGCTTGACCGCATGACTCTTTCATGCGGCAAGCCTCCTGGCCGCATGTTACCCTTAGCCGCATGGTCGGGTTAACTTGGTCGCATAAGCGCATGATCATCCCTGCCGCATAAGCTCATGTTTCTCAGCCGCATGAGACTCCTCTCCTCTCAGCCGCATAAGGTTTGTTATTCCCTGGCCGCATGAGCCCTGTCATTTTCTTGCCGCATGGCTGAGATGAACCCGAGCCGCATAAGGATCAGTCCCCTTCGGCCGTATGGAAACCCTGGCCGCATGGCATTGAGCCGCATAGACCTAATCATCCTGAGCCGCATGAGACTCGATTCCTAGCCGCATGAGACCCGATTTCTTGGCCGCATGAGACCCGATTCCTGGCCGCATGAGACTTGATTTCCTGAGCCGCATGAGACCCGATTCCTGGCCGCATGAGACCCGATTTCTTGGCCGTATGAGACCCGATTCCTGGCCGCATGAGACTTGATTTCCTGAGCCGCATGAGACCCGATTCCTGGCCGCATGAGACCCGATTTCTTGGCCGTATGCGACTCGATTTTCTGGCCGCATGAGACTCGATTTCTGAGCCGCATGTGACTCGATTTCCCAGGCCGCATAGATGGAGCCTGACTTGCCCAGCCGCATAGATGGGTATTCATCTGCTGCCGTCCATAGTACCCTTTGGCTGTTCCTTGTCCTGAATTGATATTGATTGCCACCTTGACTAATAATTGATCATGCGTTCCTCGTTGGAACTAAGAGACTGGCTAGTCGTCTTATTGAATTGAATGAGACACGTTCATGTATAAACTATGAACCATTGTGATCGACTAGCCGATCCGGACATTGGCATATGGACACATGTTGACTTCCATTTTTCTGTAAAAGCAGCATGTACATCTTACAGTCAAGACATGATTATTCCGTGGCTAGGATTGATTGTTGCATTACGCTATGTAAGACCTATAACCTAGCCGCACTGGTATCGTTGTAGAGTTATGCATATTGTACCCTGTACGAGAGTACCCATTCAGAATGATCATGATCCACGACATGAGATTTCTATTAACATAGGACCTACTAAGCTAAATAAAATAACGATTGCATGGAGAGAATGGATTCCCGAGTTCTTATATGACATCCATCTTTGGGACGATTAGTTCCCCGACATGCTGGCTGGTTCCCACAGATACCGTAAATCTGCCACACGGGCAGAGAACGATATCTGCTTATATTATTTATTTTATATTGATGACGGGCGTCCCGCTGGGACTCGTCTAATTCATGATTGGCGTAATTGATTATTGGGTAAACTAGCCTTGCTTGTACATAGTAAGAACTGAGGAACCCCGTATTGCATAAATTACAGGGTAACTTGGAACTCATAGTAGCAAGCCGTAGTAGTTGCATGGCCGCTTAAATTGATTTGTTTGTGCACTGTATCTACTCTGTTAACTACTGAGGAGAGCAGAGCGTCAGGACATGACGGGTCAACTTTTGTCCTTATTTGGTTGGGGAGTTGGGTTGAAGTGTCGTGATGTTGTGCGAACCACAGTAGCAAGCAGAGACCTTTTTATCATATTTTTACTCTTATCACTGGTTCTAATTTCTCATATCGTGCTTCCTTACGGTACTTGCTATTAGTGGTCTAACCTCTATGGTTTTGTATGGCCAAATTTAGAGCCAGTTCCCGAGGACTCAGCTTACTTCCGCCTCCAAGATGGTCAATACTAGAGTAATGATCGCAGGAGGACACGAGTGGGTCCCTTGCTTCCCTGCTCATTTTACTACTTTATTTACTTATTGTCGTTTGGCACCGACATGTTAGTCGGACTGTCTTGTACTTTCCTTTACATAATTGTAACTAAGTCAGACTACAGCTGATAACAATTGTGTAAACCTTGCTATATCATCTGGCTATGTTTTGTACAGCCAGATCTCAAGAACATTTTGACTGAGCGTTTGGGACGCCTTACTGCTTTATCTTACATGTTCTCTATTATTGCTTCTTGTTTGAATGATTGAGACAATAGATGTTGAGTGACCATAGTGAGACTTTTATGTAGTATGCACCCCCTCGTCTTTTAGACAGCATTGATCGTATTATACGGTATTCATCTACCCGTAATACGTAGCTGGCTGAGTCATTCTTCCGCTCTCCGGTATTCTGGTTCTGGGGCGTGACACCTTCAGAATCTGAGGATTGTAAAAAACTGGAAGAAAATTCTTCTTCCATATCTTCATTAAGCATGTAGGACGTATCGTATCCCAAACCATGACGGGTTCGTTGATAAAACGGATCACCACATAATGGTAATCGTCTACCTTTTCCCTGATTGAGACCTAACATGGTTTTCAAATCATATCCCATGTTCTGAATAATCTTAAGAGATTGTTGACTATATCTGTCAATTCTAATTTTTTCCCTTATCCTTCTCTTCGAGAATATCTGTCTGGATAACAAGAATATTTCTAACCAAATCAAACACAATTTGACGCTTGTTTTTCTTATTAGACGGGACCACAAAATAAGATTCTTCGTGGCGTCTATAAGTTACACAAGCATGTGACAATGAGGTTACAGGTAGAAGATAAGAAGAAGATGTTAGGAACTTCTGAGCATAGGGTCCAATATCGACATGAGGAGGAAATTTTTTTTACTTATGATTAATATATAAGGTTTCCTCTCTATTCATGTCAGTTTTATGTTGATGACTTTGATTATCAGCAGATAAAGTCATTCTTTCAATAAATTTGACAGCCATATACTCCAAAAGGAAATCTTCATTAATATGAGAAAGTACAGAATGATCAATATTTACATCATTAATAAATTGATTACTACACTTTAGAATAATCATTAACGGACCAGCATCCGTCTTCGGCGTAGACTTTCCAAGGTTGATGACCAGTGGTTCTGGATCAATTGTACGAGAAGTACGTCCTTTAACCTTGATCATGAGAGGTTGAACTTGGCCCTTGACTGGAATTCTTACAGATTCCTCAGACGAAGCTCGAGTTCTTCCTTTAACCTTAATCATCAAAGGTTCGTCATTGACAGGTTGGGGTTGAATTCGACCTTTGACCTTAATCTTCAAAGGTTGATCTTCCGAAGGCGATTGATCCTCTGAAGGCGATTGATCTTCTGGAGGTGATCGATCTTCGGCCATATTCGATATCTCTTTCACATGCTCCTGTGTATAGAGTATCGAATCGGAGAAGTAGGCTTCAACACCCTTGAAAGGATTGAGATCTGCAAATTCAGTCTTCACAGTTCCCTGAGAATCCACATATTTGAAGCACTGATGGAGAGTGAAGGAACAATATTGTGCTCATGTATCCATGGTCTTCCAAGGAGGATATTATAAGATACGTCTGAGTTGATAACATAGAAAGTAGCCATAGTTCGAAGATCACCTATTTGAATCTTCAGACGAATCTTTTCCAATGGTTTACTCCTTCCAGAGTTGAAACCAACAATTGTCGTACTAGTGTAAATCAACTCACTAGTAGGAATCCTCAATGGTCGTATCATGCTTTGAAGAATAATACTTATGGAAGACCCAGGATCAATGTAAATCATGTCAATTTCAGTAGAGTCAATATATCCTGTGTAACACAGAGGCCTGTCATGTCTATTATGCTTCAACAGCATATCTTCTTGTGTGAAGGTAATATTAGGAATTGATTCCATCACACTATGACATTGAGGACACGACACTGGTATATTGTCAGGACTTTTGAGTTGAGCTAAGCAAGAATCTGCCTGTAACAAAGCTTCACTCAAAGTTTCTCGAGTTTCTTTAGAAAGTCTAAGTAACTCAAAGATAGAGAGTCTAGCCGAAGTATTGGCTAACTGGGCTAGAATGTCAAATTTATAGGGTTTTATTACCCCTTGATTTGAAGCGGACTTCAGCGGGACGTCAAAATGTACTGCCTTCTGTTTTTCTTTTTCAACCACTGGGGGTTTAGAAGGCCTGGCCTCAACAGGAGCAGAAGATGATTGAGTTGGTAGTGTTTCAGTAACGTCCTCCGCTTCTTTAGAAGTTCCCTCATAATCCTTGTGGTATTCCTTTCCGGATCTTGTTCCAGCAAAGGTTTCTTCTTCAGACTCAGGAGAATGAAGTACCATATTACAGGATTTAGTCTTCTTTCCCTTAGTCTTCTTCTTGTGAGGATTTTTATGAGGGACTTCAAATCCCAATCCAACGGTAGATTTTTGACCTTGAGTTTGTAAAGAAACTCGCATTCCTTTACCATAGTTCAAGCCTTCCGCTTTTTGAAAGTCATAGCCCATCTTTTTTATGAGATAGACTGATTGTTGACTGTACATGTGAGTGGGTAGCGGACTTTCAACTGATGATCCAACAGAGAAAGAAGGAACAAGACCTCTGTAGTCACAAGATTAGGGACCTTCGCGATGGGAGGTAAAATCTTTACAGGAGCTTTCTCATAGGCAGCAAAAACTTGTTGTGCCCTGTATAAAGGGACACTATTCATTGCTAACCATTGCCAATGAGTAAGTTTGAGTTTGGTAGGAGGAGCCAAACTTGGAGGGCATATATTCAAACCCCTTAGTCTATCCTCTAAAGGAATAGCGTCCCAAAGATGATCCAAATCATCATAATCTAAGGTAATAACATGAGAAATTATATTGCAGGTTTTGACTTTTTGACCTTTCTTGGATTTTGAAGTTTTACTTTCATCCTTCATTTTAGGTACTAAGTCAGGGTGTACCCACATGATTTTACCATTTTTTAATGTGAGGGGCAATAATCCTTCACTTTGCTCTCTAGCTGGCGGGAGATTCATAATCTTCATTATCGCCTTTGGAATTGGGACAATCCCATCTGGAACTTGCTGTGGAGGAAAACCTCCAAATTGAAGAAAAATCATATTAGTTGTGACTGTTTGCTCATCATTGGTTAAAGCGATGGCATTAGCATTTATCAACTCTTGGATCTTCTTCTTTAAAATATAGCAAGCCTTGGTAGGATGATTTATGTATCTATGATAGATACAATACTTGGGATTATCAGTTAGATTTACCTCATTAGGTCATTTTGGCTCTGGAATCTGGAGTTTACCACTCTTCACGAGACATTGGAATATCCCTGGAATATCACTGTCATCAAAAGAGTACTCTTCTTTTGGTTTGGAAGACTCCGAATTATTTAGCATCATTTTGGATTTTGAAAGGTTCACCACTAGGGTTTTCTTCCCTTTCCCATTGCGATTGCCAGAATTGCTACCTGAAGAGGTTTTCTTTCCTTTGTCTTATGAGGCAAAGATTATCCCATGTTCAGGAGCCAATCTACCATTGGTCTCGGCTGAAACTGCTGCTATAATAAATGAGGCCCAATCTGTGAATTGAGAGCCTGTAAAGACAGCAATGGTTGGTCGTAGATTCATTTTGCATGTATCAATTAATGCTGAATCTGGCATACCAGGAGGCATTTTCAAAGCGGCATGTCGGAAATGTTCAATAAACGTCCGAGTATCCTCTTTCTCTTTCTGTTTAATCTCTATTAAGGAGGACATATTCATTTCCATGCCTCCTTCATAGAAACGAGAGAGAAATATTGCTTTGAATTCGTCAAAAGATGATATGCAATTATCGGACAGACTGCGATACCAGTCGTACGCAGTACCCATCAAACACCCAATGAAGACTCGGGTGAGGAGAGCATCATTCTTTTGCAGATGCACAGTTATAATATCAAAATAATTGATATATTGACTAGGAGAGGCATTTCCATCAAATAATACCATAGATTGTGGCTTGAATTTTGGAGGAAAGGGTACATCATTCCAGTGGGGAGGACAAGGTTGCTTGATCTCTAACCTCTGGAGCTGATCTTTGTGCTTAAGAACCTCAAACTGGGCTTTTAACTCACGCACTGCTTGAATAGCTTCACTAGTTTGAGGAAGCACATTTGACTGAATAGTGGCTGGATGTACCATAACCCCCACCGGAGGTGGTACATCTTCTGGAATGAGAGGATCTGGAGATGCGGAGTTTTGATTGATAGCAGGCTCTTGACTAAGGTTATTCAAAGGTATGTCAACCCCTTGACTATCTTGAGTTTGCGCTGCTACTTGCACCGGTGTTACCACTGCCGGCTGAATAGTTTGCTGAGTCATTATTATTTGATGCATATTTTACATCATGACAAGCATGTCCTTCAGTGATTGTTCCACTGCCGAGAGACGCTGCTCTGTATTAGAAGTAGACATCTCTGGTTCTTCTCCGATAACACAAGATTCAACCTCCCTTGAACATACAGAGGGATTGGTGTAGAGGTATGAATCAACGCTATCAGTTTCTGACTCCAATGACTGGGTACCCCCAGCCTCTGAATTTGAAGATTGTAACGATCTTTGACTTCTTGACCAAGTATGTTGATATACTCCTTCAAAAGTGTCAAGGATTCGATTGAATTGTTGTTGACTTGGAGTCCGGGACGAATTGCGTCTTGGACGTCGTCCTCTGTTGATATGAGATGCCATATTGACTTATGCATAGGACAACTCATGTTCTTGATCATCAATTTGTTGCTGAGGTACATTGTAGCTTAATCGGTCGAAAACTGACCGTTTAGAAGCAGAACAACAACATTTGATTACAATCTGGTGACACTCACAATGATGATTTTCTTGGGGGAGTATCACAGGAGATTTTCTGTCTTTACGCTTTTGTACAAGCAACTCGCGTAAATCAGAAGGAGTGGAAGGTGTCATATTCTTTATTACTTTTGGGACAGAGAAACGTTTAGTCCCTTGCGTAAAAAGAAGATTACTAGCTTCATTAGCAGAAGAAAAATGTGTATTTTTACGCATTTGGAGTTGTGTGCGTAAATTTTGAGTTGATTTTTGTGCACTGCGAACTCCATTAGCATTGCGCGTAATTCTAAGATTAGGCATTTTGCGTAAAACAGCACTAGAAGATTGTTGGCGTAAAACAGAAGTTTTGCCGAAATTTGTTGTCTTTTTAGACAAATCAAAGGAATTGTTTGCCATAAGAGACTTGTTTTTACGCTGTACGCGTGTAGGCAAGTTCACTTTAGATGCAAAAGCACCACCATGAACCTTATCTACCATGTCACCGACAGAAGATTTGCCTTTACGCGTATAGCGCAAAACAGAAGCATCTACCACGTCACAGACGAGAGATTTGCCTTTACGCGCAGAGCGCAAGACAGAAGCATCTGCCACGTCACAGACGGGAGATTTGCCTTTACGCAAGACAGAAGCATCTGCCACGTCACAGACGGGAGATTTGCCTTTACGCGCAAAGCGCAAGACAGAAGCATCTGCCACGTCACAGACGGGAGACTGAATTTTACGCGCAAGGCGCAACACTGAAGTAGGAATTGCCTCGTCACAGACGGGAGCCCCAACGACAGGAGTGGGAAGAATTCCCTTGCCTTTAGAGACAATGGAGAGATTAGAGGATGCTTTAGATTTAGGAGTCCAAACTTTGCGCACCTTTCGTGATTTCTGCACATTCGAGTAGCGAGCACTACCCCCAGTGCGGAGCATTTCTTCGTAAGCAGTCTGGTCGAATTGAACAACCAGAGTCTTCTTCGTCGATCCGATCGACACGTCATCGTATTGAGCAATTGCTTTCTCGTATATATATATATATATATATATATATATATATATATATATATATATATATATATATATATATATATATATATATTGAGCAATTGCTTTCTCGTCTATATATATATCGTCTATATATATATATATATATATATATATATATATATATATATATATATATATATATATATATATATATATATATATATATAAAGTTTTTTTTTTGAGTGGGGTCATATGACCCCGTTTGTCCTATTCTAGCTCCGCTCATGCTTCTTGGGCGGACCCAAAGCGGGCTGGGCTAGGTTCCAGTCTACTTCAATATATAATTTTTGTGGTATTTTTCTGTGAGTCTATACATAGTCCACTCTAGCCTATTCCAGTCGATACCAGCTCAGATTTCTGGTTTCGCGACTCTCTAATAAGTTATGCCTCACTTCAACTATAATTTCATCATGCAACTCATATCTCCCAGCTCAGGTTTCTGGTTCCGCGACTCTCTTTAATAAGTTATGCCTCCAACTATAATTTCTTCATGCAACTCATATCACCGTAAAATTTTTTTAATACCAATTCAACTAATATAACTTCATCATGCAACTCATAGATGGATTATGGACCGGATACATTTATCCTTTATTTCATTTAACCTTTGTTTCTAGTACCTGAATGTTATCCACACCCTGGCGTTCAATGAATGCGGAGGACGTGACCGAATTATCGTAGTTCTCGTCATTTAGCATCAACCCGTGGCGGGGTGAGCGACTACCTGTTTGACAGTTTATCTTTAGGGGAAATTTATGAAATGCCCAAAAAAACGAAAAAGTTTTATGAAAAATCCACCGCGCAATAATATTTCATCGCGTGCCCTGAATTAGGAAAAATATATATAAAGAAGGTTCTGAATGACCGTTTTTCCCTTCCTTCTAATTTATTAAAAACACCCACGAAACTACTCTTAAAAAAATGTTTCGATACTTCATCTTCTACCATACGCTGCTCACTTTCGAATCTAGGTTTTCTCCTCAAAAATCTTCAAAAACTCGTCGAAAAATTTCGGAAAGACCGAGACAAACGGCAAAAGTGCTAAAACGGAGGTCCAAACATCATTTTTTTGCGATTCTAAAATTTCGAAAGGCCGTCTAACGAAGATACTGTTAATCTCAGGCTCCTCGAAGATACGCTCATTTGCGACAAACCCGGCCTCGTTTTGACCTCCCAGGCAAAAGTTATGACCCTCCAAAGTTTCAACTGACCATAAAATGCAGGAGAATGGCCATTCTCTGTGTTAAAACACGAAAAATGTTAATTTCGCATGAGGGTGGTCATTCTCCGTGTTAGTAACACGAAGAATAGCATTCTCCGTCTTAATTTACACGGAGAATGGCCATTCTCTGTGTTAGTAACACGGAGAATGACATTCTCTGTCTTAAATTACACGAAGAATGGCCATTCTCTGTGCTTACACGGAGAATGGCCATTCTCGGTCTTAATTTACACGAAGAATGACCATTCTCCGTGTAATTTAGCACGGAGAATGGTCACTCCAGTGTTAAAACGCAGGAGAATGGCCATTCTCCGTGTTAGAAACACGGAGAATGCCATTCTCCGTATTAAATAAAACGGAGAATGGTCATTATCCGTGTAATTTAGCACGAAGAATGATTATTCCAGTGTTAAAACGTAGCTTCGTGTTAAATAAAACGGAGAATGGCCATTCTTCATGTAATTTAGCACGAAGAATGGTCATTCCAGTGTTAAAACGCAGGAGAATGGCCATTCTCCGTGTTAGAATGTCATTCTCCGTGTTAAATAAAACGGAGAATGACATTTTCCGTGTTAATTTACACGGAGAATGACATTCTCCGTGTTAATTTACACGGAAAATGGTCATTTCCAGTATTGAAACGTAGGAGAATGACCATTCTCCGTGTAATTTAGTACGGAGAATGGCCTTCTCCGTTCTAAATTACACGGAGAATGGCCATTCTCCGTGCTAAATTACACGAAGAATGGCCATTCTCCGTGTTAAATAACACGAAGAATGCTCATTCAAATGTTAAAACACAGGAGAATGGCCATTCTCCGTGTTAGAAACACGAAGAATGCCATTCTCCGTGTTAGTAACACGGAGAATGGCATTCAACACGGAGAATGGCATTCTCCGTGTTAATTTACACGGAGAATGGCATTCTCCGTGTTAATTTACACGGAGAATGGCATTCTCTTTGTTAAAATGCAGGAGAATGACTGTTCTTCATGTTATAGCGATGTAGAACAGTTGACAGAAACTTAATTTTTTATTTTTTTGTTTTGTGGAAAGAAATTTGACATGAATAAAGATTCAAGAGTTTTCGTTCTTCTTTCAAAACGATGATAACTCTTATGGAAAAAAAGAAGAAGATCTTCTCTCCATAATTGACCTAATTGTTGGAAAAGAAGAAAAAGAATAAGAAGATGAGCGATGATCGGAGTTCGACTGAAAAAAAACCACGGTGAACTACGAACGATCTTTGCGATCTCTACTGAAGATGAGAGCAATGGAATTCAGATCTCTCGTGAAGAAGAAGAAGAAGAAGAAGAAGACGAGAATCGCAATCCAAATCTGAGTTTGTGCGGAGGGGTAGTTATGGTATTAATTTTGTAAATATAGAGCATCTAAAGGAAATCTTGGAATACTTAACGTGGAAATATATAATTCTGGACATTTCATAAAATCCATCCTGCGGTTGGATTTTTCATAAAAACCAACCCCGATAGTTCGCGTTCGGCATGGACCAAGCTCGGTTTGAAGCTCGTTCATGGTCATATCAAAATACCGAGTTCGATCGATTTTTTTTGGTTCGAAGTGGTGTTCGAACCGAGTTCGACCATAGGTTGTTCAACTCGGTTATGTTCGTGAATGGGCTCGAACTCGGCTCGATTTCTCGTATTAGGACTTTTTCAAGTATATAATTTTCTTTTTATGGATATGTATAAATTCAACCCTATGTGCGTTATTCGGACATCGTAAAAGAAAAAAGAAGAAGAATATAGTTTTAATCAATAATTTTGAACGTCATATTTGTGAGATGGAGTCAAGCTTCTAAGATTGCACATGTTGAGTCAGGGGTGAGCATTATTCGATTTTGGACCGAAAATCGAACCGAACCGAAACGAACTAAATAAGGGATTAGGTTCGGGTAAAAAAAATCGGTTCAGTTTCGGTTTTCAAAATACAAAAATTCTTTATTCGGTTTCGGTTTTGAGTTTCGGTTTCGTTTTAAAACCAAAAATTGAGTAAAAATTATACAATTATGTAAATATTTTCAATTAAAAAATGTTTATATTTTGAAAACAATAATTTCATGTATGTGTTTTGAATTTTAATTTTGATAATTTAACAAATGTGCGTGTAAAAATTATAATTTTTAATATAATTAACCATGATCCCAATTTTGGATTCGATCCATTAATTCCCAACCGAACAAACCGAATAAACCCAATTTGTTATTCGGTTCGATTTCGATTTTGAATTTTTAAAATTTTGGTTCATTTTGACTAATTCGGTTCGGTTGAAACCGAATAAACTGAACGCTCACCCCTATGTTGAGTGGAGAGAGAAGCTTCTAGATTGCACATGTTGTTGCACGTACGAAAAAAGTATATTAAAAAGTTAAATATAAATTTATTATAAAAAATAACCATTTCTAAGATTTGAACTCAAACAACAAAAAAAAAACTCCCATCTTAATCGGAAAAGCTAAATTGCCCGCAAGCGGACTGGCTCGCCTGTCGCGTGTCCGCACCCCATTGGCCCCCCTGTATTCACTAGTTCTATGCCAGTTGACCTGCCAAAAGGATGAAAACACATGACGGACGGACTGACCCGCAGGCGGACAATGTAGCTGTTCTCCACCTTAATAACTTGAATTAAAATTATTCAAGTATAAATAAAATATTTGATAATTAAATACTAATTAAATATTTTTAATAATTAATAGAATAAAATATTTATTTATTATTTTTAATTTATTTAAATAGTTGACGATATATATACGACTTAGATTACTCTCCTTTTTTTTAGCAGTGAATCGTTTCCAAGTAGCGTAGAAGATATATGTTGAGCGCACGCCATATGAAAGCCTCTCTTACATCTTATATCCCTCATGGGTGCACTTAAGGAACCTCCCTTGGCCCTATAGCCTCTCTTCCTCCCTTGACAAATTAAATCTCTCCTTCCACGTCTCTTCGTTTCCATGTATATTGTTGGAATTATCAACTCCATTTATTGTTCATAAGGATGAAAAGGAAAGAGAAGGGACTTTAGTCCCACATCGGAAAGAGAGAAAGGTTCGAAGGTGCTTAAATAGGTATGTGCACTCATGAGGAGTGTGCAACAACCAAAGGGTTGCTAGTGGGTGACCATTGGTTGTTGTTTTATCTTCTTCATGAAAATGTAGCCGGTGTTGCCACCGGCAACACCGGCTCCGGCTCCGGCTCGGCCACGGGCTCGGGTGTAGAGGCGATAGTGGCACATTGTAGATGCACTTGTGGCTCAGATAGACGAAGGGGTGACTCGCCCCGAGAATTTCTATTTTTGCAGCCCACTGTTAGCCCATTTTGTGGCTCAGATAGACGAAGGGGTGAATGAACCTGCGAACAGGTGAATGAATGTTGTTTCGGAAGGGTCGCGACTTCACGAAACAACACAAATCCATCTATATATACTACAGATCTCTGAGTCTAAAACACACAGAATCTCAGTATTCATTCTCTCTTTCTTTTCTCTTCCAAAGTTTTCCAGAAAGGTGTTCTTCCCTACGCCAGTGTCTCACAACGTCTGGTGAACCTCTGGCAGAAGGCTGTCTTATCCTGGGTGTTCTGGCGTGCTGACTCCAAGACGTTACTAGAGTGCCAGAAACACTTTAAAGAAAGTGCTGCTAAATGCACGATTCAAGCCTCGACGACATTTTCAACTTCACAGAACTCAGAAGTGAAGTACTAGCAATTTCTAACAATCTTAAAGTGTTACAATTAATAGCGTCCGAGGCTGCAATTTCGAGCATCAAAGTCATGAATCAGGATCTAGTAAAACTGGATCGCTTCGACGGGACGAACTTCACACGCTGGCAGGACAAGATGATCTTCCTCCTGACGGCGCTGAAGATCTACTACGTCCTCGACCCAGATCTGCCACCTGTTTCAGAACCCACTCCAGCAGATTCTGATGCAGTCAAGGCAGAACGCAAAAAGCACAAAGTGGACGAACTGCTGTGTCGCGGTCACATTTGAACACCCTGTCGGACAGACTCTACGACCTCTATACAGAAAATCCTTCGGCGATTGACATCTGGAAGGCTCTGGATTTCAAATTCAGAGCAGAAGAAGAAGGTACAAAGAAATTTCTTATATCAAAGTATTTTGATTTCAAAATGATTGATGCAAAGCCTATACTCGCCCAAGTACACGAACTACAAGTTCTAGTCAATAAACTCAGGGCAGTAAAGATAGAACTTCCGGAACCATTCCAAGTTGGTGCTATAATTACTAAATTGCCAGCATCTTGGAATAGTTATCGGAAGAAACTACTTCACAACTCTGAGGATTTCTCACTGGAACAGATTCAAAAACACCTTCGAATCAAAGAGGAATCGAAGAAAAGACAGAAATCCGAGAAGAACGGAGTTTCTAAAACTAACGCGGTGAGCGCGAAAGGCTAGAGGCCTGCAGGAAAGACGAACTTTCTCGGTCCTAAGAAGGACCAACAAAAGTTCAAGAACTCCAGCACCGCCAAAGGACCCAAGACCGATTGTTTTATATGTGGCAAAGCAGGACATTATGCCAGAGACTGTCGGGTTCGAAAGACCCAAAACAGCAAGGTAAATCTCACTGAGACAAATGACATAATTGCTACGGTGAGCAAACTCATGACGGTTAAAGGGAAGGCTCCAGGATGGTGGTACGATACTTGTGCTACCGTTCATGTTTCATATGACAAAGCAGCATTCAAGACCTATTCTGAAGTCAATGATGGACAAGAAGTTCAGATGGAAAATGAAGGACACTCAACGGTCGTGGGAACAGGTGATGTGGAAATCCAATTCACTTCCGTGAAGAAAGTAACTCTGACTAACGTACTTCACGTCCCGGATATGAGTAGGAACCTCGTCAATGGAGTCTTGTTGGGTAAACCAGGAATAAAATCTGTCTTTTAGTCGGGCAAATTAATTTTGACCCGTAATGGTGTGTCTGTTGGAAAGGGATATACCGATGAGGGTATAATCAAACTTTGTATCATTGAAAATAATATCAATAAAGTTTCTACTTCTGCTTACATGATTGAGTCCTCTACTTTATGGCATATAGCGCATATAGGTATTAGCACTATGAAAAATTAATTAAATCTAGATTAATTTCATACAATTCTGAAGACTTAGATAAGTGTGAAATTTGTGCAAAATCCAAAATAATTAAAAACCTTTTCACAGTGTAGAGCGTAATACCAACCTACTAGATTTAGTTCACTCTGATTTATGTGAATTTAATGGCACATTATCTCGAGGAGGTAATAAATACTTTATTACCTTCATTGATGATTGCTCTAGATTTACATATGTATATTTATTAAAGCATAAAAATGAAGCCTTTAATGCTTTTAAAATATATAAATCAGAGGTTGAAAATCAACTTGGTAGAAACATTAAAATACTTAGAAGTGATAGAGGTGGTGAATACTTTTCTTTTGAATTTAATACCTTCTGTGAAGGGAACGGTATTATTCAAGAATTTTCTGCACCACGGACACCACAACAGAACGGAATAGCCGAAAGAAAAAATAGAACATATCAAGAAATGATAAATGCAATGCTAATGCATTGTGAATTATCATTTAGTTTGTGGAGAGAAGCTTTACTTACTGAATGTCATATAATGAACCGAATTCCTTTGAAGAAAACTGGTATTTCACCATATGAGATATGGAAAGGCCGTAAGCCTAATATCAGTTATTTTAGAGTGTAGGGGTGCATAGCTTATTACAAAAACACGAATCCTAAAAGGACCAAATTAGGTCCTCGTGGAATCAAAAGTGCTTTTGTAGGTTATGCTGCCAATAGTAAGGCATATAGACTTTTAAACTTAGAGTCTAACATTATTGTCGAATCCAGAGATATGGAATTTTTCGAGAACCTTATTACTAAGAATATGGATTCTGAGATTCCTGCTAATGAAGAGTCTCGTGAGGAGAGATCTTCACGGTTAGTTGAAAAATGACCCGAGCTTCGGATCAACAAGAGAGTTCGAAAGGCTAAGGATCTAGGATCTGACAAAATAGATTCTCAACTAATTTCTTTTTACTTAGTAGAAGGAAATACAGAGAAATTTATTCGAAAGATTCCTATCATTCTTCAGGTGGAAGATGATCCTAAAACTTTTAAGGAAGCAATAGCTTCGCGGGACTCATCTTTTTGGCAAGATGCTATCCAAGATGAGATGGATTCGATAATATCTAACCACACTTGGAAAATTGTCGATCTGTCCAAAGGGTCAAGACCTATTGGATGTAAGTGGGTGTTCAGGAGAAAGTATCAGAGTGATGGTACTTTAAACACCTACAAGGCTAGACTAGTAGCCAAAGGATTTCGACAAAGAGAAGGAATTGATTATTTTGACACATATGCACCAGTAGCAAGAACGACTACAATTAGAATATTGTTTGTGTTAGCTTCATTGCATCATCTTAATGTTCATCAGATGGATGTCAAAACGGCATTCTTAAATGGAGATCTCGATGATAAGATTTACATGGAGCAACCGGAAGGGTTCGTGCTCCCAGGAAATGACAAAAGGTATGCAAACTTGTTAAATCCTTGTACGGATTAAAACAAGCACCAAAGCAGTGGCATCAGAAATTTGACTCAGTCATAATTTCTAATGGCTTTGTTCACAATGTTTGTGATAAGTGTTTATACACTAAAGTATATAAAAATATCATGATATTTCTTTGTCTCTACGTTGATGATATGTTGATCATTAGCAACGAGATGAATGGAATTACAGAAAAGAAGAGGTTTCTAACTTCCACATTCAAGATGAAAAATCTTAGAATAGTTGACACTATTTTGGAGATCAAAGTAATACAAAACAGTGGGGGTTTTGAACTTACGCAGTCGCACTATGTTGAGAAAGTGCTAGACAAGTTCAAACACCTAAAGTTCAAAGAAGTGAACACTCCTTTTGATCCAAGTGTTAAACTAGAAAAAAATTCTGGAAGAGTCGTCGCTCAATTAGAATACGCAAGTGCTATTGGATGTCTTATGTATTTGATGCAATGTACAAGACCTGATATAGCATTTGCAGTTAGTAAAATGAGTAGATTTACTAGCAACCCTAATAATGAGCATTGGAGGGCTATCGAAAGAATTTTTGGTTATCTTTTGAAAACCAAGAATCTTGGATTACAGTATGATAGATTTCCTGCCATATTAGAAGGATATACCGACGCTAGTTGGATATCAAGTGTCGGGAATAACAAATCTACGACATGCTGGGTATTTACGCTTGCCGAAGGGGAAATTTCTTGGAAGAGAAAGAAACAAACGTGCATTACCCATTCGACCATGGAGTCAGAGTTTGTGGCTCTAGCTTCTGCAGGACAAGAAGCTGAGTGGTTGAAGGATCTTCTATTAGAAGTTCCGCTGGCTAAGGACAATGTATCAAAAGTATCAATACATTGCGATAGTCAAGCTACTCTAGCAAGAGCCTACACGAAGTGTATAATGGAAAGTCTAGACATATAAGTCTAAGGCATACCTACGTAAGGAAATTGATCAAAGATGAAATTATTTCTCTTACGTATGTGCGTACCAGCTATAATTTAGTTGATCACTTTACTAAACCACTAGCTAGGGATTTAGTAAAATCTACCTCAAGAGGTATGGAATTGAAACACCTTGAGTAAGAGTTCCAACAACAGTGGCAACCCAATCTAATGTTAAGAAAACCTTAACCTTAGTTTTAATGGGTAACAACAAACTGTTGATTTGGATGTATACGACATGATAATATCGACTGTTGCAATTTGAGGGTTGAGTTTATAAAACTCTTAATAAAGTTCAGTAATGTTGACATGTATCTGTAAAGCAACAAAGATACTGAAAGAACTTCACCTATGTGAATTTAGAGATGGCACCGTCTTAGTAAGATCTGGAGTTTATCTTATAAATAAAAAATAAATAAAAAATTCACGAGACAGGATCAGCACATGGCCATTAATAGTGCTAAGCGAGAGATGTAGGCGAAGAACTACAAAAGAATGTGTGTAAAGTAACACTGATTTTATCACAAGGAATAACTGGTTCAAAGCCCAGCTACCAGAGATTCCGATAAAATCTTGTGTTGCATCTATTAAGGTTACGTTCAAATCGAAAGATACCTAACTGTATTAACATTCTTTAAGTAATGTATTCTGGAATTCCTTTCCATCATTTATGGAACAAGTGGGGGATTGTTGGAATTATTAATCCCATTTGTTGTTCATAAGGATGAAAAGGAAAGAGAAGGGACTTTAGTCCCACATCGGAAAGAAAGAAAGGTTCGAGGGTGCTTAAATAGGTATGTGCACTCATGAGGAGTGTGCAACAACCAAAGGGTTGCTAGTGGGTGACCATTGGTTGTTGTTTTATCTTCTTCATGAAAATATAGCCCGTGTTGCCACCGGCAACACCGTCTCCGGCTCCGGCTCCGGCTCCGGCGTAGAGGCGATAGTGGCGCATTGTAGACGTACTTGTGCACTTAGGCAACGTGGCATCGGGCGAGCGGCGTAGGCTCGGGCCTCTGGCTCCTCGCGGTAATTCTCGCCCCGAGAATTCCTATTTTTGCAGCCCACTGTTAGCCCATTTTTGTGGCTCAGTTAGATGAAGGGGTGAATGAACCTGCGAACAGGTGAATGAATGTTGTTTCGGAAGGGTCGCGACTTCACGAAACAATACGAATCCATCTATATATACTACAGATCTCTTAGTCTAAAATACACAGAATCTCAGTATTCATTCTCTCTTTCTTTTCTCTTCCAAAGTTTTCCAGAAAGGTGTTCTTCCCTACGCCGGTGTCTCACAACGTCTGGTGAACCTCCGGCAGAAGGCTGTCTTATCATGGGTGTTCCAGCGTGCTGACTCCAAGACGTTACCGGAGTGTCCGAAATACTTTAAGGAAAGTGCTGCTAAATGCACGATTCAAGCCTCGACGACATTTTCAACTTCGCAGAACTCAGAAGTAAAGTACTAGCAATTTCTAACAATCTTAAAGTGTTACAAATAATGACGTCCGAGACTGCAATTTCGAGCATCAAAGTCATGAATTAGGATCTAGTAAAACTGGATCGCTTCGACGGGACGAACTTCACACGCTGGCAGGACAAGTTAATCTTCCTCCTGACGGAGCTGAAGATCTACTACGTCCTCAACCCAGATCTGCCACCTGTTTCAGAACCCACTACAGCAGATTCTGATGCAGTCAAGGCAGAACGCAAAAAGCGCAAAGAGGACGAACTGCTGTGCCGTGGTCACATTCTGAACATCCTGTCGGACAGACTGTACGACCTCTATACAGAAAATCCACTACAACAAAAAGATCTATTAATGACGCTTGATAAGTGGATTTCATGACGGTTGGTAAAAAAACTTTATCAAAGTTCAGCAAGACTATATTCTATGACGGTTTTTCATATAAACGTTATTGATTGTCTCTCAGTGATACGAGCGTTATGAAAAAAATACCAAAATTTAAGTCGAAACCTCGACTCTCCCGCACATACTCCTGCACTTAAGGAAAAGTCTCAACCCCTTCTCCTTCTCTCTTTCTCCTCCCGCTTCCCGCTCCCGAACTCCCCTCAGCCCGCTCCTCTCCCGCCGTTATAATGCTCTCCTCTCTCGTCACTCTTCCTCTTGGTTCTCTCCCGGGCTTTCTTCTCCCTCCTTCCTCCTTCTTCCTTCATCCAAACCCTAACTCTAGAAAAGCAAACCCTAACCCTAATTTATCTCCCTCGATGTGAAATCGGACGAGACCGGTCATACTCTCCACTGCAAGATCCGGCGACGATGGCGCTCCTCCGTCGCTACCTCACGATCGGACTCTTTGTCGACTCCGCATTGGCGTCGATCTCTGGGGTTTCCGCTGCGGATCCGCCTCTAGTCAGCGGACGGAGGGATCTATCGAAGAAATCCGTTCCAGGTCGGTGAGATCGCTAGTTATTTCTCTCGGTTTCTTGTCTATTGTGGAATTTTGAGTGGGTCTGGAGGTCCGGTCCCCTCCGTTGAGGTGTTGAAATGATGTTGCTACTTCTACTCTTCAGCTGGCATTCGGCAGTGAAGTTTTACCTTTTTATGGAAAATCTTAGGAATTGAACTTTTTTTTTTGGATTTGGAAACGCTGGTTGGGATGGAATGGACAAAAATCCTTCCTTTCTTGGATTCTTTAGCTTTCCCAAGTTCCAAAGGTTCAAAACACACCTTAGTTCTTGGTCGACTTTATTAAGTATATGAACTTTAGTGTCTAATCTACATCAAAAGGGGTTCTGAGTTGCAATCTGTTATCTATGCTTCTTTACATCTCTAAATTTCTCTGCTTTTCTGCTTAAATAATCATAAATAGCTAAAATATTTGTAATTACATCTTTGTATGCAAGATAGCTGACCTAAAATTTTGGTTTAACATCCTTTTAGGTGAGAAGGGCGTTGGAACCTCCACTGCTAAACCTTGCACTGCAAGGGGTCGATTTTCCATCGCATAATCAAAGGTTTTATGGCTCAAGTTTGTCGTCCAACTGATGCCCAGCTTACTTTAGTTTCTAAAAAGAAATTTTGTACTAATTTCTTGCCAATATCTACTACTGTTTATTCTCTCCTATTCATATTAACTTGTCATACATAATAGTTAAAAGAGTAGTCAGTGAGATAGTATAGGTATTAGTTTGTTGATTTGCAATACTCTTTAAACTACCTATGTGATTATGACTGGTAGAAACATGAATCACTTATTGCATTTTTTTTCTTACAGGGTGGTGACTTTTCCAAACGTGATGGTATTGATTTGATATGCTCAGGCCTTTTTATATGTCACTTGCTGTGTATACTCTGTAATGTAAAAGCTCAATCTTAATTGCATTATCCAGGCAGTGGTGGAGAGAGTATATTGTAGGCCTCAAAAATGAAGTCACGCTGAGTTGATCAGAACAAGTCACGCAGAGTGATCCGAGAAGCAGCACAAAAGATACGCTAAGTTCTGCGTGGCCATCTCCTTTAGAAGTCACGCAGAGACAGCTCAGCCATACGTCAGAATCATAATGACTGACAACACAACAGTCGAGAAACGTCTCCTCGTATGCCACGTATGCACAGAACTCGAGAGATCACAGCCGTCTTTTGCAATCTTCCTTAGCAAGACTCACTCTTCACCAAGTTGGCGTGACTTTGGGTCTTATCTTTATTTAATGCGGCTGACAATATAATCAATGTCAGAGATTTTGTGTCAGACGAAGCATGCCAAATCAAGACAGCTGGCGGTTTGCGTGGATTCTGAACCTTCTCCTTCCTCAAAACATTGCGTGACTTTTGAGTTATTCTTCTCAAAGCCTGCGTGAATTCTGAAGTATTCTTCTTCAAAGCTTGCGTGGATTTCGCCTTCAACGAGTCTGCGTCAACGAATCTGCATGGATTTTTGCCTTCAGCAAGTCAGCGTGGATTTCATTTCAACTGGAGTACGTGGCAGCCATGCCACCGATCTCTCTCTCGCGTGCCCAGTAACTTGCATACGACCCATGCACTGATGCCGTGTGTCCAACAGTTATGGGCCACGTCCAGTAACTACTCACTAACCCTGCGTGTATTTAGAGTCTGCGTGACTTTTCAAGTGCACCAGTGGTGAGGTAGTTATCTTTTCAGTTACTTTTTTTTTTGACTCTATAAATAGAGTTCTTTTTTCTCATTCATTGTACAGATACATTGATATCTACTGTCAAAATTTTGAGAGCTTTTCTTCTTCGCATAGTCCAAGGGATAAAGCGATCGTCTTCTAGATCGGATTCCTATAGTTGTAATTTTCCCAGAAACACAACAATAAAGAGAATTTCTTTATGGAAAACAAATTGGCGACTCTGCTGGGGAAAACCATCTCCTCTTCTGAGATGGTAACAACTCAATGCGACACTTCGTCAATCGGCTCGACGAAGAAGGTGATGACGATCAAATTCGATCAACTCACCTATAAAGAAATGCAGCGGGCTAAGGGTGGCAAGCCCACTCCAGCCTCCATCATCACTGCCAAGTCGAAGGGACACTCTGTCTATGTCCCTAAGAATCAGTTGGCAGTCAATGGTGAAGTCTCTGCCACAGTGTCTACTTCTAACACTGGCAAGAACTCCACTGCAAGCACGCACACTCTTGTGCGCTCGAAGATGACAGTAACTAAAAGTCACGCTGACAGTACTGGCTCCTTAGCCGAATCTGTTCCAGCGTGCAAATTTAACTCTAAAAGTCACGCTGACAGTACTGGCTCCTTAGCCGAATCTGTTCCAGCGTACAAATTCAACTCTAAAAGTCACGCTGACAGTACTGGCTCCTTAGCCGAATCTGTTCCAGTGTGCAAATTCAACTCTAAAAGTCACGCTGATAGTACTGGCTCCTTAGCCAAATCTATTCCAGTGTGCAATCCCACATTCAAAAGTTACGCTGACAGTACTGGCTCCTTAGCCAAATCTGTTCCAGCGTGTAATTCTAAAATCAAAAGTCACGCTAACAGCTCTGGTTCTTTAGCCAAATCTGTTTCAGCGTGTATTTCATCAGAGAAGAATAGCTCCTTAGTTATCTCTTCTTCTTCACCGAGTTCTACTAGAACTGGGGGTGGTATTCCACACAAAGTCCCTTCGAAAAGGAATAACTCTTTAGTTGTTTCTTCTGCTCCTGTAGTTTTTACTTCAGGAACAGCTTTGACTGATACTTTTGTTAGTCAAAGGAAAGGAGATGGTCTTTTGACTACTCTTTCTTCTGGACATTCTATGTCTCAAAATCTGAATGAGTCTAAGAAGAAACATTTCTTAATGTCTTCTTCTTTGATTTCTTCAAATTGGGCACAGAATCTGTCCATTAAAGAGGGTCTGTTACCAACTCCTAATCAAGGGAGTGGTTTAACTCTTCCTTCTCTGCAAATATCCAGATCAATGGAAGGAAAACTCCATGTTTTCAAAATTAATGTGTTACCTTCCACCGATTTAAGAACAAAACTCAGCACTTCTGGTGTTAAGAAACCATACCAATTGGATATGAAGATAAAAGATCCAGATGCAGAGTATGCAAGAAATTATGTGGCTCACATTAATCACTCTTTGTATAATCAAGAGCCATCAAGACCCAAGAACAGGAAGTATACTCCTCAATCTTCACAAACAGATTTACGAGAATATCTTCAACAGAAGAGAAGGAGTAATTCTATATCAAAGGAACATGCTGAATGTGACTTCTATCCAAGAGTCATAGTTCAGTGCAGATGTCAATCAACAGTTCAAGACCATGGTGATCATGAATGTGACTTCCAGCCAAGAGTCACAATGCAATGCAGATGTCAAAATAAACGACAGTCTGTCTTCAATAGGATTCAGTATGAACCTATGCTTGATGAAGATGAGCCTTTGTTTGCCTCTGTCAACATGACTTCTCGGGACACCGGGGGTAGAGTTGATAGTCCAGATGGAGTATATAGAAACACCAGAGCAAGAGTCCTGGCTTCTAGTCAAAGAAATTTGATCCCTGAAATTGATTCTGAATTTCTTGGAGAATCTAACTTCCCACCTCTTCCTACTGGGGGTAATTCTCCTATAGTTGACTTTGATACACGAAGCAATGATTCAGAGTATACAACATCCACTAGTTCATCAATAATCCCTCATACAGTCACGACTTACATGGTTGATGGGAATACTGATGAACCTTCTTCTTCCTTGACTCCTCAAGATCAAAGAATTGCTTCTTTGGAACAGCAAATGAAGTCTATGACTGACACAATGAAGTCGATGTATGAACTCATGACAGCTCAGTTGCAAAATCGACAGACTGTATCAGATGCCATACCAGTTGATATTGATATAAGTCCAGTACAAGTTCCTCCAGCAGTACAATCCAATACTCCTGGACCAGCTCAACCAAATCCTAGTCTCTCTGGAGCTGGGGGTAGTGCTTACAATGCTGTTCCTCCTCCCAACTATTCTCTACAAGCCACAACTCCACAATCTTCGGGAGTTTTCTCTGAAGAATTGAAGAACCTCAAAACTCAATTCGAGGCATTCAAACAGAAGGATGGTTTACAAAGGTTAGGCATCAAGCAGCCTTATCCGATAGAATGGAAGCAAGTATCATATCCTCCTAAATACAAGCCTCCTACTATCTCATTCTATGATGGAACCACTTCTCCAAGTCAGTTTATCAATCACTTTGAAGTGATGACTGATCAACTACAACCAAGTGATGCCCTCCTTACTCGGGTATTTATTGGATGTCTCAAGGGAACAGCTTATGAATGGTATAAAAGTCTCCCAGATGGGAGTATTACTTCATTTGCTGGTTTCAAACAGATGTTTCTTGAAAGGTTCTATGAAGGGCTTAATGACATGACTATGTCTGCTCTTATTAGAATCAAGCAGAAAAATAATGAATCTACAGAGGAATACATTGAACGGTTTCGAAGAGAAGCTCTGAAGATGCCTCTTGGAACTCCTGATGCTGTCACCATTGACACGTGCAAATCAAACTTGTTGCCAATCATCAGTATGTGGACAGGGTCCACTCAATTTCAAGATTGGCCTTCCTTCATAGTCAGTGCCAAAGCTACAGAAATCAGTGCTGAAACCTTCAAAGGTTTAGGAGTGCAGATGACTCCTAAAGAAACAGGGCAAGGTGCTAACAATAAAAATAATGCTCGCAAAGGAAAAAAAACTCTTGAAGTTAATCTTCAGAGCAAAGATGCATCAAATGTTCAAACTCCTGCCTCTACAACTCAACAATCAAGAACACCTTGTCCCAGAGAAGAATATTCTTTTGATGACGACGATGTCCTTGGTATTTTTGAATGTCTGCTGAAAGGTAATAAAATACAATTACCAGAGATCAAGAAACCTGATGAAGCTGGTAAGACAGATCATCCTAAATACTGTCCATATCACAGAATGCTGGGTCACACAATTCGTACATGTTATGTATTGAAAGGAAAGATCCAAGAAATGATTAAATCTGGAGCTATCTCTCTTACTCCAAAAGAGAAGACCGTCACCTCCAACGTCGTCTCTATGCAATTTGAAAATTTCCCTCCTCAACTCCTCGAAAGTGGGATTGTTCCTATTCCCAAGGCAACTCTTGACATAGTGAATCTTCCTCCTCCACAGTCTGAAGGATTAGTGCCAATCACTTTGGAAACAGGGGAAATCATGTGGATCCATCCTGATCTAGTGGCAGATTTTGAATCGCCTTCTCCTCAAAAGATTTCTTCTCAAAAATCCAAGAAGGCTGGAAAGATCAAGTCATGTCATATGACTTCTCTTGGGTCTACCTCCGACACAGAGCCAAAAGACAAAGAAGAAGCACTTGTTAGTGCTACTCGAACGGGGAAACCTTACCTAAAGGATTATTCTAAAAATCCTGAAGATCCTACTGATATCCCTTCAGATGCTAAAGATGTTCCTAACATTCCTCCTGAAGAAGAATCATCTACTGAACCTGTTCCTCCCAAGCCTACGGCTCTGGAGAAAGGCAAACAACAGGCTCGATTTGATAAGCCAATCAAGAAGTCTTCTCCTCTTGGACTTCAGAAGCCTTACAACTTCGACATTTTGGCTCAACTTGCTAATACTCCAGCTAGAATGTCCCTTTTTGAACTTCTACGTCTTTCCAAAGAGACTCGGGAGACGTTAAGTGAAGCACTTCTACAAGCTGACTCATGTCTTGCACAATTGAAGAAGCCGGATGCGAAACCTGCCACTTGCTTACATTGCAACAGTGTACTGGAGATTATCCCAAATATCACCTTTACACAAGACGACATATTACTGGAGGATAATAGACATGACCGACCTCTCTACTACACTGGTTATATTGATACGATAAAGATAGATCGTATCCTCATTGACCCAGGGTCTGCTATAAGCATAATGCCAAAGAGTTTGTTGGATGAACTAAAAATCCCTCTTCATAAGCTCTCCAAGACGGTTACTACTATCTTGGGATTCAATCAAAGCCGAAGTGAGCCTTTGGGAAAGATTCATCTGAAGCTTCAGATAGGCGATTTCAGATCTAAAGTCACTTTCTATGTGATCGAGATTGCGGGATCCTATAATCTTCTTCTGGGGAGGCCCTTTCTTCATGAAAATAATGTGGTGCCCTCTACTCTTCATCAATGTTTTAAATACATTGATAACAATGGAAGAGTACAAAAAGAAGTTGCTGATATAAATCCCTTCCATGGGGTTGAAGCTTATTTCAACGATTCCCGAATGTACAAAGAAGAGTATACAAGGATCATACAAGCTATGGAGAAAGAAGATGCACAAAGTGAGACTTTAATAATCCCTGTTAAAGGTCGAACTACTCAGCAACCATCTCCTAAACCCTCTGGAGAAGATTTTTTCATCATTCCAGTGAGTGGACGGATCTCTCCGTTACCTCAGTCATCTACTCAAAATACACTGATCATTCCTGTCAGTGGGCGTACTACAGTTCCTGTACCTTCCCAAGATACTCTGCTAATTCTAGTTGGAGGGCGGACTACTCTTCCTACTCAAACCTCAAGGGAGCTCACCTCTTCTGAGCCATTTGTTATTGATCTTAATCGAAACAAAGCTTCTTCTTCTTCTCCCCCTTTAGTCATTGACTTGGCTAAAATCTCTAAGGCTCAGCCTTCTCCCAATGTAAATATTGCTGCTTTTACATTTAATAAAAAGTCTCCACCTTTGCAGTACGTTGATGTGTGTAATTATTTTCATAGTTATTTACATCTGTTAGATGACTTGAACACAATAACCATAGGAGTTGTACAGACTGTTCATACAGATGTATCTCTAGAACCTGTACAATCTTCATACTTTCTAGTTCCCAGCAGAAAGCCAGGAGACATTCCAATATTCTTCTACAAAGGGCCTCAAAATCCTTTTGATCTTGAAGATGATGACAAAAATGATGATACTGGAAGATTACAACTACGTCGTTATAGTTAGCAATCTAGAGACATCATCAAAAATATGGGCTATGACTTCAGGACTGGCCTCAATAATGGAAAAGGAAGAAAAATACCTGTCCGGATTCCTCCTTTGAAATATGGAAGGACGAAATGCGGATTGGGTTATACTGCTCCTACTCCTTTCATCAATATTATCCATGAAGATCCTGAGTCTGACGAAGATAAGAGATCTGATTCTTCTAGTACCACTTCTTGGGATTCCGATATGAGTATCGGTGACTTCTATTGCAACCTTCTGTCTTCCAATATGGTTTCTATTGACTGTTTTGAAAAATGATTCATATTTGACGGTTCATCCGTTCATCTGACGGTTTGACCGTTCATTAATACCTGACGGTTCGTCCGTTCATCTATCCGACGGTTCGTCCGTACATTATAATCTGACGGTTAACCCGTTCATTCATCTAGTCTTTTGATTTCCGAGTCTAAAGATCATGAAAAATTGAATTTAAAGATATTTTTATGTCTGAATTCTATTTTTTCCAATCAGTATTAAACTAAGATCATTTCTGGTTTAATATCATTTAATAGAATTACAAAGTTCGTTTGTATATTCTATTCTACTGAAATATGTCATGTATTATTTACCTCTGAACATATTTTCTATGAATCTATCATTTTCAAAACAGCAAAACCAAAAGTCAGATCAAGGATTTTCATTTACTCTCATTCCAGAATCAAAACATAAAATACAAGTGAAAGTGAAAATAAAAGAAGTTCACTCATTTGGAGTTATCAGCTCCCTAATACGATCTAGAACAGCAGTCAGTTTCTCTTCATGAGTTTTTCTAACTCGTTCTGCTGCTACAATTGAAATATTCTGTTCATCAAAAGTAATGATGGTAGACTGGCGACGGCTGACTTCTTCAATCTGTTCCGCCTGCATCCGTTCTCGTTCCTTCCGAAGAGTCTCATAGTGTTCAACTTCAGAGATATAAGTAGTAGAAACCTCAGCTTGATCTGCTTCTATGACAGTAATGCGCTCTTGAAGACGAGCTAATTCCTCTTTCAATTTTTTCAGTTCTTCAGCTTTGGACGCTTTATCCTTCTCCAGAAGCTCTACTCTTTGACGAATAGCTAATATTTCTTCACCCTTTTCTACTAATTTCTCAGTAGAAGAGGCAAGGAATGCTTCAAGAGCTGCTTGTTGGGATTGTGCTTCATGCTCTAGTTGACTAATTTCAGTTGCAGTTAAAGATTGAAGATCTTCCTTCTTAGTCTTCCAGTACTTTCAGATAGTTACTTCTAACTCATCCAGGAGATGTTTGAAGAAAATGCACTGAGATTCACAACCAGCATGATGCAGCGCCATGAGAGGGAACTTAACCATAGTTCGAAGATCAGAAAATGGCATAGCTTCATCCTTCAAGAAACGTCTGGAAAATGTATCTAGATATGAGTAAATGATATCTGAATACATTCCTAGAGTTCTTGTTAACCCAGTCTCAAATCCAGGAGTCGCTGTTATCATGGAAGAAGAAGCTTGAATATTCTCTATCCTCGGAACAGAAGTATATGCCATCGGAGAAGTTAAGTGTGAATTCCCTTCATCGGCATCAGCCTGGATAAGCGGAGCATGAGTCGAACTCATTGCTGCAGCAGTTCCTATAGTTAAAAGAAAAATGTAATCGGCATTTAAAGAAAGAAAGAAGCAGCAGAAATATAATTTGAAATAAAGTTCTACCTGGCTGAGGTTCATACTCGGTATATGGAGGGAGCTTTGCTTCCTCTCGCAACCGGTCCATGATTGTATCCGATACCTGCTTTATATGGCTACTTCCAGCTCCAGAATTACTGGGTGCTAGAGCGTTGTTCGGTGATTGAGCAGGTTCAGGGCTAAGTTCTATTTTGTTTCCCTTGACTTTGTCTTCATCATAAGGAGTAGAGGTGCCAGCATGCCAGTCTTCTCTTCCTTCAGCTTCTTCTTCTTCTTCGTCTTCAGGATGAGCTTCTGATTCAGAATCAATGATATTTACATCTTCATGAGTCTCTGGAACAATGACGATAGCAAGCTCAGTATTGGCTGCCGGTTCAGTTGTCTCTGGAATATCGGTTCGAAGAATGATATCTTGACAAACATTCTTTAACAGATCATCAGCAGCTGATAGCTCAGACGCCGGCACGTCTTCGTCGCCTCTGGCCAAAGAAATGTTTTCTTCAGCTTGAATTTCAGGAACTTCTGATTGTTTGGTAGTTTCTTCCGGAGCTGTTGCTTCTTCAGAGTAATCAATCTGGTCATCCAGTGCTTGAATGACACCTTCTATCCCATGCTCAAATGGGATTACCCTCGTCTCCGAGGGTTCAATAGCTACTCCACTTGTGGTCGGAGCAGTTATTTCCTGAACTTGAACAGACTCTACTTCAGTCTGTTCAGTTGAAGCTGTTGCAAGGTGAATATCATCAGATTCGGTCTTCTCAGTAGAAGCTGCTTCACTGATTTCTGGCAAAACTCCTCCACTCATGATCGTTTCTAAGAGTTTGTTGCCCTTAATTTTGCTGTCAGACTTCTTGACATATCTGCCTCTTGACCTCCTTATCAAAGGAGCGTCGTCTTCATCAGTCTCTTCGTCTTTATCAGCGGCATCGTCCTCATCAACCGAGATACCGCCTAAAGATGATGTAGCAGTCACTGAGACTCCTTTCTTCTTTTTCCTAGATGTTGGAGACTTAGTACTCCTCTTGGAGATGGTCTTAGATTCGTCACTTCTCTTCCTCTTAGAAAGAGATATAAATATAGGAGGAAGGACCTCATCAAAAAAATTTCCTTCCTGGAATAATTCATAGGGAGGCTCAACTTTTGTTGTCTCATCTTCGGGTTCTGAAGGAAAGTGCTGAATAACTATTTTCTTCTTTGACCTCTTCGATGGAGCTGGATCATCCTCTGCAACAAAAGTCTTCAGATTGAAACTCGGTCTGAAAGTGCCCGACGACACATAGAAACGTGCATACGTATAAGCATCTTTGGCCCCGAGCTAGACAAAGGATTAGGCATAGAGAATATAACCTTTGTATCTCTAGCTGCAAAATATCTCCAAGCTCGAGCTCCGTCAATGAGTCCTCCGCGAGCAGATAAACAAGTAGTGGCGTTCCCAACATGGAGTTGGTCGTACCCGAATTGTCTGGCAAATCGGCTTGGTAAATATGGTTCCAGATATGCCATTTCTTCGTGACGATATACTAGATGAGAAGGCCGGATCCTCTGTAACCATTGGAAGGCTACGTCATCTAGTCGGTTTCCCATATCTCCGTCCATCATATTTAAGGGCATACTCTCATAGCCCGATGGTGGAGGGACACATTGGATCAACCAATGTGACGCCCTATTCAATACATTTCTACATTCTGGAAGGGTGTGAACCTTCCAGAACGTCTCTCCAGAGTACCTCTCCAGAAAAAGACTGCTACTTTCTCCTGCCCCTGGAGGTATCAGACCATCATGATGAAGGAGAAGCCAACCATAAAGATACGTGAAGGGCATCTCTATTCTTGGGAATTCTTCAGTCATCATCCTCTGAGCAGACAACATATTAGTGACAAAATTCCGGAGACCTGCATTTAGCCTACAGGTCATCGCCGATAACAAATCCAGCTTGTAACCATACACAAGGCGCACTGCTGCAAAGATAACACCTCTGTGTATCCTGTCCAAAGAGCTGGAGCCAGGAATGATAAATCTCCTTAACCACAGGGATAGGAATCCGGCCAGATGACCGTTCCTTGACAGGCTCTTTCCGTTCTGTCTAACATAAGAGCTGAAAGTGGTTCCAGCTTTGAACTCGTACCAGTCTTCAGTAATCGTGAAATCTTTGCAATCATATTTCTCCAGCAAATGAGTGATTTCACTTTCAGAAAGAGGTTTGAAGTTGCTGATCTGATACCACCTCTTCTCATTTATTTTCTTTTCATCCTTTTTACGGTTCATGAAAAGGTAGGACATCCACTTCTGAATGTGGTTGCCAGCTTCATCCTTGGAACCCTTGTAATATAGAGTGCATGTGCCAAAATGGCACATCATCTCTTCAAATAGATGGACCATCTCTGGGTTCTTCTCTGACAGAAAGTTCAGTTTCTCTGTTGTAGGAACATATTCCTCATACGGCAGCGAGCCTGAAGGCATGTGTGAGATGTATTCCATCTCATGAAGGGCGAAGCCCATCTCTCCTTTCGGAGTCATAAAGGTCCCCGTCCTGTGATTATATCTCTCAACCAAAGCTAAGAATAGGAAAGTGTTGGGCTTGAAGCTGTAGGATGAATTGACGACGGCATCATAGAGATTTATCTTCTTCAGCTCAGTCGCGAAATTCTCCAAAGCCCAGTTGACCAAAGTCTTTCATCTCACATTCTCCTGATTCATTAGGCCGTTCATCCTCGGTGTCGAGTCGGTAGGATAGAATGCATTCTTGTTAGACATGAATTCATTTATGAAAATGGGCATCCTGAATGGCATCAATATGGCTGAGTCTTCAGGTGGTATGCATCCAGGCTTCAAACCCCGAAATACTGATACATGATCCTCCGGGGCACTGAAAAATCCCTCCTTCCTGTAAATAATACGGCTTGCCTTCGCCTGCTGATATTCTGTCAAATACTAGGACATCTTTCTCGGATAGCTGGCATGCATAAGTCTCATGATTGATAAACCCCGAGAAACCTTTGGCCAGTACATGGGTTGTTTCACATCCCCCTCAAAACAGAAACATACCTTTTCCCTGATGCCCTTCGGCTGAGATTTTTGTGCTATAGCATCTCCGAATAAGAATGCTGGTTTCTTGTGGGATACCAGATCCAGACTCTGAAAAGGTTGTCCATTCATCAAGCAGAGTAAGGTTGTGTGGTCTTGATTGGCCAACAATGATAGTCTTGCTTCAGGAAGATCAAATTGAGGGAATGTTACATGAGATAAATCATGCTTAAATGAGATACTCAAGCACCCTTCAAAATCTGCTTCTTCGCTTCGGATGTTCACTACAAGAAATGGCAGAAGACAAAGTCAGATATAGACTCTATATGGATATACTACCATAACATACTGAGTGAGTTATTCACGCAAAGTCCAGACAGATTAGGATGAAGACTAATCTATCCAGAAGATGATTCTCAGAAGTCTGCGTGAATAATTCAACATTGATATCTCTGTCAACATGTGAAAAATCACGCAGCATCATTCTGAAAGTTGCGTGACTATTTCAACATGGACATTTCTGCCAACGTAAAAAGTCACGCAGAATCATGAGAGTCATGCTCCTTTTGCGTGGAACACAGAGCTTCGTAAACACAAAGATGTGAAGTATGGCCGACCCTAAAGAGGGAGGCATACTTTATTAATATCCTTTGCCCTAAGAAGGGGGGATATATTTCTGAAGTTTATTATTTTAAAATCCTAAAAAGTTCTATGTGGAGTTCATCTTCAACAAACTCGTCTTCAACAGTTCATGTTCTTCCATCACTTACGATGCATAGGAGCTTGCGGAACTTCCTGTCGAGGAAGTCTGTCAGTAGTGGCACGCGAAGAAGTTGCAGGGGCTTTCCCCTTGGCCTGAGCATCAGCTTTCTTGGAAGCCATTTCGGCTGAGAAAGGAGAAGAAGAAGTCGGGGAAGAAGGAGTTCGTCGGCGAAGATGAAGTTCTCTTTTGTGGGTTCTCTCTTTCAAAAGCAAGTAAAGAAGAAAAGAAGTAATCTATGGCTTATTTATAGGCTCATTCTAAACGGCCCATCATGATTCGTCTCGATTTAGGAGCTTGATACGGGATCCTAACTGCACAGAATCCCAACAGTCCAATCATTTAGGGATAAATATCTCTTTAAAGTCATCTCAGTGTGACTGATTTCATTTCATCATCTCTATTTCAAAGTATTTCGAAAATATTTTATCATTTTTCGAAAACTTTGAAGGGGGTTTTGTAGGCCTCAAAAATGAAGTCACGCTGAGTTGATCAGAACAAGTCACGCAGAGTGATCCGAGAAGCAGCACAAAAGATACGCTAAGTTCTGCCTGGCCATCTCCTTTAGAAGTCACGCAGAGACAGCTCAGCCATACGTCAGAATCATAATGACTGACAACACAACAGTCGAAAAACGTCTCCTCGTATGCCACGTATGCACAGAACTCGAGAGATCACAGCCGTCTTTTGCAATCTTCCTTAGCAAGACTCACTCTTCACCAAGTTGGCGTGACTTTGGGTCTTATCTTCATTTAATGCGGCTGACAATATAATCAATGTCAGAGATTTTGTGTCAGACGAAGCATGCCAAATCAAGACAGCTGGCGGTTTGCGTAGATTCTGAACCTTCTCCTTCCTCAAAACATTGCGTGACTGTTGAGTTATTCTTCTCAAAGCCTGCATGAATTCTGAAGTATTCTTCTTCAAAGCTTGCGTGGATTTCGCCTTCAACGAGTCTGCGTCAACGAATCTGCGTGGATTTTTGCCTTCAGCAAGTCAGCGTGGATTTCATTTCAACTGGAGTACGTGGCAGCCATGCCACCGATCTCTCTCTCGCGTGCCCAGTAACTTACACACGACCCATGCACTGATGCCATGTGTCCAACAGTTACGGGCCACGTCCAGTAACTACTCACTAACCCTGCGTGTATTTAGAGTCTGCGTGACTTTTCAAGTGCACCAGTGGTAAGATAGTTATATTTTCAGTTACTTTTTTTTTGACTCTATAAATAGAGTTCTTTTTTTCTCATTCATTGTACAGATACATTGATATCTACTGTCAAAATTTTGAGAGCTTTTCTTCTTCGCATAGTCCAAGGGATAAAGCGATCGTCTTCTAGATCGGATTCCTACAGTTGTAATTTTCCTAGAAACACAACAAATAAAGAGAATTTCTTTATGGAAAACATATATATGGTGGAAAATTTCCAGGTTTGTGTAGCACTGATGAAGAGATGTTGTTCTTCTCCTTAAATTGCAAAGTCACATAATTATTGTACCATTGATGCTAATGTTTACAGATGAAAACTTTAAGTTGAAGCATGACGCTCCTGGCCTTTTATCCATGGCAAATTCGGGTCCATGCACAAATGGTTGCCAGTTTTTCATCACCTTCAATGTTGTACCCCATCTTGATGGGTAAAATACTTTTTTCTTGATTTTTGGAGTGTTCATGGTCAATTTAGATTTTCCTCATGAGAATTTGTTCAGTTTTATCGTACCAAATTGGGCACAATAATAAAAAGTGGTGATATTTCTAATGCTGTTCTTTCATGCACAACCATCGGGTTAGGTGATCCAGTCTCCTGACATAGCATATTATTATGATTAGATGTGTTCCAATTGCTTCCTCCCAATAATAACTAATGCTTATTATACTCTTTTGAAAAAATTCTGGAGTTCTCCAGAACTTCCCTTGCAGAGAAGGGAAACAAAACTAGTTAATAGATGTTGTATATAATTATCAGAAGTTGGGGTCACATTCTATTTGTTGCAGCAAACATGTTGTATTTGGGAAGGTAGTGAATGGGATGAGCTTACTGAAGAAGCTAGAACAGATTGGCTCAGAGAATGGGAAACATTCTTGTCCTGTAAAAGTTGTGGACTGTGGAGAAGTTCCTGTGGAAAGTGTTAATGAGGTTAAGGCAGAGAGAGGTATAAGAGGGTGCAAGTATGACCGGTCAGTATTCATTTTGTTTCTTGGTCAATTTTAATCTGAGTGCATTCCTTGCAGGAAAAAAAAAAGAAAAAGTTGGGAGATCTTTCTTCAGATGATAATTCTGATGGTGAAGGGAGGGTAAGGCGCAAAAGAGCTGCGAAGGACAAAAGGAAGAAGAGAAAGAGGAAATATGCATCGTCTAACTCAGACAGTTCGGATGAATCTGATTCAGATTCCTACTCTTTTGATAGTGAATCTGATTCATACTCTTCATCATCTGAAACTAGTTCATCGATTGATTATCATCGCAAGAGGAGAAAGAAAACATCAAAGAAGGACAAACATAAAACTAGAAGAAAAAAGAGAGATCGACATAGAGAAAAACAAAAAAAGACGTAGTAAACGATCCAGACGCAAGTTAAAACGGTGTGCTGTTTTCATGTGGTTTCTTACACTTGTTTCCTAGGATATTTATTATTACTATCAATAGCATTCTTCCTCGGTTTCTCTGGAATGTTGTGCTTCCTCACATGTTTCTTCTGATCTCATTGATAGGTCATCAGACAGTTCCAGTGATTCTGAGACCACCAGTAGCTGCAGCGCAGATATTGAAAAAGTTGATAACCGAAAGGTTACTGATGGAACCAAAGGCTCATTGCATGTTGCTAAAGAATCTGCAAAAGCTCCTGGTACTAGTTTTTGTTTGTGTTCTACCTTTTCTGACCTTCAGTTTTTAACAATGCCTAAATGGTTTATTTTTTTTTCTTTGAGTCTAGTGATATTTTATTTGAAACTATTTCCAACAGTTTTCTGGTATCTTGTTTGATTCCTTTTGGTGTCTGTGTTTATCTTTACTATCTCAAATAATCATTCTTGCAGTTATCACTGCTGCATGCAGCCTTCTGCTCTTGAGATCTTTTGAGCTTCAGAAGTGACATTGTTTTCACAAACCTTCGTGTTGCTGCTTTAGAATTGACCAATCTGCAATTTGTCGGATGGTGTTTGACGTGAGTCACATGAATTAACCTGTTCTTTCCTGTTGTTTGTTCTAGGATCCAAACTAAATTAGCATTCCACTTGCCAGTCGAGTTTTGTGTATTTTGTTATTTGGCTTATTTTTTGTCTGTTTACTTAGTTCAACATATCCAGCTTGGAACGAGTCCCTTAGGGTTTGCCAATGTTCTAGAAAACAGGATTAATCGACGGTTATTTTGACCGAGTAATTGACCAGTCAATCTAATTAGCTAGGTTGTGAATTAATAAAAATTCCAAGTCGGCGTGTAATTGCAACTAATGGCTCGAATAATCTGATTACTCTTCACCACCCATGGACTGAGCGTGTAATAAGAACCTCTTATTATATTTAGTTCTGTGGTACATATGAAGTCTCCTTCCTTTATGGTTTTTGTCTTCATATTTGTTTTTAGACTTTCCCAAACTTACAAAGCTGCTGGGTATGGTTTACCTTGGAGAGAGTGAATTTTGATTGTGTATGGACAGAACAAAAGAGAATAAATGTTTTCCTCTTGGCACAGGCTTTCAATTTGTAGGTCATGGTTACACATAACCTACATATGAAATTAACAAGGGATTAAGAAAAGCAGGGGCAAGCTAGTAATTAGTAACAAAATACAGATATAATAATTAGAACTTACAAGATAGTAATTAGTAATAACATACAGAGATAATATTTAGAACTTACATTTGTGTTTATTTGTAATTTGGGTTCTATTTCTAGATTTCTTTCCCAACTAATAAACAAGGAACTATGGCTTCAAACTCAAAATAAGATTTGGAGAAGTAGATTCCTTGGCTGGTGCTGTGCTATGACATTGTAGAGACTATTTTAATGAAAACATTACAAAACAATATCAATAAGAACTAAACTTGATGTCTGCCTAAATTTCTTTATATTTTCATTGCTGGTCCTAACTCCTAAAGCCTAGATAAAGGAGGGTTGAGTTAGGCAACAGTTATCGATCACTGTAAACAATCCTTGTGAAATACTTGCCTGGCTGCCCCTCAGTAACAGCTATTATTGTTTGCAAGGTTCCCTTCGACTATCACAGAACTTGATGCATCTAAAATGACCATAAAAACTTATTTTTGATTACAACAAGATTACATGCAACCATTCTTATTAGTTTTCCAAGCTAAGTTTGTAAATACAACAGATCCACTTGCTTCTGGGGCTGCAGATGAACGAGCAACTTGCAAGCTCGACTTGGCTTCATTAACAAGCTCGACTTGGCTTCATTAACAAGTTCGACGAATAATCCGTGGCAACCATATTCATTAATGGTGTCGTAATTTGAATTGCATGGATAATTGAAACTTTAATCCCAAATATATGGTATTAGATTGTTCTTTTATCCATATTGCATAGTTGTTATGTGCAAATTGAACAAATGGGTCGCGTTGTTAATGAGCTGGATACAATTCATTTCTACATCAAGAAGGCTACTCAATTGGTAAATGAGCTTGCTAGACAGGTAATGCCTTGTCATCTGCACTTTGTATAATTTATCATCATTTCATGGTTTGAAAAAGCCAAACTCTGCTTTCAGGTGACCACTGATAAATGCATCATGGCCTTTTTGTTTCTAATTGTTTGTGGTGTTATTGCAATCATTGTTGTGAAGGTGATCTCTCTCTCTCTCTCTCTCTCTCTCTCTCTCTCTCACACACACACACACATATACATATGCACACATGTTTTATCTTTTGCAGGGTACATGTGCTGTGGACACAGGTCTTCATGTGACTAAGTTGAAGCTAAAGTGTAGGATGTTTTCATGTGGATATTTTTGATATAGCTAAAGTGTACTCTATATTGGATACTCTATATATTTTGAGAAGATGTATATGGCCTGAGAAATGTAGAATGATAGCTAAAGTACTCTATTTTGAGACAATAGAATGTAGCTAGATAAAGTACTCTATATCTGTGAGATGTTGATGTACCCTATTTTGAGACAATAAAATGGAGATTAATGGTACTTTATATTACATTTCAATATTTTGTTGTGAATATGGTTCAAAGTGGTTGTTTTCGAATTGAATTGAGCAGTGTTTGGAATGTATAACATGCAGTATAGAGCGTTATAAATGTGATACAATGACCATTCATAACGCTTTCAAAATGTCCTGACTTCTAAACCATATTAACTATTCATAACGGTTTTACATAACTATCCATAATGCTTCGAAAATAAAACGTAGCAGAAATTCAACCTATTAATGACATTTTCGGAAGAATTATCTATAACGCTTAGAAAAATATTTATAACACCCGATTTCATAATGCTTGGATTAAAAAAAAGCGTCATAGTTCTTAATTAATGACGGTTTTTAGCTGTCATTAAAAGGTATTTTTGTTGTAGTGATCCTTCGGCGATTGACATCTGGAAGGCTCTGGATTTCAAATCCAGAGCAGAAGAAGAAGGTACAAAGAAATTTCTTATATCAAAGTATTTTGATTTCAAAATGATTGATACAAAGCCTAAACTCGCCCAAGTACACGAACTACAAGTTCTATTCAATAAACTCAGGGCAGTAAAGATAGAACTTTCGGAACCATTCCAAGTTGGTGCTATAATTACTAAATTGCCAGCATCTTGGAATAGTTATCGGATAGGGGTGCAACTTGGGAGGGCTAAACCCGAGCCCGATTGGGTAAGCCCGTTAATGGGTTGGGTTAGGGTTGAAGATACTCGGGTTCGAGCTCGGGTATGGATTAAAATATTTGAACCCGAACAAAAATTGGTTTGGGCTCGAGTTCATGTGTCGGGTTACCCGAAGAACCCGAAACTCGACTTATATATATATATATATATATATATATATATATATATATATATATATATATATATATATATATATATATTTTATATATATATATATATATATATATATATATATATATATATATATATTTTTAAATTTCTCTACCCAAATTCTTCAATTCCTTATCATAAATCTTATTCAGTTTGTATTTTTAATGATCAAGACTTGATTGCTATTTGATTATATGTTTAATATTACTTTTGTTTAAAATGATTTCAAATATTATATTAGAACCCAATAAACTCGATGGACCCGAGTCAAACCCGATCCTCCGGACTCGGTCTTGGGCTTCATATGTTTAACCCGAGGTCGGGCCGGGCTTGGGCTCGGGATAGGCTTATGATTCATCGGGTTGAGCTCGGGTTGACCTCAGGCCCGACCCAACCCATCCGAGTTGCACCCTTATTATCGGAAGAAACTACTTCACAGCTCTGAGGATTTCTCACTGGAACAGATTCAAAAACAACTTTGAATAGAAGAGGAATCGAAGGAAAGACAAATCCGAGAACAACGGAGTTTCTAAAACTAACGCAGTGAGCGCGAAAGGCAAGAGGCCTGCAGGAAAGACGAACTTTCTCGGTCCTAAGAAGGACCAACAAAAGTTCAAGAACTCCAGCACCGCCAAAGGACCCAAGATCGATTGTTTTGTATGTGGAAAAGCAGGACATTATGCCAGAGACTGTCGGGTTTAAAAGACCCAAAACAGTGAGGTAAATCTCACTAAGACAAATGACATAATTGCTATGGTGAGCAAACTCATGACGGTCAAAGGGAAGGCTCCAAGATGGTGGTACGATACTTGTGCTACCGTTCATGTTTCATACGACAAAGCAGCATTCAAGACCTATTCTGAAGTCAATGATGGACAAGAAGTTCAGATGGAAAATGAAGGACACTCAACGGTCGTGGGAACAGGTGATGTAGAAATCCAATTCACTTTCGGTGTAATGTCTATAGTTCGTATTATGTATTTTAGAATACGTGTACGTATCTTGACTCGTATTGCATGTCTCCTGGCTTGGTTCGGCTTGTTTGGGTTGGCTTGGTTCGGCTTGGGTTGCTTATTGGTTCATCATGAACCAAGGGGAGAACCCTTACCTACCACCACCATCCCCATTTATTAGTCCAACTCTTTCTCTCTCTTCATTACTCTTCTTCCCCCACCATTACTCTCCACCTACCAGGAAGAGAGCTTAGGCAAGTACAGCTTACTTCATGGAGGAACTCCATTTTTATTGTTCTATTCTCTTCCTTACGAGATTCTAACACACTATAATAATTAGCATTTCTAATTTCTATGGTTCAATTTGTGTAGATCTAAGTTTATTGTATTTTTGGATTTTTTGGATTTTGATCTGTTTAACATTGTTATTTCCAAATTTGGATGGTTCCATGTTGTAGAGAATTTTTTTCTACCCTATTTTGACCTATGGAAGTCTGGATTCCGACCTTGGATGAAGGATTTATGGAGCTTTGAAGCCATGAACTTTATGGATCTTCTTTTCGGACAAACAGAGAAGAAGAACAGTTCCGAGCCACATGGCAGCCTTAGCCGTATGGATTTTCATATGGCAAGTCTCTCTTCAGCCGCATAAGCTTCCCGCTGTCGCATGAGTTCCATTGCCGCATGAACCTAATTATCCTTAGCCGCATAAGACCCGTCTTTTGCTCAGTCGTATGGGATCCCACTTGAGTTTAGCCGCATAAACACCAGCATCATCAGCCGCATGAGCTCGCTTGAATATAGCCGCATAAGACTTGTTCCCTCTTAGCCGCATAGGACTTCATGATTTCCAGCCGCATGAGCGCGCACTTTTCAGCCACATAAGCCCTTTCCTTTCTGCAGTCGCATAAGCCTGAGTTTCCCGCTGCCGCATGAATCCCTGGCAACTTCTCAGCCGTATAGGCCTTGGTAGGACCCAGCCGCATAAGGCCATGGCTACTCTTAGCCGCATGAACTATTGATCTAGCCGCATATGCTCACCTCTCTCTTAGCCGCATAGGCCCACATTACTTCCAGCCGCATGTGCCCCCTTCCTTCTTGAGCCGCATGTTCTGCTCCTTTTTCAGTCGTATATGCTCATCCTTCCGGAGCCGTATAGGCGCACAATCCTCAGCCGCATAAGCGCACATGCTCTCTGCTGCATGAATCCAATTAGCCGTATGGCTCCTTCCACTGTCTTTTCTCTATTATTATTATTATTATATTATTATTATTATTAAATAGAAATGTCATATTTATGCTTATGCCATATAAATTCTGGCATATTTCCTGAACATGTTAGTGGCCCGCCGTGGCGCACTTTTGACAGGTAAATCGGACTTGTTATACCCGACATGCTGTTACGACATCTAGCTTGACATGGCAAGTATGAATGACCTGGACACCGTGGACGATTGTGTTTGTACAAATAAACTAGTACTGTCTTGTATCATATCTAGGATAGGGATTCCTGAGTACCACGGTCAGGGATACCTACTCCAATTAACTGAGGTTAATAAACTAGAATAATTCAGTAGTCATAAAGAGATTTCCCAGCTACAGGCAATCTCGTTATCTGGGTGCACCAGCGGACTTGTAGCCTACCGACGAGTAGGGCACAATTCCAGCTCACAGTCCTGTGGTGCACTCTTCATAAACGGATATTCGGCCTGGATAACCTGGATGGTCTGTAGGGCTTGTGGCTGTGGGGATAATCTCATTGCATTTGCTAGTAACTATGCCTTTGGTAACCCTAGTTAGTTAAAGTATCAAGCCGTAATCATTGCTTGGCCGTGATTGATTGGATGGAGTCTAGCACTGCTTAGTCTTGTCTTGATCCTATACAAGATTATGACATGACATGATTACTTATGCTTGCCTTAACAATAACGATCAGGGGTCCAATTCTGTTCAGGCGAAGGGTTACAACCCCGGTCCTTGTTTGGTTTAAGGGTTGTAACCTGGCTCCCGGAGCAGTTTTGTGTCCTCTCTTTATTTATTGTCTTGTTGCACCCCATGCCCTGCTCGTCATGTTTTATCTTACTTCAATAATATGGTATCTATGCTTGCCTTAGCAATAAAGATCAGGGGTCCAGTTCTGTTCAGGCGAAGGGTTACAACTCCGGTCCTTGTTTGGTTTAAGGGTTGTAACCTGGCTCCCGGAGCAGTTCTGTGTCCTCTCTTCATTTATTGTTTACTACTTACCAACAGTATTTGAGACGGGTTTCTATTCAGGTGAAGGGTTGCAACTCCGGTCCTTGTTTGGTTTAAGAGTTGCAACCTGGCTACTTGAATGGTTTTCTCGTACTCAATTTATTATTGTTATTCCTGTTATTATCAGTACTTTATTTATTATCTTTTCTGATATGCTGGTTTTAGTTTCTAAGTGAAGCCTCCCTTGTGGCACTTGCTCTTTCTGGGGTCTGACCCAGCTGGTTTTGTGTGGCCAGATATCGGAGCAGCTCCAGAGGATCTACCTGTCTTCCAGCCAGATGGTGACCACCAGGCGTAATCCTGGCAATGAGTGGGTTTCTTTTTGTCCTTCCACTTTATTATAAAATTATTCTTTTGAGATGTTTAGCCGGCGAGCACGTGTTAGCTCGTATTGCACCTTTATTTAATGTCTGCCTACGGACTGTAACATGATTGACAAATCCTAGGGTTGATCATGTATGACTAAAACTCTTGCTAGTCTTGACATTTTGTACGACTAGCTTCATGATCATCCGAATATGTAATGTATGGGACGCCTTACTATTATATATTTGGTGTTCTGACATCTTGTGACTATTATTACTTGTATTGAGATTGAGATAATAGGCTTGTTCATGACCATAGGAGACTGTGGATTGTAGTTAAACCCTCATATATCTAGACAGCCGTGACCGTATAGTGAGGTGGATTCTATTTCATTATACGTAGCTGGCTATGTATGCCCCCGCTCTCCAGTATTCTGGTTCTGGGGCATTACATGGTTTAAGTGGTGGCCCATACAGGTCTTGTAAATCAAGATATGTGAGGGTTTATCGAATAGATGTCTCAATCGGTACTCGCCCTTGATCTCTACTCCTATCTTCTAAACCCCTGAAATCATGACCCGATCACATACTTTTATCGTTGATCTGTCCTGGTCCTTCTTTATTGTTCCCTATGTCGTCTTCTTCAGCGGCATTGTTCCTGGCCCTACCGATCGGCAAGGCGTAGTGCCTCCTGTGGACCAGCAGCAACCTGGAGATCAAGCCCAGCATTCAGGAGTAGCCTCCAGAGTCATACCTACTGGAGAAGAGCTACCAGTTCAGCCTGTCCAGCCTGCAGAACCTGATGATGGCACTTTGGTGGGTCTCATCAGGTCATTATTAGCTTCTCAGGATTGTCAAGGAGATACCTTGCACCAGGCGGTGGCAGGTGCTCTGACCAAAGGAGGTCATCAGGGTAACAGCGCGGCCAACAGCTTCATGCGCTTGAACCCTCCCTTCTTCGACGACAGTGAAGATGCTATCGCTGTCGATGCATGGCTTCAGGACACAGAGGTGATTCTAGAAGCAGCCAGGACTCCAGAAGCCGAGATGGTAGCCGTGGTGCGCCTGCAGTTATTGGATCTTGCCCGTAGCTGGTGGACGGCACAAGCCGTTGGATTAGTAGCGCCTATTTCATGGACAGTATTCAGAGAGAGATTTTAGGCCAAGTATTTTGATATTGTAGCTCGGTACGACCTACAGACGAGGTTCACCAATCTGAAGCAGATGGACAGGACGGTCGACGGATATGCGGCCGAGTTTTCGAGGCTTAGTCGGTTTGCTCCCACCTTGGTAGCGACCGAGTTCGATAGAGCCCAGCAGTTCCAGCAGGGACTTCATCTAGAGATTCTATAGGCGGTGGAGCAGTTTGAGCATCAGACTTTTGATACGGTATTGAGAGCAGCTAGGAGGCATAAGTATACCTCCCAGAGGATCGTGGATAGGACAGGAGGTCGGAAGCGATCTCATGGCCAGATGAATCAGTCTTCAGCACCAGCCCCGGCAGCCAGGGCCTTGACCGTTAGAGCTCCAAGGCGGGTGGCCTCAGTGACGTCGGTTCAGTATTCTACCCCGACGCACCCTCAGCAGCAGAAGCAGAAGCATTCTTCCGCAGTAGGATGTTCACACTGTGGAAAGCCGGGGCATATGGTATCAGAGTGTCGCAAAGCACAGGGTTTGTGCTTGGTTTGTGGTGCTTCGGACCACAGGGTTGGGAACTGCCCAAACAGGGGGAGTTTCTTTTTGTCAGTCATCTCTAGTCCTTCAGTTAGAGGACCAGCACCAGTCCAACAGCCGCAGCAGTATCCGTTCCCGAGGCCATTGCTGATGCAGGCCCAGGCATTCCAGCAGCAGAGACCGCAGCAGTATGCCCAGGCCCAAGCCTTGATCCAGAGCAGGCAGAGGAGTTTTCAGCAGAAGGGACCCGCACCCAGAGGACATGGTCAAGTGCTAGCCTTGACCATGGAAGAGGAAGGATTAGCACTAGGAGAGGTAGTGGCAGGTACTATTCTTGTCAACACCTTTCTAGCTTTAGTATTATTTGATTCTGGTGTCTCGCATTCATTTATGTCTGCACGATTTGCGACACGGATAGGACTGGAGCCCGAGTCATTATCAGTAAGGCTCAATATACTTACTGGTAACGGACTTGTGGGAGTAGATAGAGTATTTTTCTCGTGTCGGATCGTAGTTAGCGGTAGAGAATTTCCCGCTAGATTGATAGAGTTCCCGATGGCCGATTATGATGTGGTCTTAGGGATAGATTGGTTGAGAGAACAGCATGCTAGGATAGTCTATCATATTGGCAGAGTTGTTTTTAGCATTCCAGGAGAGCCAGAGTTTTTCTTTTCTCGAGGCGAAGTTGAACCTTCTTCTCTAGTATTGCGGATGGCAGTAGCAGCAGTGCAGTTACCCCGGATAGTCGAGAAGTTTCTAGATATTTTTCCAGAAGAGCTTCCAGGAATGTCGCCAGAGCGGAAGATCGAGTTCACCATCGACTTGATCCCAGGGACAGCCCCAGTGTCAGAGAGAGTCTATAGGATAGCGCCGTCAGAGCTAGAGATATTGTACAAGATGATTGAATAACTCAGAACCAAGGGATTCATTCTTGCTAGTGGATCACCTTGGGGAGTCCCGATGCTTTTTGTGAAAAAAAAAGGATGGTACGTCCAGATTATGTGTTGATTATTGTACCTTGAACTCAGTGACAATCAAGAACAGATACCCTCTCCCGAGGATAGATGACTTATTTGATCAACTCAAGAGGGCAGCAGTATTTTCGAAGATTGACTTACGGTCAGGATATCACCAGATCAGAGTCAGAGAGCAGGACATCCCGAAGACAGCTTTCAGACTAGATATGGGCATTGGAAGTTCCTTGTTATGCCATTTAGAGCAACCAATGTGCCGGCTGTATTCTTGGACCTCATGAATCGTATCTTCATGCCTTATTTGGATCAGTTTGTGATTATATTCCTAGACGACATCCTGGTCTACAGCAAGAGTGAGACAGAGCATGAGCAGCACCTCCGTGCGGTTCTTCAGATTCTCAGAGAGTACCAGTTATATGCCAAGTTTAGTAAATACGAGTTTTGGCTCGATCGTATTTCGTACTTGGGTCATATCATCACCAGAGGAGGAGTAGAAGTAGATCCCCAGAAGATCGTGGCTATCGAGACATGGCCGGTACCTAGCACAGTTGCAGAAGTTCGTAGTTTTCTTAGCTTGGCCGGCTATTACCGGCGATTTATTTCAGACTTTGCTCGAATTTCAGCGCCATTGACCCAGTTAACCCGCAAGGATGCACGATTTGCTTGGACAGCAGAGTGTCAGGATTCTTTTAAGGAGTTGAAGCGAGGCTTGATAACGGCACCCATTTTCACGCTTCCAGATGGAACCGAGAGATTCTCAGTATATTGTGATGCTTCAGGCAGAGGCTTAGGATATGTTCTGATGCAGCATAGGAAGGTAATAGCTTATGCGTCACGACAACTTCGTGATCATGAGAGGAATTACCCAACCTATGACTTGGAGTTGGCAGCAGTAGTATTTGTACTTAAATTGTGGAGGCATTACCTGTATGGAGATAGGGTGGAGATCTTTACCGACCACAAGAGCCTGAAGTATATTTTCACCTAGAAGGATCTTAACATGCGTCAAAGGAGGTAGCTAGAGCTACTTGTGGATTATGATGTCAACCTGCAGTATCATCCTGGGAAGGCCAACGTCGTTGTAGATGCATTGAGCAGGAGGACCGAAGTTTATTTTCTAACAGCACAACCTGAGCTATTATCAGATCTTCAGAGGATGGGTATAGAAGTTATCCTTCCTACCAGTGTGGTATTGATGGCCAGTATGCAAGTTCAGTCTACTATGGTCGAGAGGATCCGGATGGCGCAGTCAGCAGATTCCAAACTTCAACGGCTCAGAGCAGAGTGTGAAGTAGGACGTAGACCCGAGTTATTCATCCATGAAGATGGTACACTTCGACATGGTAAGCGTCTTTGTGTACCCAGTGGAGATATCAGACAGGAGATCATGGCAGAGGCTCACAGTTTCCAGTATTCCATCCATCCGGGCGGTACGAAGATGTACCGTGATATCCGTCAGCACTTTTGGTGGAATGGCATGAAGAGGAAGATAGCTCGGTTTGTCTCTCGGTGTTTGGTTTGCCAACAAGTTAAAGCTGAACATCAGAGGCCAGCTGGACTTCTTCAGCCCTTGCCGATTCCCGAGTGGAAGTGGGAGTATGTAACCATAGATTTCGTGACTAGATTGCCTAGATCCCCAGCTGGTAGAGATGCTATTTGGTTCATGATAGACAGGCTCACGAAGGTGGCTCACTTTTTCTCGTTCAGAATTGGTCAGTCGACGGCTCAGCTAGCAGAGATGTACCTCAGGCAGATAGGCAGATTGTACGGTATACCAGTCAGTATCACCTCGGATCGAGATTCAAGGTTTACATCATACTTTTAGCATAGCCAGTCAGAACGCACGATCCAGACTCTTAAAGATATGTTGCGATCTTGTACACTCGACTTCGGTGGTTCGTGGGAAGATCACCTGTACCTGGTAGAGTTCTTGTACAACAACAGTTTCCAGGCCAGTATCTAGATGGCACCGTTCGAGGCATTATATGGTAGGAAGTGCCGATCGCCGCTAGCGTGGGACGATGTTGGAGAGAGGCAGATGCTCGGTCCGGAAATGATTGCTCAGACAGTTGAGGTGGTCAGAAGAGTCCGAGATCATCTTCGAGTTGCCCAAGATCGCCAGCGTCATTGGGCTGATTCTTATCGGTGCCTTCTTGAGTTTTCTGTCGGCGACCATGTGTTCCTGAGGATTTCGTCTAACCGTGGCATCATTCGTTTCGGCGTATGGGGAAAGCTTAGTCCTAGGTATATAGGACCGTTTGATACTCTGGAGCGAGTAGGAGATGTATCCTATCGTCTCGCTCTTCCGTCGTCGTTACGAGAGGTGCATGACGTGTTCCATGTATCCCAACTGTGACGGTATATCCCGGACCCGGGCCATATCCTGGATCATTCGGAATTGGTTGTTGGTACCAACCTTTCGTATGAGGAGAGGCCCGTGTCTATATTGGACCGAAGAGAGAAGATACTCAAGAACAAGACTATCAAGTTAGTCCGCGTTGCTTGGGGTCATCACTCTTTGGGAGAGTCATCGTGGGAGCGTGAGGATGATATCCGATCGCGATATCCCGACCTGTTTGACTCGTGAGGTATAATATCTTTCTTATGCCTCATGCCTTCGATTCCTTGCTTGCATGAATAATTACTTAATTGTTTGATTAGTATAGCTTGTCTGTGATTAGTATAGCTTGTTCTTGCATCTCTAGCCTCTTGATTAAATTTTGAAGACGGAATTCTTTTAAGGTGGGTAGAGTTGTAATGCCTATAGTTCGTATTACGTATTTTGGAATACGTGTACGTATCTTGACTCGTATTGTATGTCTCCTGGCTTGGTTCGGCTTGTTTGGGTTGGCTTGGTTCGGCTTGGGTTGCTTATTGGTTCATCATGAACCAAGGGGAGAACCCTTACCTACCACCACCATCCCTATTTATTAGCCCAACTCTTTCTCTCTCTTCATTACTCTTCTTCTCCCACCATTACTCTCCATCTACCAGGAAGAGTGCTTAGGTAAGTGCGGCTTGCTTCATGGAGGAACTTCGTTTTTATTGTTCCATTCTCTTCCTCACGAGATTCTAACACACTTTAATACTTAGCATTTCTAATTTCCATGGTTCAATTTGTGTAGATCTAAGTTTATTATATTTTTAGATTTCTTGGGTTTTGATCTGTTTAACATAATTATTTCCAAGTTTGGATGGTTCCATGTTGTAGAGAATTTTCTTCTGCCCCATTTTGACCTATGGAAGTCTGGATTTCGACCTTGGATGAAGGATTTATGGAGCTTTGAAGCCATGAACTTTATGGATCTTCTTTTCGGACAAACAGAGAAGAAGAATAGTTCTGAACCGCATGGCAGCCTTAGCCGCATGGATTTTCATGCGGCAAGTCTCTCTTCAGCCGCATAAGCTTCCCGCTGCCGCATGAGTTCCGTTGCCGCATGAACCTAATTATCCTTAGCCGCATAAGATCCGTCTTTTGCTCAGCCGCATGGGACCCCACTTGAGTTTAGACGCATAAACACCAGTATCATCAGCCGCATGAGCTCGCTTGAACATAGCCGCATAAGACTTGTTCCCTCCTAGCCGCATAGGACTTCATGATTTCCAGCCGCATGAGCGTACACTTTTCAGTCGCATAAGCCCTTTCCTTTCCGCAGCCGCATAAGCCTGAGTTTCCTGCTGCCGCATGAAGCCCTGGCAACTTCTCAGCCGCATAGGCCATAGCAGGACCCAGCCGTATAAGGCCGTGGCTACTCTTAGCCGCATGAACTATTGATCTAGCCGCATATGCTCACCTCTCTCTTAGCCGCATAGACCCACATTACTTCCAGCCGCATGTGCCCCCCTTCCTTCTTGAGCCGTATGTTCTGCTCATTTTCCAGCCGCATATGCTCATCCTTCCTGAGCCGCTTAGGCGCAGTCCTCAGCCGCATAAGCGCGCATGCTCTCTGCTGCATGAATCCAATTAGCCGCATGGCTCCTTCCACTGTCTTTTCTCTATTATTATTATTATTATATATTATTATTATTATTATTAAATAGAAATGTCACATTTATGCTTATGCCATATAAATTCTGGCATATTTCCTGAACACGTTAGTGGCCCGCCGTGGCGCACTCTTGACAGGTAAACCGGACATGTTATATCCGACATGTTGTTACGACAGCTAGCTTGATATGACAAGTATGAATGACCTAGACACCGTAGACGATTGTGTTTGTACAAATAAACCAGTACTGTCTTGCATCATGTCTAGGATAGGGATCCCTGAGTACCACGGTCAGGGATACCTACTCCAATTGACTAAGGTTAATAAACTAGAATAATTCAGTAGTCATGAAAAGATTTTCCAGCTACAGGCAATCCCATTATCTGGACACACCAGCGAACTTGTAGCCTACCGACGAGTAGGGCGTAATTCCAGCTCACAGTCATGTGGTGCACTCTTCATAAACGAATATTTGACCTGGATAACTTGGATGGTCTGCAGGACTTGTGGCTGTGGGGATAATCTCATTACATTTGCTAGTAACTAGGCCTGTGGTAACCATAGTTAGTTAAAGTATCAAGCCGTACTCATTGCTTGGCCGTGATTGATTGGATGGAGTCTAGCACAACTTAGTCTTATCTTGATCCTGTACAAGATTGTGACATGACATGATTACTTATGCTTGCCTTAACAATAACGATCAGGGGTCCAGTTCTGTTCAGGCGAAGGGTTACAACCCCGGTCCTTGTTTGATTTAAGGGTTGTAACCTGGCTCCCAGAGCAGTTCTGTGTCCTCTTTTCATTTATTGTCTTGTTGTACCCCATGCCCTGCTCGTCATGTTTTATCTTACTTCAATAACATGGTATCTATGCTTGCCTTAGCAATAAAGATCAGGGGTCCAGTTCTGTTCAGGTGAAGGATTACAACTCCGGTCCTTATTTGGTTTAAGGGTTGTAACCTGGCTCCCGGAGCAGTTCTGTGTCCTCTCTTCGTTTATTGTTTACTACTTACCAACAGTATTTGAGACGGATTTCTATTCAGGTGAAGGGTTGCAACTCCAGTCCTTGTTTGGTTTAAGAGTTGCAACCTGGCTACTTGAATGGTTTCCTCGTACTCAATTTATTATTGTTATTCCGGTTATTATCAGTACTTTATTTATTATCTTTTTTGATATGCTGGTTTTAGTTCCTAAGTGAAGCCTCTCTTGTGGCACTTGCTCTTTCTGGGGTCTGACCCAGCTGGTTTTGTGTGGTCAGATATCGGAGCAGCTCCAGAGGATCTACCTGTCTTCCAGCCAGATGGTGACTACCAGGCGTAACCCTGGCAACGAGTGGGTTTCTTTTTGTCCTCCCACTTTATTGTAAAATTATTCTTTTGAGGTGTTTATCCGGCGAGCACGTGTTAGCTCGTATTGCACCTTTATTTATTATCTGCCTACGGGCTGTAACATGATTGACAAATCCTTGGGTTGATCATGTATGACTAAAACTCTTGCTAGTCTTGACATTTTGTACGACTAGCTTCATGATCATCCGAATATATAATGTATGGGACGCCTTACTATTGTATATTTGGTGTTCTGACATCTTGTGACTGTTATTACTTGCATTGAGATTGAGACAATAGGCTTGTTCATGACCATAGGAGACTATGGATTGTAGTTAAACCCTCATATATCTAGACAGTCGTGACCGTATAGTGAGGTGGATTCTATTTCATTATACGTAGCTGGCTATGTATGCCCCCGCTCTCCAGTATTCTGGTTCTGGGATGTTACATCCGGGAAGAAAGTAACTCTGACTAACATACTTCATATCCCGGATATGAGTAGAAGCCTCGTCAGTGGAGTCTTATTGGGTAAACCAGGAATAAAATCTGTCTTTGAGTCGGGCAAATTAATTTTGACCCGTAATGGTGTGTTTGTTGGAAAGGGATATACCGATGAGGGTATGATCAAACTTTGTATCATTGAAAATAATATTAATAAAGTTTCTACTTCTGCTTACATGATTGAGTCCTCTACTTTATGGCGTAGAAGATTAGCGCATATAGGTATTAGCACTATGAAAAGATTAATTAAATCTGGATTAATTTCATACAATTCTGAAGACTTAGATAAGTGTAAAATTTGTGCAAATTCCAAAACGATTAAAAACCTTTTCACAGTGTAGAGAGTAATACCAACCTACTAGATTTAGTTCACTCTGATTTATGTGAATTTAATGGCACATTATCTCGAGGAGGTAATAAATACTTTATTACATTCATTGATGATTGCTCTAGATTTACATATGTATATTTATTAAAGCATAAAGATGAAGCCTTTAATGCTTTTAAAATATACAAATCAGATGTTGAAAATCAAGAAACATTAAAATACTTAGAAGTGATAGAGGTGGTGAATACTTTTCTTTTGAATTTAATACCTTCTGTGAAGAGAACGGTATTATTCACGAATGTTCTGCACCACGGGCACTACCACAACAGAACGGACTAGCCGAAAGAAAAAAATAGAACATATCAAGAAATAATAAATGCAATGCTAATACATTCTGAATTATCATTTAGTTTGTGGGGAGAAGCTTTACTTACTGCATGTCATATAATGAACCGAATTCCTTTGAAGAAAACTGGTATTTCACCGTATGAGATATGGAAAGGCCGTAAGCCTAATATCAGTTATTTTAGAGTGTGGGGGTGCATAGCTTATTACAAAAACATGGATCCTAAAAGGACTAAATTAGGTCCTCGTGGAATCAAAAGTACTTTTGTAGGTTATGCTGCCAATAGTAAGGCATATAGACTTTTAAACTTAGAGTCTAACATTATTAATTGTCGAATCCAGAGATGTGGAATTTTTCGAGAACCTTATTACTAAGAATAAGGATTCTGAGATTCCTGCTAATGAAGAGTCTCGTGAGGAGAGCTCTTCACGGTTAGTTGAAAAATGACCCGAGCTTCGGATCAGCAAGAGAGTTCGAAAGGCTAAGGATCTAGGATCTGACGAAATAGATTCTCAACTAATTTCTTTTTACTTAGTAGAAGGAAATACAGAGAAATTTATTCGAAAGATTCCTATCATTCTTCAGGTGGAAGATGAACCTAAAACCTTTAAGGAAGCAATAGCTTCGCGGGACTCATTTTTTTTGGAAAGATGCTATCCAAGATGAGATGGATTCGATAATATCTAACCACACTTGGGAAATTGTCGATCTGCCCAAAGGGTCAAGACCTATTGGATGTAAGTGGGTGTTCAGGAGAAAGTATCATAGTGATGGTACTTTAAACACCTACAAGGCTAGACTAGTAGCCAAAAGATTTCGACAAAGAGAAGGAATTGATTATTTTGACACATATGCACCAGTAGCAAGAACGACTACAATTAGAATATTGTTTGCGTTAGCTTCATTGTATCATCTTAATATTCATCAGATGGATGTCAAAACGGCATTCTTAAATGGAGATCTCGATAAGAAGATTTACATGGAGCAACCGGAAGGGTTCGTGCTCCCGAGAAATGAACAAACGGTATGCAAACTTGTTAAATCCTTGCACGGATTAAAACAAGCACCAAAGAAGTGGCATCATAAATTTGACTCAGTCATAATTTATAATGGCTTTGTTGACAATATTTGTGATAAGTATTTATACACTAAAGTATATGGAAATATCGTGATATTTCTTTGTCTCTACGTTGATGATATGTTGATCATTAGCAACGAGATGAGTGGAATTACAGAAACGAAGAGGTTTCTAACTTCTACATTCAAGATGAAAGATCTTGGAATAGTTGACACTATTTTGGGGATCAAAGTAATACAAAATAGTGGGGGGTTTGAACTTACGCAGTCGCACTATGTTGGAAAAGTGCTAGACAAGTTCAAACACCTAAGTTCAAAGAAGTGAACACTCCATTTGATCCAAGTGTTAAACTAGAAAAGAATTCTGGAAGAGCCGTCGCTCAATTAGAATACGCAAGTGCTATTGGATGTCTTATGTATTTGATGCAATGCACAAGACCTGATATAGCATTTGCAGTTAGTAAAATGAGTAGATTTACTAGCAACCCTAATAATGAGCATTGGAGGGCTATCAGAAGAATTTTTGGTTATCTTTTGAAAATCAAGAATCTTGGATTACAGTATGGTAGATTTCCTGCCATATTAGAAGGATATACCGACGCTAGTTGGATATCAATTGTCGGGGATAACAAATCTACGACAGGTTGGGTATTTACGCTTGTCGGAGGGGCAGTTTCTTGGAAGAGCAAGAAACAAACGTACATTACCCATTCGACCATGGGGTCAGAGTTTGTGGCTCTTGCTTCTGCAGGACAAGAAGCTGAGTGGTTGAAGGATCTTCTATTAGAAGTTCCGCTAGCTAAGGACAATGTATCAAAAGTATCAATACATTACGATAGTCAAGCTACTCTAGCAAGAGCCTACAACGAAGTGTATAATGGGAAGTCTAGACATATAAGTCTAAGACATACCTACGTAAGAAAATTGATCAAAGATGGAATCATTTCTCTTACGTATGTGCGTACCAGCTATAATTTAGCTGATCCTTTTACTAAACCACTAGCTAGGGATTTAGTAAACTCTACCTCGAGAGGTATGGGATTGAAACTCCTTGAGTAAGAGTTCCAACAACAGTGGCAACCCAATCTAATGTTAAGAAAACCTTAACCTTAGATTCAACGGATAACAACAAACTGTTGATTTGGATGTATACGACATGATAATGTCGACTGTTGCAATTTGAGGGTTGAGTTTATAAAACTCTTAATGAAGTTCAGTAATGTTGACATGTATCTGTAAAGCAACAGAGATACTAAAAGAACTTCACCTATGTGAATTTAGAGATGGTGCCGTCTCAGTAAGATCTGGAGTTTATCTTATAAAAAAATCACAAGACAGGATCAGCACATGGCCATTAATAGTGCTAAGCGAGAGATGTAGGCGAAGAACTACAAAAGAATATGTGTAAAGTAACACCAATTTTATCACAAGGAATAACTGGTTCAAAGCCCAGCTACCAGAGATTCCGATACAATCTTGTGTTGCATCTACTAAGGTTAGGTTCAAATCAAAAGATACCTAACTGTATTAACATTCTTTAAGTGATGTATTCTGGAATTCCTTTCCATCATTTATGGAACAAGTGGGGAATTATTGGAATTATTAATTCCATTTATTGTTCATAAGGATGAAAAGGAAAGAGAAGGGACTTTAGTCCCACATCGAAAAGAGAGAAAGGTTCAAGGGTGCTTAAATAGGTATGTGCACTCATGAGGAGTATGCAACAACCAAAGGGTTGCTAGTGGGTGACCATTAGTTGTTGTTTTATCTTCTTCATGAAAATGTAGCCGATGTTGCCGCGGGCAACACCAGCTTCGGCTCCGGCTCGGGCGTAGAGGCGATAGTGGCGCATTGTAGACGCACTTGTGCACTTAGGCAACGTGGCATCGGGCGAGCGGCGTAGGCTCGGGCCTCTGGCTTCTCGCGGCGATTCTCGTCCCGAGAATTCCTATTTTTTGCATCCCACTGTTAGCCCATTTTTGCGGCTCAG
>JANAVB010044420.1:1618023-1818023 GCA_029216955.1 Iris pallida
AGAGGGCTCCGCATCCGGGGAAGCGTACTAGGTACGGAGATATCCAGGACTTCAAGAAGATCGGGCCCCGTGACTTTAGCGGGATCGAGGGTGTGGTCTATGAAGATGATTGGCTCGAGGATATCGAGCGTCAGATGAGGGCCTCCCGTCTGGCAGACGACCTGAAGGTCGAGGCGGTAGGTTTGCAGTTGCTAGACATTGCACGCACCTGGTTCAGAAATGAGCCAGCCCTAGCTGGAGAGGGCCATACTTGGGCAGAGTTCAAGCTCCTCTTCAAGGAGAAGTTCTTTTCCCCCACGGACAAGATCGACCTGGTGCGGCAGTTCCAGGATCTGCAGCAGGGCAGTTTATCTGTGGAGGAGTACGCCACGGAGTTCGGCCGACTGAGCCGATACGCGGAGTACATGGTTCGAGACCCGGAGATCAGGGTAAGCCGTTTCAGGGAGGGGCTGACTTGGGATATCAAGATCCTCATTCCCTCCTTCTATGAGACTTAAACCCAGATCTATGCGGAGGCCCGCAAGGTAGAGCGAGAGTGGGGCTTGAAGCCCAAGAGGGAGCGTGATCTTTTCTCGGGGGCTACTATCAGCGGGGGGGCTGCTAAGCGCCCTCAGTTTCAGCATCGTTCTTTTCAGCATCACCAGCCGCAGTTCAGGTCGGAGCACCTTCAGCAGGTGCAGCACACTTGTTTGCCATTAAAATTGTTTGATTGAAAACTTTAATACAAACAGAACAGTATTACAATGTAGGACTTAGATGTAGTCCTAGAAGTACACTTTTGTTTAAGCTGGGTCCTTAGTGCCAATGGAGCGAGTGGTAATGCGTTGACTTCGTTGACCGGCTGACGACGGTTATCGGTTCTCTGAAGGTGTTGATTGCTCTGGGTGCTGGAGCTTGCTGAGAGGAGAAAGACGTTGAGTGTCTAGAACTGCCTCTCCGGTGATTCTCTGTTGTGGATTCTCTCTGTGTTGTGAGTCTCCTGTGTTTTTGTGAGCCTCTTGCGTGTGTGAAGGAGATGATCCTTCTATTTATAGTTTTGCAGGCTGGCTGCTCATGCGCGCATGTAGGATGCGTCGGTGTGGGGACGCCACATGGAGGTTGCTGATGGAGGCGCATGGATGCTGTGCCCTGATCGAGGGGGAGAACTCTTCATACTGCTGTTGTGAGCCGGCACGTAGCAGAGAGAAGATCTTTCCGTTGTTGAAATCTTGGATGAGTTGAGTCAAAGGACACGTGTCGTCGACTCATGGTTTGAAGATCTCGGATTTGGTGGAGAGGAGTGATCTGGTGGGCTGCGCCTTGGATTGGGCGCAGGAGGAGGCTGCGGCTCATAACCTTTAGGAGTTACAAGCCATTTGGGGCGCATGGCTTTTGAGGCGCATGCAGGCGACTTTCCTTCTGTCTTTCGGGATCAGAGAGCAGTCTGAGGCGCATGGCTTTTGAGGCGCATGCTGATTTGGACGCATGGCCGTAGAGGCGCATGCGATTGGTTGAGTGGCCACATGGCAGTAGCCGTCAAAATAAAGTCATGATGATGCTGACGTTGTCGATGCTTCATTTTCTGAAAAAGCTGTCAACTGTTCAGACTTTGGGAGGCGTGCTGCCAACTCTGTCAGTTCAGCATTTAATGTTGGTGACGTTCGATGGACAGCTGAGTGGGCGCGTCGGTTGGCGTTCTACTCGGTATGGAGATGTGTGGGGGCGCACCCTCTGTAATGCGCCGAGTACTGTAGGGCGCGTCTGTGTGATGCGCCTGATGCCGAAGGGCGCGTCCGTGTGATGCGCTGTCTGGCTGGCGCATCGGACATATCTTTTAATGATGCGGCTGTCTCGCTCTTCGAGTGCTATGAATAGCCGTTTGGCTGAATTCGAGGCGTCCGGTTCATCCATTTAATGTAAATTCATTGTACGGAATTCGGAGGGCCATCCACTTGGCGCGTGGGTTTGATCTGCCCGACCTATAAATAGTGGCATGGAGAGAAGGTTTGCTTTTCATTCCCTCACGTACTTCCAATATGAACTTGAACATGCGGGTGCATTCTGTTGACGAAGTGCTCCCGAAGGTGAAGATGAGACGCTGTGTTGTCTTTGATGCACTTGAAGGTGACTGTTACATCCAAAAGACGGAGTCGAGGGCGTCCGAGGCAGGCGGAAGGTGTCTGTTGGATCCAAAGATAGGGATGCTCGGGCCTCGTCTCCGTTGTTCGGAAAGAGCCGTAGATCGGAATGGCGGTGCTAGGCTTTCTCTTCCTTCAAAGTGGGTGTCGCCCACTCTGGTTGTGTTGAGAGCTTCCTTGTGCCATGATTTCGATCACGGTCTTCCTTGGGCTTTGGAGGCTCTTTCGAAGCCTCTCCTGGCCACAGCTTTGCCGTGCTCCTCTCTTCCTTGGTTCCAGCCAGAGGGTTAAATGCTGCTGGGCTCTGCTCGGCCAGGTGAGCCTGGCTGGAAGAATTTGGCTGAAAGAATGCACATAGCTGGGCTGGATGCACATAACTGAGCTGCTGAAGATATGGTAGGATGCGCCTGGTTGGAGGCGCATGATGTCTGCTGCGTCTGACTGATGGTGCATGGTGGCTGCTGCACTTATCTGGAGGCGCGTGGTAGCCGCTGGCTGTAGACTTAGGATCTTTTCTTTGTAGAAATTCTCCTTTGTACAACCTTTTCTTAGACATGTAATAGACTTCTGTATATAAAAGTCTTCTTTCGAATGTCTATCTTTATTGATCTTGCTGTGAAGTTCTTCGTCTGAGTTCTGGCGCATGTAGTGTCTGGCACATGGGCTTTCTGGTTGTGAAATTCCATGCTTCTACAAGACCCCCTTCAAAGTTTTCAAAACTTTTGAATAAGTTTTGGAATACTTTGAATAAGAAGCATGGAGGTCAGGGCGCATGATTTCTGGGCGCATGCCTGTTCGGGCGCATACTCTTCTCAGTTAATGATGATGGTGCCTCGGTAACCGAAAAGATTAATGATGATCTTTTGGTTTTATTTGCTGCTATCCTTGCACAGAACCCGAGGCGACGGCTGAGATCACACGTCATCTGTTCACGCGTGCGACCAAGCCCTATAAATAGGTAAGAGTTGGAGAGAGAAAGGGTTCTTCTTCTCTGTGCCTCTGCTTCTTTAGAGTTTCTTCTTCAAAACCCTAACTTCTCCTTCCTCGAGAGAATGGCTCCCAAGACTCCTCGCGGTGCTGCCGACAAGGGGAAGGAGAAAGTAAAGGAGTCCGCGGAAGTTGCGGCGGCTGTCGTTCCCCGTCGGCCTGTCGAAGTTCGACCGGAGGTGGTTGGTAAGTCTCATTGTCCGTACGCCAACGCACATAGGCCTTGAGTCTTTAATGATGTGCCGTGGTCTTTGTCCGCCGACGCACATGGGTTTAAACCCTGGTGATGCGCCGAGGCCATACTGCTGACGCACATGGGTTCAAACCCTGATGATGCGCCGAGGCCATACTGCTGACGCGCATGGGTTCAAACCCTGATGATGCACTGAGGCCATGCGCATGGGTTCAATCCCTGATGATGCGCCGCAGTTTTCTCCTTTAGACACATTGTGTGTTCTCTTCTGACTTTTTCTGATCTTTTGCTAGTGTCGATGGCAATCCCGTTTTTGAGTGAAGTTTTCTTGGAGGCTGCCTTCAACCAAATGGGAGTAGAGCATAACGAGGAAGTGATAAACCCTGCTCAAGATGCTCTTATGCTGGATCAGCCTCCTGAGAGAATGACCCTAATCCGTGAACAGCAGTATTGGTTTCTCAAACGGATGATGGAGCGTGGAGTCATTAAATCTTCCACATCTGATAAAGTAACCTTCCTGAAGCCTGAGTTCCTGTTTGGAGACCGTCTCACTTCTACTGACTCGTCAGTGCTGAAGGTCAAGGAGGACTGGTTCTTTACTGCGAATGGAGTGCATATGACTGTTAAACAACTTGAACGTCAGTGGCCTTTGACGTCCTTCTGTCGCCTTGTTTCCCAGAGGAGGATGTCTTGGGAGCTTACCCCTTCTCAGGGGGGAGCGGTGACTGGTGTCATCCAAATTGATTCTACTTCCGACCAAAGGGATGCTTTGACCATTGTACGGTCTGGGTCTTCTTACACTTGGCGGACTTTACGTCCTGGGAGCCTCTACAGTGATGTACCCATTGATACGCTTGCTTATAGTGCTTCGACTTTTACACATCGTATGTTTTTGATGGAACGCTCCTACCCGACAGGAGAGTTTCGGGTGGAGGGTTGGTGCCATTACGTCTCAAAATGGGATAAACTGACGCTCTGGATCTTGTCGCGATTTCGGACTGAGCTCCGAGAGATCAGGTTGACTGCCGCGATCCGTGCTACCCAGTCGGGTGTTGACCTTAATAGGCACATGTTCCTCGCACTCCTGGAGATGTTTGATATTCATACCGGGACCTTCTTTACTCCGGTAGGGGAGTTAGGGCTCGCACTTCATGAGATGTATGAGGTGTCTAAACTCCCTTGGGGGTCGGAGCCCTATGAAGAGTACTTTCCAACCAATGAGGAACTTCAGGTCCTGGGGGACAGAGCTAATGAGATGACGGCCGTCTTCAAGGAAGTGGCGAGTCATCATTACTATGTGCAGAAAAGGGATAAAAGCGGGTCGCAGCCCCATGTGATCGCTTGGAGAGATTATGTCTTTAGACAAGACAAAGAGGATTCTTCGAAGTTTTCTACTCTGCCGGCGCTCTCTCGTAGCGAGGTGCTGTCCGAAATGAGCACGTTAGGGGAGAAGAATCCCCGAGGAAATGAAGACCAGCAGTCAGATGCACGCTCCTACAGCTGCTTCTGGCACCTTGCTTATCCAATGTCATCCAAGGCGGTTTTGGTCGCCTATCTGATGATATGGCTCCGGGATTGCGTGTTCGTAGGTGGATCCGGTGCCGTCGAGAGGGTGACTCGAAACTTAATCCTGCCAGCCGTAAAATTGGTCTTCGGCCGGCGCTTGGCTCTCCTCCCCGCAATGGTATGTAACCTGCAGCGAGGTTTGCGAGAGTTTGCTGGAAATGTGATTCATGAAAAAAAAATAACTTCCCGCGCGCCGAACTGCCGTTTCACTATTTGATGGGATGGCTGATTCTGCATCATCCCAGTATGATAAGCCCAGGCTTGGAAGGAGATTATAAGGCTGGAGATGCATTCCTTCGTCGTTTCCATCGGAGGAGCTGGTCGTATACTGGTGTCCCGGTTTGTAGAAAGATTTTATCCCGTCTTCAGGGTTGGGAGATCACCAAAGTTGGTCCCATCTATTTGGGTTTTGAGGCCAACGAGGATTTAAGGGACCTGGGCGAAGGTACCACCACTCTGCCTCAATGGGGATTCCGCTGGTTGCAAAGTATCCGGCCGTCCCATCTGGTGTACCGGAACAGGAATCAGTGCTACCTAGAACCGTACTTGCCGAGCTGCTTTGTGCGGCAATTTGGTTATGCTCAGATGATGTTGGATAACCCCAGTATTACCCTGGGGTATGTTGGAAGTTTGTTGGATGGTGCACGAGCTTGGCATTACTATAATGCCGGATGTACCGGAGCTCGTTTTACGTTGCCCGTCCCCGATCCGCGGCCGCCCATTCTTTACTCGGCCGCCAAATTTTACTGTGTTATGGCTGCCCCGCCCTTCGGATATGACAGGGAGACCAGCCTTATCTCAGGCACCCAGTTAGCAGCGACTGGGGATACGCCAGTGAAGGCCCGGTCGCATCGTCCGTCAGGGGTGGGTCAACGGAGTGCCCCCTCCGCATCACAAGTAGAACCCTCGGGCGATCGATCGAAACGATGTGCAGATACAGGGGCTAAATCTCTTGTGTCGAAGAAGCAGAAGAAGGCATCGTTACCGACGGTGTCATCGGATTCGGCGTCCGAAGAGGTAAGGACATCCTACTAAATCTGATTTTGGTTCCGCCACTTACGAGGCCCCATCTTCTTTTGTAGGAGCCGCTAAAAAGAAAACCTCGTACCCCAAAGTCGGGTGGGAGTAGGCGAGAAGAGATGGTGAGCTCGTCTGGAGTGCGTATCCCGCCGACAATGATGTCTCTCATGGAGGAAGATCCGGAGGATACTGTCATCGTGGAGGTTCCGGTATCCCCGGGTTATGTCAGGAGGGAACCTGAGGGTGCAGCAGCTTCCGAGGTGACGAAGGCCACAGCGGAGGCTTCACATATCGAAGGTTTAGCAAGTGCGCAGCTTCCTGGTGATGAAGAGGAATGGAGTTCATCATCTTCCGATGACATCGCTCCGGAGCTGCAGGAGTCTGTTGCGGGGGCAGCAGAAGCAGTGAGGATAGAGGAGAGGGTTGATTCCCCTCCTGGTCATGATGAAGGGAGGTCGGCTGAATTATTGCCAAATCCTTCCTTGGCTTCAACCATGGATATAGAGATGGCTACCGATCAGGCGGTAGTGACAGATTTTGTCCCTGTAGAGAGACTTGAGAAGAATGAGACCCTTCTGCCGGTCTTGTCTCCTGGGGCTGGCCAGGAGATAAATTTTGATCTCCCTGTTTTGCCGGGGGAGGTAGCTGATGCTGATAGAACGTCGGGGGTAGAAGAGGTGGCCGTTGACGTCGGTGATTTCTCCGGGCTTGAGAAGGGTAAGGGTGTGGAACCCTCTGTTGCTCCTTCCACTTGGGGTACTATCACGACGCATGTGCCGGCTCCTTCTGTTCCTTCGACTCCTCGGGCTAGCAGTCTGGCCTCTGTTGATGAAGAGCCTATTGCTGTCGAGGTTCAAACCTCTCAGATCGAGGTTGGCGGATCTTCCTCCAGTCCGCAAACTGTAGTAGCTCCCCCAACTCCTGCTATGACGCCGCAGGTGCTGGCGGATGCCGACGAGTATGTGAAGTTCCTCGTCGAGGGAGTGTACAAAATGCTGGAGAAAGGTGTATCTGCAGTGATGGATGCCAAGGGGAGCTTTGCGACAGCAAAAGCTTTGGCAATGCCTTGTATCGAGCTGATCCGCGTTCACCAAGGCCATGACCATATGGCCGAAATTTTGGAGGTTTCGGTGATTGAGCTGGACGAGCGGCTCGCGGAACTGCAGCGCATCCAACGAAATGACCTCTCTGTCTTGATAGATGCAGAGATAGGGAAGTTGATTGCTGAAATCGAGGCTTCCCATCGAGCCGATGTGAGCAGTTGGGAGCATGAAGTGGCTGGGACTGAGGCTGCGGCGGAGCAGTTGTCTCAATCTATGGAGAAGACGACGGAAAAGTGGGCTGCGGTGGACGCTAACATCGCAGAGGTTGATGCTCAGATGCGCCGTCTTGAAGACCAGCGGGCCCAACTTCAACTAGAAGCTGATCGTGTCCTGGCTGAACACGTGGCATTCAAGCAGGAGGAAGCGACTCTTACTCAGCAGACCCTTGCTTTGGCTCAGCAGCGACGACAGCTTGATGAGAAGTATGAGAGTAAAACTTCCGCTGAGGCTGTCGGATTAATGCGTCAAGAAGCCAAACTCCGAGTCCAGGCGACTGTGGAAACTTGCACTGCCGACCTGAGACGTCGAGTCAGAGAACTCTCATCCCACCCTGGAGAGGATCGGGGACTGTAGTTTCTCTTCTTTTATGTGTTTTTGCAACTCTTGCTGGGGAAATAGCGTATTTCTGTACTCCATTTTTTTGAAAAATAAAGAAATACACTATCTCTTTTTTTTTTGTGATGTGTTCATTTTTGATCTCATGAACTTGATGATTTATGTGGACCTATTATCTTTTGCGCACCTTGGTTTTTAGGTACAGATAATAAGTTTGAAGGAACCAACATGTTTGCTCAGAGGTAATGTGGACATGGCAATCATTAGGTTCAAATGATAGAATCTTCCTACTCAGAGGTATTTATGGACGTGGTAGGAATGATCCTGGGGGATACGCTGAACAACTCAGAGGTAATGTGGACGTGGAAGTTCTGCGATCAATGTACGACAACACAGGAGTTGTTTGTACGGGATGTTTACTCAGAGGTAATGTGGACGTGGTAAACATGAAGGATAGCGTAAGCTCACGAAATGTAAGGTTCCGCTTTGTAGGATGTAGAGAGACAACTCAGAGGTAATGTGGACGTGGTTATCTTTCTACGGAAGGATGCCACGGAACAGCTGGGTTCCGGAAGCGTTTGATTTTGTGAAAAGAGATTGTTTGGGGAAATACATGTCTTAGAGGATGTCAAGAATAGTACTTCTTTAGGAACTTGCCGTTGATGGGCATCATGAACAAGTCCCCATTGGGTTTGGCGAGGCGGTAAGCACCGTTTGAGTATACCGTCTCAATGATGAAGGGTCCTTCCCATTTGGGCTCGAACTTCCCTGGTGTCTTGTGAGTTAACACCATTGGCCTTCTGACTGCTAAAACCAGGTCGCCAACTTGGAAAGTTCTTTGCTTGACCTTCTTGTTGAAAGCCTGTGATATACGGGCTTGGTAAAGTTCGATGCGTTGTTGAGCTAGGAGACGCTTTTCGTCAAGTGCCTCCAGTTCCCGCAGACGACGACGTTGATTGTCTTCTTCTGTGAGTTTGTTTGTGATCGCTACTCGGAGTGAGGGGATCTGGATCTCGAGAGGCAGTACCGCTTCGCTCCCGTAGACCAGGGAGAATAGTGTGTTGCCTGTTGGGGTCCGTACCGTTGTACGGTAGGCCCAAAGACATTCGCCGAGCTTTTCGTCCCAGTCGCGTTTGTTGGATAACACGACCCTTTTGAGCAGCCTGACGATAGTTTTGTTGAACGCCTCGGCCAATCCGTTTGCTGCCGGATTGTAGGCGGTTGAGGCCACGTTTTGAATGCGATTCTTGTCACAGAACCTGCTGAAAATGTGGCTGATGAACTGGGGACCATTGTCATGAATGATTTGCCTGGGTACTCCGAAATGGTAAATGACATGGTGTTTGATAAAGCTGACCACCCTGGAGCTTTTTACTTCCGCTAGTGGGACTGCTTCCGCCCATTTGGAGAAGTAATCGGTGATGGCCATGATGAAACGATGTCCTCTTGATGAAGGAGGGGTGATTGGCCCTACAATGTCCATGCCCCAGGCTTCGAAGGGCCAGGAGGCGACTGTAGGATGTAGCGGCTCCGATGGTGTATGTATGAAGTCTTCATGAAGTTGGCACGCGTGGCACTTTTTGGTATATTCGACAGCATCGGCAACCATGGTTGGCCAGTAGTAGCCCATACGTCGCAGTCGATCTTGCAACTTAGGACCGAGTTGATGAGCTCCACAAGTTCCGTCATGAGCTTTTCGAAGAGCTTCGGCCGCTTCTTCGTTAGACAGGCATCGAAGGAGAAGCCCGTCGAAGGAGCGTCGGTACAGCATTTTAGTGGCTATATCGTCGTAGAATCGAAGAGAGCGTCTCCTGACTGAGACGGCTTCCTTCGGGTCTTCCGGAAGGATTCCGTAGACGGCGAAGTCGATGAACGGGAATCTCCAGTCTCGGACATTAACATCGGTGTTTGTCGGCACGGCGTGAGCCATTTGCAAACATAGGTTGTTTCTGGGACAAATCAAGTCTCGGCCAGTTACCGTGACATAGTGTTGAGTCCCAAGGGGCGCGGCCAATGAGGCTGCGAGGCCAGCCAGAGCGTCAGCCTCCAAGTTTTGTAGACGGGGTACATGTTCGATGAAGAACCCAGTGAAGGTTGAAATGATGTTCAATGCAACTTCATGGTAAGGGATCAAATCTTCATGGCGAACCTCGTATTGCCCCCGAATCTGGTTTACGACGAGTTTCGAGTCGCCGTAGGCTTCCAGATGATCCACCCCCAGCTGTTGTGCTAGCTGGAGTCCCATGACGAGTGCGTTGTACTCAGCAACATTGTTGGAGCACGGCTTCGAAAGAGAGTATGCGCGCTGGATGACCAGCTGATCGGGGGAGACCAAGACTACCCCCACTCCTGCGATGATTTGGCCGTTGGGGCCCGTTCTTGAAGCGCCATCGAAGAACATCCACCAAACGGGGCTTCCTTCAGTGACGTTTGATTCTTGGACTTCATCCGGGATGTCTTCATAGAGTTTTGAAGATTCTGGGATGGGGTGTGCAGCTAAAAAGTCAGCCAGAGCCTGACCCTTGACCGCCTTCTGCGGGACAAACACCATGTTGTATGGCGTTAGTAGGATCGCCCATGTAGCCAGCCGGGAGTTTAATGACCCTGGCTTCGTCATGAGAACTCTGAGTGGATTGACTCGGGAGATGACGTGAATTGTCTGGCCCGAGACGTAATGACGAGTCTTCTGAATGGCAAACACCAAAGCCAAGCACTCCTTTTCAACGGGGTTGTACCGGTGTTCGGCCCCGATGAGTGTTCGACTGAGGTAGTAGATTGCTTGCTCGTAGCCTGCATCGCTGTTTTGAGCCAGTAAAGCGCCGAGGGAATGATCCATGGCACGGACGTAGAGGAGGAATGGTTTGCCGGCGACAGGTGCCACTAGGACTGGCGGGCTTGTCAAGTAAGCCTTGATGTCGTCGAAAGCCTTTTGGCACTCCTCTGTCCAGACGTAAGAGACTCCCTTCTTCATGAGCTGAGTAAAGGGTTGACATTTACCGGAGAGGTTTGCTATGAACCTCCGGATGTATGCCAGACGTCCCTGTAAGCTCCGAAGTTCTCGAAGGTTCTTCGGAGAGTCCATGTTGAGGATGGCTTTAGTCTTCTCGGGATCGACATGAATGCCTTTTGTCGTGATGATAAAGCCCAGGAATTTGCCGCTAGAAACCCCCAGGAAGGATTTAGCGGGGTTCATTTTGAGTTGATGTGCCCGTATGAGATCAAAGACCGTCCTCAGGTCCTGTAGGTGATCTCTTTTGAGGCAGCTCTTGACTGCGATGTCGTCAACATAACACTAAACTATCTTGCGAAGATGTTGATGGAAGATGGTACTCATCGCTCGTTGGTATGTTGCACCGGCATTCTTCAAGCCGAAGGGCATTACTGTGTAGCAGAAAACACCTTTCGGAGTCCTGAATGACGTGTGTTTTGCGTCATCGAGGAACATCTTGATTTGATTGTAGCCTGAATACCCGTCCATGAAGGACATGCGTTCAAAGCCATATGTGTTGTCGATCATTACATCGGTGATGGGGAGCGGGAATTCATCTTTCGGGCAAGCAGAGTTGAGATCCCTGAAGTCGATACAGACTCGTATCTTCCCGTTCTTCTTGGTGACAGGAACGACGTTAGCTACCCAGTCCGGGTGTTGTTCCTCACGGATGAAGCCACTGGTCAAGAGCTTGTCCACCTCCTGATCGATGGCATTCATGATGTCCGGGCGGAAGCGTCGCTGTTGTTGTTTGATAGGTTTGGCATCTGGTAAGATGTTCAACCTATGCATCGCGATCTTTGGATCGAGACCCGGCATGTCTTCGTAGCTCCAGGCGAAGACGTCAATATACTTTTTAGCCAGTTGGACTAAAGATTCTCGGTCTTCTCCTTCCAAGCTTTTGCTGATAAAGATAGGTTTAGAAGAAGACCCATCCCTGAGGTCGATCTGCTCGACTTCGTCTTCGGTGGGAGGTTCTCGTAACTCAAAACGAGACTCCCATTGTTCTCCTAGACGTTGAGCCCAGGGTTCCTCTTCGAAGGGTTCCGGCGGTTGGTCTTCGCCTTCATCTTTCTGAGGTTGCGCCGATGTCATGTTAGCTGACAGCACTTTCCTAAAGACTGATCCGATACTGGTATCGGAATCCCACGTCGATGCTTCAGACGAGTAGGAATGTTCTATGTCTTCTGCGTCTGAACTCTCTGGAGTTGATGGCGGCGTGACATAGCCTAACCCCCGTCGAGTCCGATTATAGTAATCCTGTGGCTTTCCATTGGGCATCGAAAGCCGGACAGGGAGATGCCGACCCTTGCCGTAGTTTAGGCCTTTATTGCTTTTCAGATCGTAGCCCATCTTTTGGATGATGCGCTTTGCCGTATCCGTGTACCGATAGACTTGTACTCTGCCGGTATCAGGTTCGGGCTCGATTGACGGGAGGTCCTGATGACGCTCGACTTTGCCCGAGATGATGGTGCCTTCGTCTCGGCTTTGTGGGGGGATTATGAAGACTCCTTGAGACGGGGCCACTCGATTATGGTGGACGGTCGTTATTTGTGTTTGCAACGACCGTAGAGCGTTGTCTAATGTATACATGGCATTCCAGTGTGGAAGACAAGAATAATTGAAAGACACTCTATTATTGATAAAGTACGAGATTTTATCCCGTAGGATTATATTGTCTAAGGAGGGTGCGTCTACATCAGCAGAGATATATTCGCCAAGCTTCTCATCTGTAAGCACTGGGGCCGGATCAGGAGAGTCCTCCACCGCTCTGACTTTGGGGTCTGAGAGGGTTATGTGAGCCCTCTCCGACATTTTGGATGACTGCGGCGGCTTGCCTTTAAGACGCACCTTGAGAGGTGCCTCGGTTGCGCCTCCGATGAGTGGCGCCTTCCCTTGTAATTTTACCACCAGGGGAGCCGCTATTTGAGGTAGCTTTCCCTTGAGGCGTATCTTCAGGGGAGCTTCGTGAGTCGGTGCTTTCTCTGATAGCTTGATGCTCATTGGAGGCGCCTTCTGGGGAGGCTTGCCCTTCAATCGGATTTTCAAGGGGGCGTCGGGAGTCATTTCGGGCTCCAAGTCCGGCTCTGTTGCCGTCTCTGCTTCATCATCGGCGTCGTTGTCTTCCTCCTCGTCAAGTGGCTTGTACAAGTCGGAATCGGTGAAGTAGGCCTCAATCCCTTTGAAGGGATCGATATCTGCAAACTCTGTCCGGATGACGCCGTTGGTGGATACATATTTCATGCATTGGTGGAGCGTGGAGGGCACCACCATGTACTCATGTAACCATGGTCGTCCGAGTAAGATATTGTAGTTGACCTCAGCATCCACCACATAACAAGTCACCTCAGTTTTGAGGCTGCCGATGTGACACTTCAGCCGGATCTTGCCCAGTGGCTCGCTCTTGCTAGCGTTGAAGCCACTGATGGTCGTATTGGAGGGCGCCAGCCGGTACATTGGAATCCCCAGCTTTGATAGCAGCGCCTTTGGAATGATGCTTAGGGAAGACCCCGGATCGATCTGAATCCTGCTCACCTTTACCGAACCGATGTACCCTATGTAATACAACGGTCGGTTATGTCGGTGATGCTTGAGCAGCATGTCTTGTTGGGTGAAAGTTATGTTTGGGATAACTTCATCCGCACAATGACAGTGTACACAAGTAGTTGGGAGGTCTTCAGGCTGCTTGATTTGACTGAGAAAGGATTCGGCATCCTTCAGAGCTTCGCAGAGAGCTTCTCGGGAGTCCTTGGAGAGACGCAGGAGCTCGAACAAAGACAAGCGTGCAGGAGTACTGGCCAGTTGTGCCAGAATGTCAAAATTGTGGGGCTTGGCTAGCCCCGAAGCATTTTCTTTCCGCAGAGGTCTGTCGAAACGGGCCTCCACTTGCTTTTGTTTATTGGCTGCTGAGGGTTTGGATGGACCCTCCTCAGGGATGGTGCCAGGAGGCACCACTTCGGTGGCAGCTTCACCGGGCTGGGAGTTCTGTTGTGCACGCGTCTGCACAGGAAGCGCCTCTTCCGTTGAAGAAGAGACCGTGCGGCAAGACTTGATCTTCCTGCCTTTTGCTTGGGAGGTAGGGCGTACCTCCGGTTGAGTTACCTCGGAGACGAGGTCGGGGTGAACCCAGAGGACCTCTCCTTGAGATGTGGTGAATGGGACAAGTCCACTCACATTATCACGGGTGGATGGCAAGTTCACCACCTCCATTGTCGCCTTAGGGATGGGGACGACGCCATCTTGTGTGGTAGTCAACGGCAAGGTGCCGAACTGAAGTGACACCACATTAGCTGACACCGTCTTCTCTTCGTAGTCGACGGAGATTACATCCGCATTGATCATGCGCTGGATGTAATTTTTGAGGACGTAGCAGTCCTTGGTCGGGTGTCCGACAAACCGATGGTAGTGACAGTACCTCGGGTTGTCCACTTTTCTGACTTCATCGGGCCGTTTCGGGTCCGGAAGCTTGATCTTGTCACCCTGCTTCAGTATCTCAAAGAGTTGCAGGGTGTCGTCATCATTGAATGAATAAACCTTCTTGGGTCTCGGTGCCAGTGGAGGCTTTTGAGTAGGCGCAGATGCGCCCTTCGAGGCATTAACAGTCAATGCCTGTTTCCCCTTTGTTTCTCGTCCGGAGTTGTTGATTGCGGACTTTTTCCCCTTATCGTCAAAGGCGGGGAAGCTAACACCCAGAAGACGTGCATTGGCCGCCTTCTTCTCTGCAGCTTCAGCTTCGATGATTAGGGAGCTCCAGTCGGGAGGGGGAGTAGAGTTAAGCCAGAGCTTTACTGCAGGCAGCATGTTCATACTGCAAGCGGAGAGAAGCGCATGCTCCGGCATGCCTGGAGGTAGCCTGAAGCAAGCCTGTCGGAAGCGTTCGATGAACGCCCGAACCGTTTCCTTCTCCTTCTGACGTATCTCTATGAGAGACGCCATCGTCATGTCCTTCCCGCCGTCGTAGAAGCGGTCGAGGAAGAGGCGCGTCAGGTCGTCGAAGGACGATATGGAATTGTCGGGGAGGCTGCAGTACCAGTCATATGCTACTCCTTTCAGGGCCCCGACAAAGATACTGGTGAGGAGCGCGTCCTCCTTCGAAAGATGCCCCGTCTGCGACTGGAAGTACGTCAGGTACCGTCGTGGAGAGTCCTTTCCGTCATACGGCATGAGTGTTTGTGGTTTATACTTTGGGGGATAAACCACCTTGTTCCACTCAAGGGGATAAGGCTGGGGAATGCCCATCTTCTGGCGCTCCTCCTGCCTGTTCTTGGACTCGAAGCGCTCCCGCAGATCTTTGATCATTTCGACCACGTCTTCCGTGAAGCTAGGAGTCGGGGAAGGAGGTACCACCTGGAGTAGAGCATTTGAGGGCTCCGACGTCCGGGGTACTTCTGTGTCTGAGGGTGTTCGTTGGAGGGGCACACTCGACTCTCCATTGGCTCCTGGGTCGGGACCATTTGAAGGTGTCCTGATCAAGGCCGACCGCATCTCAAACACTGCTTGAGTCAGTGCTTGCATTGAGGCAGAGAAGGTTTTGAGTCCTCCCTCTAGCGAGTCTATGCGCTGGACAATGTCCTGTGGCGGCGCATCAGTCTCAAGATCACCCCCGATCATGTATACTGTCATGACACGGCCGAAAGTGGATGGATTAGTTGAGGCTTCGCTCTCAGCCTCGCTCTCATGTGGGGGAGTCACTTCTCCTGGTGTTTGGCCACCCCCAGCCACATTCTGGAGTTCATCTTCGACAGGCGCATCTGCAAGGGCCTGACTGCCCTCAGCTCTGTCTTGAAGGGCCTCTTCGTTTCCAGCACTACCCCCGGCAGTGTCCTGGAGGACATCGTCATTTTGAGGGGCTTCAGGGAGGCCATCTTCGCCTTGATGAAGATCCGCCACAGCTGTGCTTTGGACATCTTCGTCTTCGAAAGGAGGCTCGACAAGGGTCTGGCTACCCCCAGCTTCCTCCAAGAACTTCTTCCTCGACCGAGCGCCTTCGAACACTCCAGAGGTCGAGACAGCTGCCTTGGTTTTCTTCGGCTGGCTTTTGGATGAAGACGAGGAATTGGCAGTCGTCTTCTGGACAGATGAGGAGTTGGAGATCACGTTGCATGAAGCAACCTTTAGCTCCTCTTCTGCTGACACCTTCGTCCCAAGGCGATGTCGGAGGGGTGTCGATGATTGTAGCCGTTGGAAGACCGACTGCTTTGGCGGTACTGCCGTCTTGCAACAGCAGTTGATGGTGACCACTGCACAAGTGTGCCCCGTGAGAGGCGCATCGTGCTTGTTGGTCCACTCTCCTGACCGGCGCTTGTGAGTGATCACGTTGCGCAGGTCGTTGGAGGAGAGTGCTACCCTCACACCCCTCTCAGGCGCATGGCAGGGCCAAGCGCCGGGGTGGTCGGGTGAGTGCTGCGCCCCCTGATCTAATACCAAGCAGGCATCACGATCAGTAGTGGGGGAACCACAGCATTTGAAGTGACTTGAACGGACCTCAAACGCACAACCAGAGGAGGCGCGGAAGTTCAAGACCACTGAGTTTGCCTCTCTCGGCTTGGTTGTGCACGCAGTGAATGCGCCCAAGCGAGATGAGGACTTTGAAGGTCGATTCGTTGTTGGTGCAGAAGCACTTGAGTCAACCTTGTACAGCTTACCATCGACAGTGCGCGTGATTGTAAGCGCATGCCTCTGGCCGGCTGCTGGCATAGCACGTTTGTGGCGTATGGCCCGTGCCGCCTTGGATTTCTTCGTACCAGCCCGCTGGGGCGCATAGTACTCAGCATCCAAATTCTCCTCGCCAATACAGCGAGTGAGTCTGTCAAAGACAGAGGTTCTTTGTGGCGCATCAGAAGTGATGTGCGGGGCATTGGCTGCACCCCTGCTCTGTCGACGTATCTTCCTCGCCTGAGAGGAAGATGACTGGGGAACGTGGTCAGCCGCACGCTTCCCCGAGAGATACGCTGCATCAGCGGGCGCACCTTGACTGCTGAGGACGTCAGCAGGAAGGGAAGGCTGGACGGGCGCATCCCCTTCAACGGTGGTGCCCGCAGCGTCGACTTTGCGCACCCAGACTGCGCGGGTCTTCTTCGGCTTCGACAGCCGCTTCGAAGGACTCGCACTTCCTTCAGAAATGAACTCCTCGTACGCCTGTTGATTGAGGCGCACTACCAGCGTCTTGTGGGAGGAGCCCACCTTCACGTCGTCGGCCTGTGACACGACTTTCTCGGTAGAGAAGAAAGAAGTCCCCAGCAGAGTCGCCAGCTTGTTTGCCATTAAAATTGTATGATTGAAAACTTTAATACAAACAGAACAGTATTACAATGTAGGACTTAGATGTAGTCCTAGGAGTACACTTTTGTTTAAGCTGGGTCCTTAGTGCCAATGGAGCGAGTGGTAATGCGTTGACTCCGTTGACCGGCTGACGACGGTTATCGGTTCTCTGAAGGTGTTGATTGCTCTGGGTGCTGGAGCTTGCTGAGAGGAGGAAGACGTTGAGTGTCTAGAACTGCCTCTCCGGTGATTCTCTGTTATGGATTCTCTCTGTGTTGTGAGTCTCCTGTGTTTTTGTGAGCCTCTTGCGTGTGTGAAGGAGATGATCCTTCTATTTATAGTTTTGCAGGCTGGCTGCTCATGCGCGCATGTAGGATGCGCCGGTGTGGGGACGCCACGTGGAGGTTGCTGATGGAGGCGCATGGATGCTGCGCCCTGATCGAGGGGGAGAACTCTTCATACTGCTGTTGTGAGCCGGCACGTAGCAGAGAGAAGATCTTTCCGTTGCTGAAATCTTGGATGAGTTGAGTCAAAGGACACGTGTCGTCGACTCATGGTTTGAAGATCTCGGATTTGGTGGAGAGGAGTGATCTGGTGGGCTGCACCTTGGATTGGGCGCAGGAGGAGGCTGCGGCTCATAACCTTTAGGAGTTACAAACCATTTGGGACGCATGGCTTTTGAGGCGCATACAGGCGACTTTCCTTCTGTCATTCGGGATCAGAGAGCAGTCTGAGGTGCATGGCTTTTGAGGCGCATGCTGATTTGGACGCATGGCCGTAGAGGCGCATGCGATTGGTTGAGTGGCCACGTGGCAGTAGCCGTCGAAATAAAGTCATGATGATGCTGACGTTGTCGACGCTTCATTTTCTGAAAAAGCTGTCAACTGTTCAGACTTTGGGAGGCGTGCTGCCAACTCTGTCAGTTCAGCATTTAATGTTGGTGACGTTCGATGGACAGCTGAGTGGGCGCGTCGGTTGGCATTCCACTCGGTATGGAGATGTGTGGGGGCGCACCCTCTGTAATACGCCGAGTACTGTAGGGCGCGTCTGTATGATGCGCCTGATGCCGAAGGGCGCGTCCGTGTGATGCGCTGTCTGGCTGGCGCATCGGACATGTCTTTTAATGATGCGGCTGTCTCGCTCTTCGAGTGCTATGAATAGCCGTTTGGCTGAATTCGAGGCGTCCGGTTCATCCATTTAATGTAAATTCATTGTACGGAATTCGGAGGGCCATCCACTTGGCGCGTGGGTTTGATCTGCCTGGCCTATAAATAGTGGCATGGAGAGAAGGTTTTTTCTCATTCCCTCACGTACTTCCAATATGAACTTGAACATGCGGGTGCATTCTGTTGACGAAGTGCTCCTGAGGGTGAAGATGAGACGCTGTGTTGTCTTCGATGCACTTGAAGGTGACTGTTACATCCAAAAGACGGAGTCGAGGGCTTCCGAGGCAGGCAGAAGGTGCCTGTTGCATCCAAAGATAGGGATGCTCGGGCCTCGTCTCCGTTGTTCGGGGAGAGCCGTAGATCAGAATAGCGGTGCTAGGCTTTCTCTTCCTTCAAAGTGGGTGTCGCCCACTCTGGTTGTGTTGAGAGCTTCCTTGTGCCATGATTTCGATCACGGTCTTCCTTGGGCTTTGGAGGCTCTTTCGAAGCCTCCCCTGGCCACAGCTTTGCCGTGCTCCTCTCTTCCTTGGTTCCAGCCAGAGGGTTAAATGCTGCTGGGCTCTGCTCGGCCAGGTGAGCCTGGCTGAAAGAATTTGGCTGAAGGGATGCACATAGCTGGGCTGGATGCACATAACTGAGCTGCTGAAGATATGGTAGGATGCGCCTGGTTGGAGGCGCATGATGTCTGCTGCGCCTGACTGATGGCACATGGTGGCTGCTGCGCTTATCTGGAGGCGCGTGGTAGCCGCTGGCTGTAGACTTAGGATCTTTTCTTTGTAGAAATTCTCCTTTGTACAACCTTTTCTTAGACATGTAATAGACTTCTGTATATAAAAGTCTTCTTTCGAATGTCTATCTTTATTGATCTTACTGTGAAGTTCTTCGTCTGAGTTCTGGCGCATGTAGTGTCTGGCGCATGGGCTTTCTGCTTGTGAAATTCCATGCTTCTACAACACTCAGCAGAGGCAGGCACAGCATGGGGCTCCTTACAACTTCTGTAAGAAGCCCGGTCACATCTGGAAGGTCTGTCGGAAGAGGCTGGGCTTGTGCCTCTATTGCGGGGAGGCTGGACATCAGTTGAAAGATTGTCCTACGAGCCGTCGCAGGGAGGCCCGTGGAGCGGTAGCAGCTCAGGGGGCACCGACGAGAGTACCTGCAGTGCAGCCGAGGGGTCCACTTCCGACCCAGTAGCAGCGGTTTGTTCAGCACCACCAGCAGCGGGGTGGTCAGAATAGAGCCTTTGCTCTTGTAGCCGAGGAGATGGAGCCTATTACGGATGTTGTCGCAGGTTCTATTCTGCTCGATTCTTTTTCAGCTTTAGCCTTGTTTGATTCTGGTGCTACGTACAGTTTTGTATCTTTTTTTTTTTGCTCTTAGGCATAATATCATTGCTGAGTATCTTGGTAGGACTTACAAGATTATGACTGGGAATGGCATCATCCTGGTTAATAATGTTTGCAAGGGGCAGAGAGTTTCTTTGAGAGGCCGGGAGCTGAGTGCGTGTTTGCTCATAATACCACTTTCGAGTTACAATGTGGTACTCGGTATGGACTGGTTGAGCATGCACCACGCTAGCATCGACTGCAGAGGGGGCAGGATTCTGTTTAGGCCGTCGGAAGAGCCGGAGTTTGAGTTTACCAGGGGTGCAGCGGAGCAGGGAGATAGATTCTGCGGAGCGTTGTTGACGGGACCGGTGTTGCCACATCCACTCATTACTGAGTTCTTAGATGTCTTTCCCGAGGAGCTGCCCGGGATGCCGCCAGATCGTGATGTTAAGTTTTCTATAGACCTAGTGCCGAACGCTGAGCCTATCTCCCAGCACGTCTATAGAATCAACAACAGTGAGTTAGCGGAGCTGAAGAAACAGGTCGACGAGCTGGAGGACAAGAGCTTTATTCGATCTAGTTCTTCACCTTGGGGCGCGCCAGTTCTTTTCGTCTCCAAAAAGGATGGTACGGTACGTCTGTGTATTGATTACAGGGCGCTCAACAACCTTACCATCAAGAATAAGTATCCTTTGCCAAGGATTGATGACTTGTTCGACCAGTTGAGCGGGGCGAGGGTGTTCTCGAAGATCGACTTGCGTACCGGGTACCATCAGCTGAAGGTGAAGCGGGATGACATTCCGAAGACTGCCTTTCGGACTCGCTATGGCCAGTATGAGTATACCGTCATGCCGTTTGGGTTGACCAACGCCCCGGCGGTATTCATGAACTTGATGAACAAGGTATTTCATCAGTACCTTGACAAGTTCGTGGTGGTCTTCATTGATGACATTCTCATCTATTCGAAGACACCAGAGGAGCACGAGGAGCACCTGAGAATTGTGTTGGACACACTCAGGAGGGAGCAGCTGTATGGGAAGCTGTCCAAGTACGAGTTCTTCTTGGATCGCGTGGAGTTCCTAGGCCATGTTGTCTCTGGCGAGGGGATTTCAGTGGATCCGAAGAAGATTTCTGCAGTGGAGTCATGGTCTACGCCGAGCTCAGTAGCAGAGGTTCGGAGTTTTCTGGGTCTGGCAGGTTATTACCGGAGGTTCGTACAGGACTTTTCCAGGATTGCCCAGCCGATGACCCACCTTACCAGGAAGGACGAGGAGTTTATTTGGTCCGAGGAGTGCCAGGACGCCTTCGAGGAGCTGAAGGCGAGGTTGACTACAGCTCCTATCTTGACGTTGCCATCTGGATCTGGTGGTTATACGATCTATAGTGATGCTTCAGGACGGGGTTTGGGTTGCGTTCTTCAGCAGCACGGGAAGGTGATTGCCTATGCATCTAGGCAGTTACGTCCTCATGAGAGAAACTACCCTACCCACGATCTGGAGCTGGCAGCGGTCATCTTTGCTTTGAAGCTGTGAAAACACTATCTGTACGGAGAGCGAGTGAGATCTATACTGATCACAAGAGCTTGAAGTACGTGTTTACCCAGAAGGAGCTGAATATGAGGCAGCGGCGATGGTTAGAGCTGATGAAGGATTTTGATATATCCTTACAGTACCATCCGGGAAAGGCCAACGTGGTCGTGGATGCTTTGAGCAGGTATCCCGTGGCCATGTGTTTGACGACGGATCGTCACCTTCTAGCAGATCTGGAGAGCTTGGGCATAGAGGTGATAGTTCCTGGGTTTGAGGCACAGATGTGGGGTCTCCAGGTGCAGTCGGAGCTGATGGATAGAGTCAGGGCAGCTCAGTTTGAGGATGAGGCTCTGAGAGTCATCAGGGAGCAGGTCCGGGCAGGACTGTTGGATGAGTTCTCTATAACGGGGGATGGGTCGTTGAGACATGGTACCAGATTGTGCATGCCGAGCGGAGGACTTCAGGAGGAGGTTCTTCAGGAGGCGCACCGTTCTCAGTACTCTATGCATCCAGGAGCCAACAAGATGTATAGAGACTTGAGACAGCATGTTTGGTGGTATGGCATGAAACGTGAGGTGGCTCAGTTCGTTTCTAGATGCTTGGTGTGCCAGCAGGTGAAAGTCGGGAGGCAGAGACCCAGTGGATTGCTCCAGCCACTACCCATTCCTGAGTGGAAGTGGGAGCATATCACTATGGACTTTGTATCTGGGCTTCCGCGCTCTCCAGGAGGGAAGGATGCGATCTGGGTCATTGTTGATCGATTGACCAAATCGGCCCACTTTTTGCCTTTCAAGGTGGGTTTGTCTACGGAGAGGTTGGCCGAGATGTACGTGCGACAGATAGTCCGATTGCACGGGGTTCCAGTGAGTATAGTCTCGGATCGGGACAGCCGATTCACTTCCCACTTCTGGAGGAGTTTGTAGCTTAGCTTGGGTACATCGCTCAAGTTCAGTACTGCATACCACCCCCAGACAGACGGGCAGTCGGAGAGGATGATTCAGACCCTCGAGGATATGCTGCGTACCTGTGTCTTGGACTTCGAGGGATCTTGGGAGGACCACCTTCACTTGGTAGAGTTTGCTTACAACAACAGCTACCAAGCCAGTATAGAGATGTCACCTTTCGAGACTTTATACGGACGGAGGTGCCGTACTCCCTTGTCTTGGGATGATATCGGCAAAAAGGTTTTGCTTAGCCCTGAGATGGTAGTGGATGCTGCAGAGAAGGTCAGGGTTATCAGGGATAGACTTCGGGTGGCGCAGGATAGGCAGCGGCATTGGGCCGATAGCCACCGGAGGCCATTGGAGTTTGAGGTATAGTTTAGATTTTTCTAGTATTTGAGTCTGATTGTGATTGTTTTAGATCAAGCTCTAAGTCTTGCGTTTTGTTCTAGGTTAATGATCTTGTGTTCCTGCAGATTTCTCCGACGCGTGGCACGATTCGTTTTGGTGGCTGCGGGAAGCTTAGTCCACGATACATCGGACCATTCCGTATCTTGGGCAGGGTCGGTGCAGTGGCTTACCGACTGGAGTTACCGCCCGCACTAGAGGGAGTACACTGCGTGTTCCACGTGTCGCAGCTGAGACGGTACGTGGCAGATCCTAGTCATGTCTTGGACCACTCCAAGATCGAGGTGGGACTGACACTCAGCTATCCAGAGAAGCCGATTGAGATCTTGGACCGAAGAGAGAAGGTGCTCCGGAACCAGGTCATTCCCTTGGTTCGCGTAGCATGGAGACACCACTCTCCAGGTGAGTCTACCTGGAAGAGGGAGAAAGACATGCGGGAGCGATTCCCATATCTCTTCGAGCCTTGAGGTAAAATTCCATCTTTTTCTTTCCTTGTTCTATTCATGATTGCTGTGTTAGTTCTCATTCAATTTCGAGGACGAAATTTTTTTAAGAAGGGTAGATTTGTCACCTCCAGTTTTCGAATTAGGGGTATTTTCATTATTTTTCAAGTTTTATAATTTTTAGAAATTTTATTTAATTTTATATGATTTTTAGGGATTTATTTGATTTAGTTTGAATTTTACCCAATTCGGACTTAAGTTGGAGACCCGGGTAGCCTGGACACTAGTGGGACCCACATACTAGCTGGGCTTGGCCCACATACCATCCTAATTAGGCTAGAAACCATAAACCCTACTTCTATGGCTTAATTAGTTATTTTAGAGGCTTAATTAGTTAATTAGGGTTAAACTGAAACAAACCGAACCAAACCGAATTTATTTCAAACCAAACCAAGTCTATTAGGTTTGGGGGCTTATTGGATCACCATCCAAACCCAATAAACCCCCCATGGCCGGCCACAAGAAGAGCCCCCTCCCCTTTGCTTCACAACAAAGCAAACTCTCTCTCTCTCTCTCTCTCTCTCTCTCTCTCTCTCTCTCTCTCTCTCTCTCCATTTCACTTTCTTTCAAAAGCTCTCCTTCTTCTTCAAGCAACCAAACTTTAGGTAAGCTTTAAATTCCCCATTTAATTCTCTTTAGCATTTATGGCTTTCACAATAATTGTAGAGGAGGTGATTCTCCACACTTTGCCCATAGATTTTATAGGTTTCCCTAGAAATCTAGGTTAGAGATTAATTGGGGATTTTCTTAATTAAAGTGGTATGTATATATATATATATATATATATATATATATATATATATATATATATATATATATATATATGTGTGTGTGTGTGTGTGTGTGTGTGTGTGTGTGTGTGTGTGTGTGTATATAATTATATGAATTTGTGTGTGTGTGTGTAGAGGAATGAGAATGGTGGTGGTGGTGTGTGAGAGTGGGGTAGTGAGTGTGTGAGAGTGTGTGTCTTTGTGTGAGAGTGGTGCTTGTGTGAGAGAGTGGTGGTGGTGTTTGTGTGTCATGAGAATGGTGGTGAGAGTGTGTGTCATGAGACTGGTTGTGTGAGTGTGTGCTTGTGTGAGTGTGTGTGAGAGAGTGTGTGTGTGTGAGTGTGTTAGAGTGTGTGTCTATATATATATATATATATATATATATATATATATATATATATATATATATATATAGGGAGCGGATCAAAAGCCCCCCTTAGAAAGTCCCCCAAAAATCCCCCTCACTCTAATTCGTAATATTAATGTTAATATTAATGTTAATATTAATGTTAATGTTAATATTAATATTAATATTAATGATAATGTTAATATTAATTTTTTTTAAATTTTTTATATATTAATGTTAATGTTAATATTAATGTTAATATTAATGTTAATATTAATTTTAATGTTAAGTTTAATGTTAATTTTAGTATTTAATGTTAATATTAACATTAATATTAACATTAACATTAATATTAACATTAAATTACGGATTAGAGTGAGGGGGGTTTTTGGGGGCTTTCTAAGGGGGGCTTTTGATCCTATATATATATATATATATATATATATATATATATATATATATATATATATATATATATATATATATATATATATATATATATATGTGTGTGTGTGTGTGTGTGTGTGTGTGTGTGTGTGTATGTATTTATATATATAGATATATGTCTATGTATTTATATATATGTAGAGATGTGTGTGTGTATATGTATATATATAGATAGATGGTTAGAGGATTATATATGGATAGATAGATAGATATATAGTTAGATATATATAGATATATATATATAGTAGAAGAGGAGTTAGAGGAAGAACAAGAATTAGAAGATGAAGAAGAATAAGAAGAACAGCAGTGGCAGCAGCATTACCAGCTGCAGCAGCAGCTGGTAGCAGTAGCAGCAGCATGCGCAGCTGCAGCTGCAGCAATGCGCAGTAGCAGCAGCTGTAGCATGGAGCCCCCCCTCCCCTCCCCCCTCTTTTAGCCCTTTTAAACCCAATAAACCCCCCCCCCCCATATATATATATATATATATATATATATATATATATATATATATATATATATATATATATATATATATATATATATATATATATATATAAACCCAATAAACCCCCCCCCCCATATATATATATATATATATAAATATACATATATATATATATATATATATATATATATATATATATAGATGGATATATATATATGGAGAATGAGAAGAAGAAGGATTAGAAGAAGTTAGAAGAAATAGGAAGAAGAAGTTAAGAAGAAGAGTAGGAATAAGAAGAAGATTAAGAAGAAGAGTAGAATTAGAAGGAGAGGAGTAAGAAGAATAAGAGAAATAGAAGAAGATAAGGAGATGATAGGAAGAGGGATTAGAAGATGAAGAATAGAAAGAATTAGGAGAAGAGAGTTAGAAGAATAGAAATTAGAAGGAGAAGGAGAAGAATAGGAATTGAAAATGAATCAGATTTTGGGTGAAAGGGTGAAACAGAGCCCCGAGCGTCGGAATGAGTTGAAACTTGGGGGAGACCTAGATTATATAAATTAGACTTTGCGGGTAGGCTCCCGAGTTGAAATCGGGGTTGTAGGACGACGGTATCGCGCCGTACCATTGCGTATCTTGAGATATTCAAGATATCGGCAATGGGCCGTAAGATGGACTAGACGTCCCCTCTACCTAGGTATCTTGGTAGGTAACGTATGTATAGGCTAGTATCCTACTACCCTAGGGAGCACGGGTCGAAATACCAAGCGTAGGTAGGCTAACTTGGTATTAACCTAGACTAGAAATTTACCTTAGAAAAGGATAAATTAAGATATTGGCCTACGGCCAAGATTTGAGTTTCGAAGTCCAAGATGGACTTGGATATGGGTTGTAAGGGTTGGTAATGATTAGAAATAGTCGTCTAGACCTAGTCTTGACCTTGGTTGACCACGGTTGACTTTTTAGACTAAAAGTCAACTATGGGTCAACATTTTACCCAATTTAGTCCTAAATTCCATTAAACTTGGACAGTTGACCAAAAGTCAATTGTTAGTCACCATTGACCTAGGATTGACCTAGGGTTGACCTAGAGTTGACCAGAGTTGACCAGTTAACCAAAAGTCAACTGTAAGTCAACCGTTGACTTAAATCGACCTAGATTAATTTCGTTTGACTTGTATTGACCCAGTTTGACCTAGCTAGGCCTAAAATGACTTAGATCGACCATGTACAATCTAGTTTGACCTTGTTTGACCTAGATTGACTTAGTTTGCCGTGTCTTGACCTAGAATGACTTAAATAAGTTTAATTTGATTTGACTTTACTTCCTAAACATAGTATTGATACGTCTTGTTCTTTATCGGTCCTCGAGACGCTGCTTTGGATCCCGTTGATATATCTTATCATATTACAGGCGAGTACATTCTCTGACACTTTTCTAATTTACGATGATTGTTATAATTCATGTAATTAGTGTAGATATGCTTGTTCTCGACACATTGGTCACACGGATTGGTATTCATGGATTCCGACATGAGATGTTATTCCTCGTTATCTTGGTATATCTTGTGCAAGCCCCTTATAGTTCTTGTGCAGTATATGGACACCGATTCTCGAGGAGACTTGCTCCCTTCTCGTAGAATCCCGTGTCGTAACGTGTCTTGCTTGGATCCACTCTACCAGTCGGAGGCAGAGAGTATTAGAGTAGATATGTGGTCAAAGCCTATTGTGTACCTATTGATTGTGAGTATTGATCATACACCCCACGTATGATTAGCCAGGCCTATTACTATTTGTGCAAGTTCCCAAGCCGGCCACATATTGTAGCTAGTACTCACACACCTAGATAGATGATTCTTGATTCTTGTACATGCCATGATCAGTTTACTTGCCTTATTCTAGCTAGATTTACAGCTTACCATGCCATGATACTCACATGTACATTCCATGATTTTTTGTATATACTCTCTATTTACAGTCTTATAGCTTTTGTCATATCTTGTGAACTGTTGTTAGTTGATTGTACTCGTTCCATCCTGACTGGATATGTTGACAAAATATTACAGATGCTGATAAGGGAGATTACAGTACCTACTACGGTCCGAATTACGTAGTGGGCTTAGACTTGGAGACTTTGGTCCAGCAGGGCTTAGCTCCGCCTGACGAGACTTTACCTATTGCTTAGTTAGAGTAGGTCTTTTGTACTGGACCTTGTCTCCAGCTACTTATGAGACTGTAATTATTTTGGATTGTATTAAAGACTTGGACTTGTATATTATTTATGTTTGGACTTGACAGGTTATATTTTATCGTCTTGTTGTCTATATCTTTCAGTCTTTACTTTATCATCTTAGAATTGTGATTGAGCTCTCATATATATTCATTGCTTGTCCTCCGTTTGGAGTTGACCATATTCTCGACAGGTTTTTGATATATATATAAACTGTTGTTAGAGTAGAAAACCTACAGCATTCTACGCCGTTTTTACGGTGAGGGCTGGACGTTGTTACGTACACGTGCCCTTATAGCGGGTGCGGGTTGTGACAAAACCTAACTAAACTACACTACTCAGGGTGAGCAAAGTCTAGTGGCTCTACTATCAAGCTACGCTCCAGGTCTACTCCGTAGACAATCCCACCTTGAAAGGCAAAAAGTGGACCGATTTGGTCAATCTATCAACTATGACCCAAATCGCATCTTTCCCTCCAGGAGATCGTGGAAGTTCGGACACAAAGTCCATGGTGATGTGCTTCCACTTCCACTCAGGAATGGGTAGTGGCTGTAGCAACCCACCAGGCCTCTGTCTCTCGGCCTTCACCTGCTGACAAACCAAACAGCGAGATACAAACTGAGCTACCTCGCGCTTCATGCCGTACCACCAAACGTGCTTCCTCAGATCTCTGTACATCTTGTTGGCCCCAGGATGCATCGAGTACTGAGAGCGATGTGCCTCCTGAAGAACCTCCTCCCGAAGCTCTCCACTCGGAACGCACAGTCTAGCACCGTGCCGCAGCGACCCATCTTCGGCAATGGAGAAATCGTCGAGCAACCCTGCCCGCACCTGCTTTCTGATGCTCCTCAGGGCAACATCATCATACTGTGCTAATCTGACTCTGTCCATCAACTCAGACTGAATCTGTAAACCCCACATCTGCGCTCCATGCTAGAAATAATTACCTCGATTCCTAAACTGTCCAGGTCAGCCAAAAGATGACGGTCTACTGTCAGATACATAGCTACTGGATACCTGCTCAAGGTATCTGCAACTACATTGGCCTTTCCTGGATGGTACTGTAAGGCGATATCGAAATCCTTCATCAGCTCGAGCCAACGTCTCTGTCGTATGTTCAGCTCCTTCTGAGTGAACACGTACTTCAAGCTCTTGTGATCAGTGAAGATCTCAACCCGCTCTCCATACAAGTAGTGTTTTCACAACTTCAAGGCAGGCAAAGATAACAGCGGCTAACTCCAGATGGTGAGTCGGGTAGTTCTTATCATGAGGACGTAACTGCCTAGATGTATAGGCAATCACCTTCCCGTGCTGCTGAAGAACACAACCCAAACCCCTGCCAGAAGCGTCGCTGTAGATCGAGAAACCACCGGTCCCAGACGGTAATGTCAAGATCGGAGCTGATGTCAACCTATTTTTCAGATCATCGAAGGCGGCCTGACACTCCTCAGTCCAAACGAACTCCACGTCCTTCCTGGTGAGTCTATTCATCGGCTCTGCAATTTGTGAGAAGTCCTGGACGAACTTCCGATAGTAGCCCGCCAAACCTAGAAAGCTTCGAATCTCGGCAACTGAACTGGGTGTAGACCAAGACTCTACCGCAGCAATCTTCTTCTGGTCCACTGAGATCCCGTGCTCGGTCACAACATGACCCAAGAACTCGATCTGGTCCAGAAAGAACTCGCACTACGAAAGCTTCCCGTACAACTGCTCCTTTCTCAGAGTCTCGAGCACAATCTCATATGCTTCTCGTGCTCCTCCGGCATCTTCGAGTAGATCAAGATGTCATCTATGAAGACCACCACAAACTTGTCAAGGTACTGATGGAATACCTTGTTCATCAAGTTCATGAACACTGCTGGGGCATTAGTCAACCCAAATGGCATGACGGTGAACTCGTACTGGCCGTACCGAGTCCGAAAAGCTATCTTCGGAACGTCTTCCCGCTTCACCTTCAGCTGATGATAACCGGACCTCAGGTCTATCTTCGAAAACACCTTGGCGCCGCTCAACTGATCGAACAAGTCATCAATCCTCGGCAACGGGTACTTGTTCTTGATAGTAAGGTTATTGAGCGCCCTATAATCGATACACATGCGTATCATACCATCCTTCTTCGGTACAAACAGAACTGGCGCTCCCCAAGGTGATGAACTGGATCTAATGAATCCCTTGTCCTGCAGCTCATCGACTTGCTTCTTCAGCTCTGCTAACTCACCGTTGTTGACACTATAGACGTGCTGTAAAATAGGCTCGGCACCCGGCACTAAGTCTATAGAGAACTCAACGTCTCTATCTAGCGGCATCCCAGGCAACTCCTCGAGAAAAACATCCATAAAATCAGCTATCAATGGATGCGACAATGCCTGCCCCGCCAGTAAAGCTCCACAAAACCCATCTTCCGGCTCAGCTGCTCCCCTGGCAAACACAATCTCTGTCTCTCCCGATGGCCTAAAAAGAATCCTACCTCCTCTACATTCTATACTAGCATGGTGCATGCTCAACCAATCCATTCCGAGTACCACGTCATACCTCGGAAGGGGCATTACGAGCAAGCACGCGCTCAATTCCCGGCCTCCTAAAGTAACTCTTTGCCCCTTGCAGAAATTGTTAACCAGGATGATGCCTCCCCCGGTCAATATCTTGTAAGTCCTACCCATAGATTCAGCAATAATATTATGTCTCAGAGCAAAGGAAACAGACACAAAACTATGAGTGGCACCGGAATCAAACAAGACAATAGCAGGGAATGAATCAAGAAGAACGTGACCAGCCACAACGTCACCCACTGGCTCTGCCTCCTCCTCTGTTGTCAAGGCGAACACTCTGCCCGCAGGGGCTCCCCTCTGGTGCTGTATAAAGCGCTGCTGCTGGGTCTGAAGTGGAGGACCTCTCTGCTGAACTGCTGGTCCTCTAGTCTGCTGTACTCTGTCCTGGCCTCCTCGGACTCCACGAAGACGGTAATCCTTCAGCTGGTGATCGGACGCCCCATAATATAGGCAGACGCCCAACCTCTTTCTACAAACCTCTCGAGTGTGCCTCGACTTCCCGTAAAAAGTGCACTGAGTAGCCTGCCTCTGGCCCTGTCCCTGGTGCTGTTGGGCATGCGCCGGTGCCTGCTAAAATTACAACTGAGGCTGCTGTTGCTGAAACTGCCTCTGTTGGAAATGAGGGCGCTTCGCCGGCCCCGCACTCGAGCTCGCCCCAAGAACGTCACTGCCCCTCTTCGGCTTGAGGCCGAAGTCCTCCTCTGCAATCTGTGCCTCCATCAGGATCTGCTCGAAGGTCGTATCACGTCGCCCAGAGGTACGAGGGCGTACTGCATGGATAAGACCCCTCCAGAACTTTCGGGCCTTGTACCCCTCATCCTGGATCAGACTGGGTGCAAACCTACTCAGGCGGAAGAACTCCGCTGCATACTCGTCTACCGACGAGTTCCCCTGCACCAAACTGGCAAACTGTCCCTCCAAAGCTGTCAAGGCCACATCTGGATAGAACTTCTCCTTAAAGAGTGTCCTGAAGCTCTCCCAAGTCAAACCCCTCACTGACGCACGCGGATCCGTGTGGAACCAAGTCAGTGCTATATCGAAAAACTGGCTCGCTGTAGACGTCACCCAAAGCCCTCTCGGGACCTCTGCCAACTCCAGACTCCGCTGAAAATCCTCCAACCAGTCATCCGCATATAGGATACCCTCGGTACCCTTGAACTCCCTCGGGTTCATCTTCCTGAAGTCTAGGTGTGTACCGGGCCTCCCCTGACCCTGCTGCTGAACTGGTGCTCCCTGAACTGTACCCGGTGTACCCCTCTCTACTGCTGCCATCGCCAGCTGATGGGAGTTCTCCATGCTCCGTCGTAACAACTCTGACTGTGCGCTCTGGGTCTGCAACATCTGCTGCAGAAGGGCCATCATCCCCTGAGTATCAGCCGGTAGCGGAGGCGACGGTAGAAGAATATCAGGAATGACCATGGACGGTCCCGCTGCTGGAGGTGGAAGACCTCCTGGAATCGTTGCTGCTGCTGTTCCCGCCTGAGGGACAGGAACTGAGGTGGCAGCTCCCTCAAGTGCAGCTCCCGCAGCCGGAGGTGGAAGTCCTGCCGGATCGGGCCTCTCCAGAATAGCGCTAGATCCCGCTGCCTGAGAGCGAGTGATCGTCATCCTGAGGATAGATTGAAACAAGGAATCAATATGGTACATGATAGGAATATCAAAGAAGGACAATTAAATTCAATGCAAAAGAGTTGTCATGGTAATCAAAAGATCAAAAATTTTCTTAAATGTGATTGAGTAACTCCTATCATACCCTAGATCCTACGTCCTAATTGCAGGCTCGTAATTAGTACTCTAAGTCGAGCACCATTACGAGATCGCACTAATTGCAACACAGACCTGCATGGGCCACCATAAAAACGTGTCACGACCCTCACCCTGAAGAGGGGCACGAGCACGTGGTTACGTCCAGCCTACGCCGCAGAATCGGTGGTAGAACGCTGTATATAGGGTCTGTAAATACTACGACTAAAACAGATAAAGGTACCTGTATAGTATATACACTCCGAATGGAGGTGACATAGCAATACAGTCTCAATCACAAAGTAAAACTAAGGTAGATAGCATGGAAAAGAAATATGATAGATGAAAGCAGAAAATAAGTTCAAGGTCCACACAAGTCCAGAGCTATACACAACATCACAGAGTCACAAAAAATATATATAAGATACTACAATCTGAAAAGTACTAGCTGGCTCGCAGGCCAGGCAAACCTAACTAAACTACACTACTCAGGGTGAGCAAAGTCTAGTGGCTCTACTATCAAGCCACGGTCCTGGTCTACTCCGTCAGACTCGACCCCATAATAGGTCGGGCAATCTGTTTCAGAATCATCTGTAATATATCAATGGTATCATGTCAGAAAAATGAGCAAGTACAAACACCAATAGCAGTTCCATGTGAATTGATAAATGCTATAAGAGACAGTATAATGAAATACAAGACAAAGATATAGGACGACTTGGGAACCATTCGAAAGCCGAGTCACAACCCTTAAACCAAACAAGGACCGGGGTTGTAACCCTTCTTCCGAACAGGACTTAGTCTCCAATCGAGGTACAGTATAAAGGCATGTAGAGCATGTGAGTAAATAAAATTATAGCATGGTGAGAAGTACAGAAAGTAGAGCTGAACTGAATATAAGATACGCTAATAAATGTAAAATATGATTTGAACTATTAGAGCGATATGTGATCGGCTTTTAGGTAAGTGACAAGACAAGTTATCCACTTGGCCCGACAATCCACGGTGATCTCACAAAAAGTCATGCCGGCCAACCTGGATAACAGACGCACGGAGGTATCTGCTACACCCTACGTGAGGTGAGGGTGGTGCTAGCAAAATAGTGACAGGAGGCTTTGATCACATAACCCCTAATAATTCCCCCATCTCCGAATAGTATCACGGATCCGGACATGGCACGTCATGACACGGGATTCAAGAGCAGGGGGCCAGTCCACTCCCAAATCAATGTCTATATAAGTACACGAAACACGAAATATCACGCACCAATATACCAAGAAAGTCCAGGAATAGCATCTCATGACAGGATCCGACGTATACTAGTCTGTGAACCATCGTGTCGAAAATTATGTAAAACACTACAACTGAATCGAATATAGTAGATATCAAGACAATAAAAACTATCAGTGAATGTACTCGCCTGTCGTCCTGAGCTGATAAGGTGAACAGACGCTCAGAGTAATCACAGATCTAAAATAAGATACTATAAGTCAAACAGGGTTTTATACTGAAAGGAAACTAATTTAAGTTATTAATGCAAGTCTAAGTCAAACCAGGTAAATCTAGGTCAAACTGAGTCATACTAGGTCATACTAGGTCATACTGGATCATACTAGGTTATACCAAGTCACTGGGAGTCAATCCAAGTCAAATTAGGTCAAACGGGGCCAAAGGTTGACTTGCAGTTGACTTTTGGTCAACTGGTCAACCCTGGTCAACTCTAGTCAACTCTAGGTCAACCCTAGGTCAAACTAGTCTAATGTTGACCAATTGTTGACTTTTAGTCAACTGGTCAACTCTGGTTTGGTTTCGGTCAAATCTAGTCATTTATAGACTAAGTTTGACTCTCGGTTGACTTTTGTTGACTTTTGGTCAAAATGGTCAACCGAAGTCAAAACTAGTCTAGCAGCGCTATTTTTGACCATTACCAACCAAGGGAACCAAGTTCTAACCATAACTTAAACTCTAAACTCAAATACCTTAGTTTCTAGGTATTACCTACATTACCCTTATCCTATATCCTCTTCACATCTAACTAAACACTCACATACACAAACTCACTCACTCACTCACTCACTATGGTCACCTATAGGTTCACATATAGGCTAACACTTATAGGCTACTAGCTATACATATAGGCTCACACACACACACACAGGCATGTACATAGGACTAATTTTGGACTGCTATTCAGGGGCTGTTTTAATGGACTGAAATAGGGCTATTACATAGGCTAATACATGGGGGTTTAGTGGACAGTAAATGGACTGGAATGGGATGCTGAATTGGGGCCAGCTAAGGACTGTTTTGGGACAGTCATGTTCTGAGTTTAGGGGATGGATTGCCCAGGTTTAGGACTGAAATGGGGGTGTTTAAGGACTGGGTTAGGGACTGCTACAAGATGGTTAAGGGGCAGGTTTGGGGCTGCCAAAGGGACTGATATGTTGCTGGGTTTAGGCTGATTTAAGGACAGCAAATGGACAGGTTTTAGGCTTACAAAGGCTGTCAATGGGGGGGTATAATGACAGGTTTTAGGAGAGCTTGGGCTGTCCATTGGGACAGGTTAAAGGGGCTGTACAAGGGACTGAATTAGGGGCAGGTTAAGGACAGCTTGGGGGCTGCCCAATGGGGCTGGATGCCCCCACACTACCTGCTGCTAACAGCAGGTGCTACTCCCCCTTCCCTCTCTCATTCCATGGCCGATCCTCACACACTACCCAAACACAAATGGCTACACATAATATCACATATATATACATATATATATATAAGTCACAAATATATATATATATATATACATATATATATATATATATATAGAGAATAACATATATATAACCAAATATATATACAATATATATAGATAAACAAATATGATACATTATGATATATTGAAAACACATCTCTAAACAATACAAATCTAAGATTTAATCTCTAATAAATCATTCACACTATATACATAATAAATACAAGTGTCCAAATAGAATTTTTCCCACTAGGACACACCTAAAAGTCTCCAAATGGACACGAAATAGACACAAATGGAGACACAACCATGGAGGTCATTCCTATGGGTCTAAAATCATCCTATATGCATGAGAAAATGAAAATGAGAAGGGATTTATACCTCCCGGTAGATCGAATCGAAGAAAAGCCTTCCCGATGCGACACCGACACGTAGGAATCCCGAATGGACACGAACGAGCTCTGAATCCTCCCAAACTTGGCTAGCTTCCTCCTTGGCTTGAGTAGAGAAGAAAAGAAGAAGGTTGGGTGGAAGAATGAAGGGATTTGGTGGTGAAATCTATATAAAACCCTCTCTAGAAATTTGGGAAAGAACATGAGAGAGAAAATAGAAGGGATAATGATGAAGAGTCTTGAGCCTATCCTCTCCTATTGTGGCCGGCCTAGAGGGCTAGGTGTCCCCTTCTAACAAAAGCCTAAAATGCTCTCCCACTAATCTATTTGATAAATATTAGGAAAGGGTTTAAGTCGGGACTATTTTAGTCATGTCTAAAACTCTAATCTAACTAAACCTACCATGAAATAATTAGCCTAACCACTAACTAAAATAAATAGCATGTGGGCCATGGCTAACTAGTGTGTGGGTCCCACTAGAGTCAACACTATCCCGGGTCCCCGATATAAGTCGGATTGAGTTGAAATTCGAACCTGACTTAAATAACCCCAAAATAATATCATAAATAAATAAATAATTTTAAAATAATTTTAAAGTCGAAAATGACCAAAATACCCCTATTCATGAAAACTGGGGATGACACTCAGATAGACGAAGGGGTGAATGAACCTGCGAACAGGTGAATGAATGTTGTTTCGGAAGGGTCGCGACTTCACGAAACAACACGAATCCATCTATATATACTACAGATCTCTGAGTCTAAAACATACAGAATCTCAGTATTCATTCTATTTCTTTTCTCTTCCAAAGTTTTCCAGAAAGGTGTTCTTCCCTACGCCGGTGTCTCACAACGTCTGGTGAACCTCCGGCAGAAGGCTATCTTATCCTGGGTGTTCTGGCGTGCTGACTCCAAGACGTTACCGGAGTGCCCGAAACACTTTAAGAAAAGTGCTGCTAAATGCACGATTCAAGCCTCGACGACATTTTCAACTTCGTAGAACTCAGAAGTGAATTACTAGCAATTTCTAACATATATTTCCTAAAAAAATCAAATAAAAATGAACACAAAAGTTCTCGAAGTTTTTTTTTTAATTTCTAGATTCACTACTAGAAATAATCCATTATACGGCAACCTTAAAATGCCGTTAATAATGAAATTGTTGCCACAAAAACACAAATATGGCAACAATTTGATGTTGCCATAGCATGCCGTAAAAGGTTGCGTCAGTATTTCTTATTTACGGCATCTTCCAATTATTGTCGTATAAGGGAACTAATTTACGGCAATTAATTGTTGCCTTATAAGAAATCTTTTTGTTGCCTTTAAAGATTATTATTAATGTCAATGTTTAGTTGCCGTAATTTCAAACAATATATGGCAATATATTATTGCCATATATCATCAGTCCATAAATGGCAAAATTATGTTGCAAAATATTGTATTTATTTTATGGCAATATTTTGTTGTCGTAAACTACTAGTATTATATGGCATTATATATATATTGTCATATATTGCAATCTCATATGGCAATTCTTCGTTAGGCATGTCTTTATTGTCATGTTTGAGAACGTAAGGCAACTGCCGGATTCCATATTTGAAAATTTAATTTTTACTATTTATTGCCATGATCGACAAAATGTGACAATTAATAGATGCCAATATTTGAAATATCAACTAAATTCAATTGCCAAAATTTAAGTAGATCATTAACCAAATATTAAATATAGATAATAATTCAATTTGTACACTTCAAATAAAAAAATAACTTCTAATTAAATATGGTAGATTCAGTACTACATCATTAATATTACATAAAACCAACTACGCCAGGAATCCATACTTATCATATCCAACATTATGAGGCACAATTCCTCTTTTATATGAGGTTTAAAATTCAAATAGGTACTTGACACCCCCAACTTAAACTTAAATTCGTTACCTCCTTGTTCCCTCCATATATATAACATGTCTGCAAAGATTTCTTTGACAGTTGTGGTGCGCCAATTCACAGCTATACAATCTTTATATACCCTGGTATGGATAAACAATAAAATTAGCCTATAGATCAAAAAATGTTAATAAAAAATTATATTTTATGGTAGTACAAATTCCTATGCTTCATTTGTTTTATATGAATGGTTACAACAGATGAAACTTGTATAAATATTTTATTTTAAAGATAAAAACTAATGGAAATAATCTATTTACAACCAAACTCATTCATTGGCCTAAAACTGTTCTATTTGCAATGACAACCTCACATTTATAAAAATATGTTTGTGAAATATATACAATTTCATCATTATAAAAAAAATTTAAGTTTATTCTCATGCATGCATATATGGTTCTCAACCTTCCATAGATGGTCGTAAAATAAAATCTTCCATAGATTAATTAAAAGAATATTATGTGCATATATGCTTTTCAACCTTCCATAGATGGTTCTAAAATAATCTTCCATAGATAATTAAAATAATATTATATGCATATATGGTTCTCAACCTTTCGGCTGTAAAACAATTCTTAACCTTCCATAGATAATTAAAAGAATATTCTGATTCTAGTGAATCGAATCCTATAAACAAAGAAAAGATTTATTTTATCTTCATGGATATGTGGTAAAATATTCAATAGTATATTGTAGAACTATTAGGATGATAATCAAGTCAAAAACAAACCTAACTAATATTTAGAAAAATATTTACAAACTTATTATCAAAAAATTTATCAAATCTTATTTCCTCTAAATCTTTTTAGAAGAAGTGATAATGGAAGGTTTGAAGGTTCATGGTCCATAAGTAATGTAGAAAACTAAGGAAAAAATTTTAATCGTGTGTTCCGGAGTAATTTAGTTGGAGAAAAATTTTACAATTTGATCAAACGCATTTATTAACCAAAAATTAGAACGTAAAATAAAACAACATTTTAAATAATTATCCATACCTATCAGTCGTCGATCACTCGGACTCGATGGCAGCAGAGACCTTCTACTAGAGGCGCTTAGAACCCAAAATTCAAAGCTTCTCGTTCCCAAATGAAATCCACAAATGAAAGAAACAAAAAAAAAAAAGAAATAGAGGTTAAAGAAATACCTAGGTTGAAGAAGGGGAAGAGAGACCTAGGTTGAAGGGATAAAGAGAACCAAAGTTTAAAAAGAGACCTAGATTGAGAGAGAATAGGAATTAAGATTTGGCAAAATAATAAAGGAGGAAAAATATTTCAACTTTTTATGTTCCCGCCGGACTTATGTATAGACACAAATTTTTTTATTCTCATTAAACCACAAAAAAGTTTTCATAAGTAAACAAATAAAATATTGCCATATTTATGTTGTTCATGGATGGAAAATATATTACATATTTTGGGGCAACATTTTTTCCATAAACTAATTATTTTATGGCAATGTAAAATATTGTCATATTTGATCGTAATATATTATATCCATAATATATTACGATCAAATATGGCACGCGTTATTGTTGCCATAAACGTTTCCATTAAATATGGCATGCGTCCTTATTGCCATATAAAGTGTGACAATTATAGACAACATTATTTGTTGCCATAAACATACTTGTGTATTAAGGCAATATTAATGTTGCCGTATTATGACTATGTTATATGACAATATTTTATGTTGCCGTAAGACGTTGCCGTAAAATATATTTTTTCTTGTAGTGATTTCAATTAATGTGTTGGGGATTTATTTTTTTCTAAACACTATGATTGTGATTTTGAGCCATTTTTAATAGTGTCCATTTGGAAACGACGATTGATTATGGACTGCCAAAATCCTGGCATTAGATAGGATTGTAAAAATTCTGACAACTCTAACCCTAAGTGAAGCTCTTAATTTCCTCGAAGTAAATTATATTTCTTGGCAAGTTTTTTCGAACCGATACTGTAGTCATCGATCATCACTATACTACAATGCGTCTAAAATCCCAACGCAAATATTGAATGGAAAACACGGGCACGCCATATGGCCGAAGTCCAATGGCCCTTTCTATAGGCATGAATTCCATGTCGATTGACCTGCTAATAGAGGTGACAATGGCACCACCTAGCAGAGGTGACAATGGCACCACCTAGCGGCGGGCTATCCCGCAAGTGGCCGGGCTAGCGTCGCTCATATTGAATAGTCCGATCCGGAAAGAAAAGAAAAAAGCAGCACAACCTATTTATTCACTTTTTCAAAGCCAAACCCACAAAAAGAGAACGAACGTACAGAAGCACACCTATAATAGAAACAACAACGAACCTACGACGCTCAAACACATGCATGCATGCACGCAGCCACACCCGGCCAAATGGTGCGTGCGTACGTAGTACACATATGACATATACATACGAATTCCTATGCGGCCTGCTCGCTCCTCCCTTCCTTGGCCTCCCTCGTCTTCAGCGCCAGCCTGTGCCTGGCCAGCTCGACCGCGTCCGCGCCGACCGCCGGCCGCTTCCCGGTCGCGTACCTGTACATCCACGTCAGCACCGACAGCGCGGCCACCCCGAACCCTCCGGAGGCGGCCAGCCCGCCGGCGACGAGGGACAGCGCGATCGCGGCCGGCACCAGCACCGGGCTGAAGATCACCAGCAGAGGGGTGGCGACGGTGAGAGCGACGACGGTCCCGGCCAGGGTCAGGCCGGAGAGCAGCAGCATCGATCCCCCGGCCGCGACGGCGGTGGCTGCCTTCAGCGCCTGGTGGCGGGACCCACCCTTCTCCTGCTGGGCTTGCTGTGGGTGGTGGCGGGGGTCAGCCATTAATTAATGCTGTGAAATTTCAAGTAATTGGAAGTGATGATGGAGAAGAAGAAGAATGGTGAGAGGAATGGGAGTGTGGGGAGGGGGGTTTATAGATTATTATAGAGTGAAGGGTGCTGACACGTAGGGTTTCTGCATGGGGTTTTTGTGCGACGCGTGTACTGTGGTTTTCTATGCGTTACACTTGCACACTTTGTCGTTTGTTGGTGCGTGGTGTTGGGTTATAGTAATGGGCTGGGCGAACTGGGCCAAGCAGCATCTAAACCCGGCCCTAGATTACCAAAGTAAGTTGTTTGGGCCGCAGGCTTTCTCGGACCGGCCTAATCAATTCAAGTTAATTTAATTTAGGAAAAAGTCCTCATGAAACGGGGGTATATATAACAAATTCAAACTTTTTCATCAATTTTATACATAATTATTTTTTAAAATAAAATGGACCATGATATACATACGACTTAGACGGCTCACTTTTGAGCTGTTTTGAAGGCTCATTGTACAGTAGAAGATGACAGTTATTTTGAGTTAGTGGATGAAAACATTTTCTTGAAGGCTCATTGTATAGTAGAAGATGACAGTTATTTTGAGTTAGTGGATGAAAACATTTTCATCCTTAATTAATAATATGTGTAGACAAAAAGGTGTTACACCAAGATATATCTAATATTTGAATTATATTTATATAAAAAAAAAAACTAAAACTAGTACTTTGTAACTTGCTGGTGAAAGAGGTGGTCCTAGAGTCGCTTATTAAAAGACCGAGTGTTTAGACCATCTCCAATGGGGTTTTCTACCTTCCCTATTTCAATGGAAGAAATCCAATTTAGAAAAAAATTCTTCCAATGGTGATTTCTTTCACCATTTCTATACTAGATGGCAATGATGTAGGATGTAAACTTTCTAGGAGGATTTCTACATGTAGAAATTCTCATAGAAATTTTTCTCTCTCATGACAATTATTATTGGGCCCCATATCATTAAATTGGTCCTTTTACTATGTGACACATATAGAAATGGAGAACCATTGGAGAACATTTTTGTATGTTTATAATTTTTATGTAGAAACTCTTTCAACTAGGATAGAAATCTCGTTAAAGTACAATGTCAAGTAGAATAAGAACCCAATTTTAAAAATCACCATTGGAGATGGTCTTAGAGGCTGTTTCCATTTGATTCCAACGCCAACTAACCCAAAAGAAAGGACGGAGGCCGAATGCTTTCATTAAGGTCCACACACACACAGCTGTTGCTGCATTAATTCTTCACGGCTGTCTCTGTTCTTGCGGAAGCATGTGCATGTGACATGCCACGATTTCTCTAGCATGCAATCAATATGTTGTTGGTGTCATTTTCCAACTGGAATCATGGTTTTGTGTTTGGATGTCAAATTTTTTTTTTTAGAAAATGAGTAGGAAAAAAAAATAATTCCGAAAAAAGAACAAGAAAATATATTTTTTCCACCAATCCGGATTAAATTTTCTATTCCAATGATTTACTTTCTCTCCTAATTTTACTCGTATTTCTAAACAACGAAAATAATAATAATGAGAATTGTAAGGAAAAAAAAAATAAAGAACTGATTTTATTTCCTTTCCGCGAATCAAACTAGGCAAAAAGTATCATATATAAACAAGACCAGAAGGTAACCACTAGAACTGGCGATTTTGTCCCGGTGCCCTCTACCCTAGCCGGATACCATGTACCCTCAGGTGCCCACGGGTACCCTCTACCTTAGGAGGACAAGCCCTATCCTTACCCTCTTGGAATTAGGATAGGGTAAGGATTTTATCCTGTTACCCTAGTGCACTTACCCGGGTACCCGCCCTATCCGTCCTACCCTCTGCCCTGTAACCCTACCCTGAACCCTACCTTACCCTGAATCACTACCCTATAAAGCTGTGCTTTGTAATTTTGTATAGTCCCACACTCCCACTGTAGTTACTACTATATACTTGTATAGTCCCACACTCCCACTGTAGTTACTACTACATACTTGTATAGTCCCTCACTCCCTCTGTCCTGTAACCCTACCCTGGACCCTACCCTACCCTAAATTACTACTACATACTTGTAGTTTTTTGTAATTAGTTAGTACTTAGGATTAGGAGAACTACATAGTGCTTGATCCTAAGGAGTCAGGTCTAGCCTCCTCCTTTGGTATGTAGGCAGCCCAGGTTCCACTATATAACTGGGTTCAACGCCTTTAGTAAAAAAATATATTTCTCCCTGTTATTTCTTGTTAAGTTGTTATGATTTTTGAATGTTATAAAAATCTTAAGTATCAAGGTGTTTACTAGCAAAAAACAAAGATTTTCAAAGTTAAAAAAACTGAAATGGCAAGGGTAATACCCTTACCCTCCCTACCCTGACCCTCAGCTACCCTGTGAGAGTAAATGGCAAGGAAGGGTAATGGATATTGATTTTTTGGAAGAGGACTACCCTACTCTAACCTCATGATTCCCCTAGGGTATCAAAAAAATGTCAATACCCTACCATGCCCTCTTCCTGCCCTTACCCTACCCTACCCATCGCCACCCCTAGTAACCACTGACCAGACATTCTGCACATGACACAGTGACTGACAGGAGGGGGAAAAAAGGAGAGAAATTTTGATACAGCAGGGGATATCAAAATTTGATCTTCCTATGTATGATAGGTGGGACCCCTCAAAATTTATGTGTATATATATGTGTATACACATTTTACGAAGCGGGAGGGGCCCACCTGTCATATATAAGGGATATCAAAACTTTAATACCCCCTACTGTATCAAAATTTTTCCCCCAAAAAAGACCCTATTCATGAAATAATATTAACAAACAACAAGCGAGCTAAATTAAGAAAATAGTCGCACCAATTGGACTCATGTAATCTGGAAACCGGATCTTAACCGTTTCATGCAGAGAAACATATCGCTACTTGAAATTAGTTAAAGATTCCTTCAAAAAATACAATAGCAAAAACTGCAAAACCAAGAGCCAAGATATGAAATTAGGAGAGGGCCAGAACCACATGAAGTTTACTCATCCAAAACAAGTAAAAGTTTCAAGAAGAAAACATGAGAGAGGCCTCCCAAAGTGAGAACATGAGAAAGTAGTAGTACATTTTTTATAAATAGTAATAACATTCAGTAGTACAAAATCCAGCCGATCCAGCAAAAACTTAGTTGCCCCTTATTGCAATACACAAACCAACACCACCCTTTCCATAAACCTTTCCTGTACAACAATTCCATATACCCTCCCATATGAAAGGGCAAAAATGATCTCAACAAAATTGTTATCTACACCCAAGCAGTCCCCCTCCCACTGTAAGATGAGGTATCTTATCCTTAAATAAGTATATCAATGCGGCTAGATTTAATATGCTTTAAACAGAAAACAAAAAAAGTACAAAGAAGAGTGCTTCACCTCACTGTTTCAGCCCGTCGGCAAACCCCTTCGAGTGCCTCGGCAAACAAGCCCGAGAACCCAGCCATCGCCTGAAACACCCCAGGCAAGCCAGTTTGTATGTTGCTGAGGGTCATCGACCGTGTGACCTCTACCGCCTTGGCATGCTTAGTCATCTCGTCCTCCACCTTTCTCCGGCATGCTGCAATCTCCAACTTCTTCTCGGCAAGAGGATCTCTGCTGTCAAACACCTGCCCATTGCCACTGCCTGGGACTGCAATACCAACGGTCGAGTATGACTGGTAGAACTTCTTCTCGATAGCCCTCAAAGCTGTTGACTTCTTGTCAAGCTCTTTCGAGTAGGCCTCAGTCCGTTTCTTTATCCTCAGCTCCTCTTCCTGCTTGGTTGATATGACGTGGACTACGTTCACGAAGCTCTTTATGGCCTCAGATGCCACGGTGTCGGGGAGACGGTCCAGAGCTTGCTTCCACTCATCGCAGAAGGCAGTGAGCTTGACAGATATGGAAGATGAGTGCTCTTTATGGTGGTTGACATCATTACCTACATGAATGAGGGTTAGCTTGAGCCACCCGTACAAGGCCTGGATGTATTCACGCTGGTACTTGATAAGGCAGTTGAAGCTTGAATGCCAACCCGCGACAGCAGCTTCAAGGTCACGAGTAGCCAGCCGGTGGAGATCTGATGTTGGGTCTCCAGCAGTGGAAATCACGAGGCCACGCACTTGTTGCACAATGTGGTTCTGAACCTCGTGGAATTGATTTATTGATCTCCACATAGTCAAAAGACTGCACATTATCATCAGCATTTTAGATATACCAAGTTTGGAGTGTAATAGCATTTGAGCACAAAGTAATTTAAACCATATACATTTCAATGGAAAGAGAGTAATACTGTCTGTATTTATATTTACCCCTAGGTTAAGCTAATTTCATTGAGACTCTTTGTAATATTTACAAACAATTGGTCAGCTTTACATCATAATCAACCATCCAGACTTGCTTGCTGCCATCGGACTGTGGTCAGCTATGGTGCACAAGAAAGCTCCATAAAAGACATGCGTCACATACCCCGTGTACTGACGCCAAATTCCTTGCTAATGTAGCTATAAGCAAGAGAGAACCTTGCCATAATAATGTAAACGTGAACTTTCTTCATAAAAGAAATATGAAGCTTATATCATTGGATGTCAACGTGAGGGCAACCTTCTAAGCTTGTGCCAAATTCCTGTCCGAGATAGCGGAGAGGGTAATACCTAAAACTAGAAAGCTAAATAAGAGAATCGAAGAAGCTTATATTGGTGGATGCTAGCAGATGTCAAAGTAAGCTCATAAAAGAAATATGAAGCTTACATCATTGGATGTCAACATGAGGTCAACCTTCTAAGCTGGTGCCAAATTCCTGTCCGAGATAGCGGAGAGGGTAATACCTAAAACTAGAAAGCTAAATAAGAGAATCGAAGAAGCTTATATCGCTGGATGCTAGCAGATGTCAACAGTTCATGTTGTTCCTAGACTAGGTAGTTATGAGCATGAGAGAGCCTGGAAACTATACCTGGAAGGTCAGTTGGAAGCTAGGTAGACCTATATTTCAGGTCACACAATTTAAGTTAATGCAATTACTGAACCAACGAGTACCATGAAAGTTCACCTGGAGTACGAACTGAGTCTAGTTGAGTATGTAATATTTTTTCTTGAGTTACAAATAGTGAGAAAGGATGTGCAATAATATTTAATCATCTCCTCTCTTCTGACCGTTATTTCATAGATATATGAGACATAAGCTTACTGATAACTTTTTTACTATATACAGATATAAAGATACACAAAAAACAAATTGAGTTCTTATAGATATCCCTAGCTAGGGTAATCTAAGAAATGAAATTTGTAATTCATGTTTTGTAATCAATGTGACAAAAACATTTGAGAAATGATCACTGTTCTAAAAATCAGCCTAGGCGCTCGCCCGATGCCCGCCTAGGCCCTCCCGACCCCCGACTATGCATGTTTTTGGGTTTTATGGATTTTTTTGCAATTTTCAGTAGGTTTTTGGGAGGGGGTTTTTTTCCTGAACCGCGGACGCCTAGGCGGCTAGGTGCTAGGCGCCCAGTGTCTGCTCAACTAGAGCCTAGCACCTTTTACAACCTTGGAAATAGACCTGTCAATGGATAGTCGAAAATTCGAATTCGATCCGATTCCGTATCCGAACTTTCGGATATTTTTCGAAATTTCGGATATCGGATTCGGATATCCGAATATTTTTCGGATATTATCCATTTTCTGATACGAATTCGGATATTAAGGTATTCGAATCCGTTAATATCCGATCCGACTTTAAATTGCAAATTTCGGATATCGAATTCGGATATCGGATTCGGATATCCGAAATTTTACATATATTATAGTATAATGTATATGTAATATATATTAATTAATAGAGAATATTAAAGTATTTTATTTTCAACTGACTTTTACATAAATTAATTATAATATAATTTATATATAATAGTAATATATATTAATTACAATTTACAACAGAAGAAGAAAGGACTCAAATATGTAGAGAAATTGAATTTGGTTTTCGGATGTTCGGATAATAACTAAATTTTTAATATTTCGGATTTCGGATATTCGGATAATAACTAAGTTTTTAATATTTCGGATTTCGGATATTCGAATACTAGCATTCGAATTTTTTAGCTAATCGGATCGGATATTATCCGATATCCGTTAAACTAAACGGATACGAATTCGGAGTGTCAAAAGAGATATTCGTTTGGATATCGGATCGGATTCGGATATTACAAAAAAATTTCGGATACGGATACGGATATTGTCCTGTCCGTACCGATAAGCATCCGTTGACAGCCCTACTTGGAAATACTATATCAATAATATGTAACCATCTGTTGTCCAAACATTACTTTATGCAGATATGTGAGGCAGGAGCTTACTAATGTCTTAACAAAGATTTCAGGAGTTAAAATAGATTTATATTTATGATATGTATATTTATGATATTAGTTATCCTCCGTCTACAAAAGAAATAACTGAGTTTATTTGGAAATTAATGTAAATATATCACATATATACTAGTATTATACAAAGCTGTCAACTACAGTGTTATAAATTTCGCTAGGTGGGTTCGGTGCACCAAAGGGACGCCTAGCGCCTAGGCGCCGAACTAAATTTTTTTTATTTTATGTATATGCTACTTATATATATATTATGTATGTGTTATTGAAAACACAAAACAACTTTGGCCACTTGGCTAGAAGACTGAGTTATAGGTCACATGTTGTTCTGAGGAAGGGGGGTCACTTGTTCGAGCCCCTCCTTCCTATTTTTTTACATCACACATTTCTCCTATGTATACATAACACACTCTTTTTTAGTTGTTTTGTGTTTTCAATAAGTGACCCCACCTCTTTGCAGCAGCAGCAGCAGCAGAACCTCCCCTCCCCTTTCTCCTCTCCTCCCTCTCCTCTTTGCAGAAACAACAACAGCAGAAGCAGCAAGCAACAAGCAGCAGCAGAAGAAGCAAGCAGCAGAAGAAGAAGAATAAGCAGTAGCAGCAGAAGAAGCAAGCAGCAGTAGCAGCAGAAGAAGCAAGCAGCAGCAAGAAGAAGAAGAAGAAGCATCAAGCAGCAGCAGGTATGTATTTTATTTTATTTTTGATTTTTTTTTTTTTTTTTTTTTTTGATTTTTTTTTTTTTTTTTTTTTTTTTTGAATTTCAAATTTCAAATTTTCGAATTTTTTTTTTTAAATTTTGAATTCCGAACAGGACGATTAGGCCGCCTAGGAGCGCTTAGGGCATTTTCGGTGCGGCCGGAGGCTGCCTAGGCCACAAATTAGAACACTGGTCAACTAGGAAAAAGAAAATCAAGGTATGGATGCAAAAGATGAAAGATCTATGAAGAAACAATCTAAAATCCATCTTGGGCCAGGGGAGGCAATTCAGGTTGGTTAAGAAGCATATCTGAATGTGTACAAAGGCTGCCTCTGCCTGAAGAGTCTCTGACTTTCTAGGACCAACGGAACCGACCAATTAATTCCAAGGCTTTGACTATATAAAAGGACATTTCATGGTAAATCATAAATATATGTTGTGACAATGGAACTGTATTACCTGTAGCACATATCGACAAGTTGAGGGGCGAGCTCGTTGTCTCGAACTTTGGTGATGGCAATGGAAGTGGTAGAGACAGCCTGAGATGTGACCACGATCAGTGATTGCAACTTCTGTACTGAGGCCTTCGTTTTGTCAATTTTGGCATCATCTTTTCCCCTGTACTCAAGGCTCTGCAATGCTGACAACTTTTTCTCATGTTCAATCTTCACAATTTCTCTTGCCTGTATTCACAAATCCAAGAAAACTCAACAACTCCAAACATATAACTTAAGCATTTGTTTAATTTGACCAAAGAATCAAACAATGAAGCCGATACACACACTAGCTATATCCATAAGCCATACCCATGTACAGCAAATAAAATCTTTAGGCCCACGGGTTTGTTAATAAGAAAATAAACTGCAAATTACAAATCCATTAAGACATAGTCCTACTGGTAGTCATCCATTACAAGTTTAAGATTATTTTTGGGAGCCCTTGCTAGATCTACCTACTACATTTCTACTGGTATCTCGTTGAAAAATCATCAGTCAATCATGTTTCTAAATTTCTAATAATTGACGCTTGTGCTTGTGCCACTATTTCCTAAGGCACCTTTTGGCAACAGCACAAATTTTAGGAAACACCATTCTTCTATTCTTGGCAAGTTTTTTTTTTAATTTTATTTTTACTAGGGCTTGCCCTTGTCAGGTATCCCTTCCAGAAATTCTCTGAGGCACAGGTCAAGCCGGGTGCCACATAGGGGGTTTGGGAAAAAAAATCAAACAGCAATTCATGCAACTCGGTTATAACCTCACTGCCTGCATCGTTGACGCAAGTGCAAAGATTCTTGGCAACTTATGAAAGTGTAAAAAAATTCACTCAAAACTTTATTCTGTAATCATGACAATTTTTATATTTCTTCTTTCTGGAAAAAGGGCAGAATAACTTATTGTTAGATGAGAGTTTAACACATGGACCAAGTCATGGATCTAGATAAACTTATGGCCAGAAGGTAATAGAAGAACGGGCCGGAGATTTTATTAAGTGATAGCACCTGCTTAAGTCAGAGGGTCTTCGTGCACTTGAGCATCTGTTCAAGGTGCAGAGGGGAAGATAGGAGTTTAACATGGACCAAGTCATGGATCTAGATAAACTTATGTCATCGGTAACAGATCCAAACAGGACTTGAAGGTTAACTGCTGCTTTGAAGGATAAGAAAAATGATAATTTTGTAAAGTTCTCTTAGGGTAATGACACTGCCAAATGGTGTATAAATGGAGCATTAGTTCCTTCTAGCAAGCATTAGGCAAGAATATAAGAAATAGTAATAGATTCCTCACCAATGATCCCAATTTTCCATTAATATTGCTAGAAGAAAGATATTGTAGCTTAAAGGTAGAATAAAGTTGCACCAATTTTCCAGGAAACAGATTATCACCGACAAGCGATTACAGTTTGAAAAAATTGCAGCACAAAGTTATCCCTAATTGGTGTTTAGCAAGAATTACAATTAATACACTCAATTTTGCCCTTACCCAATTGTCAAACAACATCTCTTTAATATCAATTCAAATGGTTCATGCAATAACCACAGAAACTGAGCCACATGAACAAATGATAATCAGTATCCGATTTCTGAGAAAAAAATTGGGAATTTTTTGGGAATTTGGGAATCGAAAGATCCCTAAGTCAATTAGAACTAAAGCTTAAGAAAATACACAAAAGCCAAAAACAAATGCAAAAACTAATATGAAAATATGCTCAACAAAGCCAATGAAACAAAAGATAAAGCGAACTTATTAGCATCATCTACCAATAACTTGTGAGCGTTGCATGTGTATAAAGTTTATGAAGAGTTTGAAATTTACGGGATTTGAGAAAAAGAATAATTAGTTACCAGATTGAGGATGGGAGCAAGGCCTGAACCTTTCAAATAATATTTCAACAATAAATATCATTGCCGTTCTTACAGAAGTGTGTAGACTTGATAATACATAGGAATTGAGGAATACTAATCATATGCCGTAGTTTCATAATTAAATATCTTTCAGTTAAACTTAACTGCAATTAAAAAAAAATCAAGAGAGAATATTTTTGTTGGCAATCATACTGGAGTTAGAATTTACTATCTTAACAATTGGAGTTGGTCACTAATCACTATTCATGTAATATGTATCATTTATACTTCACAAAAGAAACATATACCAAATTTGAAGGTTATATATGGTAATTGGTAAGCTGTGACTAAAAATAAGGCTGAAAAGCATGAATGACAAAAGTGTATCCCGTCGACAGGAACAGCATGCCCCACTGCACTGTTTCATAATTTCATGCAAAAAAAGCTTATCTCAAGCTAAGAAAGCATAAACCAACTTTTAGCTAAAGAGATTATTCATAGTATCTTTGTTTTCATGTCTTACATAAACATAATCATATAGCAGACAAAGCTGAATGGGCCCAAAAGTTTTACAACAGCCCACCCCTTTTATGATGTTATAGGGAGAAAAGTAGAGTGCCTCATCAGCGGTCTAACAAAGCTGACCTATAATTGATAAGTCAAGCCTAGCTAGGAAAGTTGATTTCTACATAGGATTACTATTCATCAACTTTTTGAGGAATCATTCTTCAGTGGTTGGTTGTTAACGTCTGCATATTTTTCAATCTTTTGAATTTGGTACCTCACTCAGTAAATTGTAAGCCTTATACCATTCTCTTGATTCTTTTACCGGTGTCAAGTTCCTTCACAGTATCAACCAATCTGTGAGAATCCATTACATCTGCTCATATCAAAATCACGTAGCAGTCACTTTTAATGGAATTATTTTTCCACCCAAAAGACAATCTGTGATTATTAGTTCCTAATTTCATAATCAATTTGATTCCTAGAAAAACAACTGCAGGACCTTATCAAAGATTAGCAATTACGGCCCAGATCATAATAAGAACAATTTCAGTTGTGGGGCTGGAGATTCAAAATGGTCGGCCCAGTGCATTATCTTTATTGTAGTGGCCACTTTAGCAAGACTATTGAATAGGACAGCCTAGTAGCTATATGCACTTCCAAACAAAAGCCTGAACAAAATCATATGCTGTCAAACCCACCAAAATATAAACCCACCCGAATTGGCATGGTCCAAGTTCTTGAAATTATTGCAAAACTATACTCAAAGCTTCATAATTGATAAACAATTGAGCAACTGCTAGAATCAACAAGGGATAAGAAACCAGAGTAAAAAAACTCAAATGTCAATCAAAGATAGATGGAGTATAAATAATAGGAAGCAAAGGTAAACTCTAGAGTTAGTTGTCCTCCAGGTTAACATTCAGCTGTATTAAACTATCATCATGAAGCACTAAATATAGCAGATGGGATGTTTATAGTTGTAACCTATTAAGCAATACGGTATCTTCACAAGAAGAGATGTTCTAAATTCTAATGCTTTATTATGTATCACTTGTGTTGCACGTACATGATTATGACACAAAATGGAAACAGTTGTACGACATGGCTCCTATTTTGGCTTGTCATGGTGTATTTTGGAGTGTCTGTGTTGTGTTGTACGTGTCTGACACAAACACGACATACAAGACACATGACATCAATGTTTGGAGCCCCCGTACTTCCTAGTGTATCATTATCATCCTAACCCGTTATTTTTATCATACAATAGAATCGGGTAGAAACTTTTACTCCGACTATCGGAGACAGACTATATAGAAAAATGAGGGTAAGGTTTTATATATATTGAACCTCCCAAAACTTCGCTTTGACAGGAGCCTCTAGTCACTAAAATGCCCCCCTTTTTATTGAATAAAAATACGGTCTTTGCAAGAGAACTAAAAGTAACTAGAAGTTCAATTGTTGCTCCATTCCATCAATTAATTAAGCAAAAATAGACAATGATGAATCCTTGGCTTTATACCTACCTAACCAAAAACTACCTAAGCTTCTCAGAATCTATTCCCAATTAGGAAATTATTCTTATATGCTAATCACACCATCCTTGTTGTGCCAACTCAGTAGTCAAATGGGAAGGGGACATGCTCGTCATTCGACAATGGTTCACTCTAAAAAAGTGGGCAGCGACAGTGGCAATCCAGTAATAAGACCGAACAAGGAGGGTTGAACTGCATTTACCTTGACCTCCTCGTAGAGCTTCTTCTCCCAAGCCAGAAGCTGCTCCAGAGTGGAGCCATGGCTCTTTCCTCCGCCAGATTCCAGCGCTCCGGTGTCGAGCCGATACTTGATCACCAGTGGCGGCTTCGAGCTCCAAGTAGAAGACAATGCGCTCAGTACACTGTTCGAATGATACACCGTCTCTACAACAAACAAAAACATACACAATTAAACCCCCCCCCCCCCCCCCCAAAATTTAGAGTCCTAACTACGAAACACGCATACACCCGCATTAAACCCTAGTTTTACTCTTGAGCTGCCGGACGCTGCGGTCGAGCTGGTCCCTCCCGGTCTCGAGGAATTCCGAGACGGGCCTACCGGCCGCGGCCGCCTTGGCGAAGTACTCCTCGAGCGATGCCGTGATCTCCGTCAGGTCGCGGTGGCGGACCACGATCCTCATCTCTCCGCCGGCGGAGGAGGAGGATCCGGCCTCGGATCTCGCCGCCACCGGCGGCCTGGGGGGCCTCCCGAAGGAGCATTCGGATCCGAACCCGGACTCGGATCTCGGCGCCCCCGGCGGCGCGGGGGGTCCCCGGAAGGAGTACTGGGATCCGAATCCGGACTCGGAGGGCGGCGGATAGCCGCCGCCGAAGTCGGATCTGGCGGCAAATGCGTCGGATCTGGACCGGATCTCGTCGCCCTCCTCCTCCTCCTCCAAGTGGTCTCCGTCGGTGGAGGAAGTAGCGGTTCCGCTACTGCTGCTACAATGCCGATCCCATTCTTGACAATGGACCTCCCCTTCTTCTTCTTCTTCATCTTCCTCCTCCTCTTCTTCTTCGTTCTCTTCAGTGATATGATGATGAGGAGGAGGAGGAGGAGGAGGAGTGTTGAGCTGTTGTTCTCCTCTTCTCTCCTTTTCGAGGCGGTCGAAGTAGTCGGAGTCGGGAGGGGAGGGGGGATAGAAGTTCTCCCAGTCCCAGGCGGAGGAGGAGGCATGGGAAGGGGTGTGGGCGTAGGTGGCGGAGTTGTGGAAGTACTTCGTCGGAGGAGGAAGAGGAGGAGGAACCTTTGTAGTCAACGGAGACGACTGCTGCTCCTGCTGCTGCTGATGCAATGGCTCATTCTGCGTCGTCGTCGACAATTGCTGCGGTGGGCGTGGCGATGGCTCGTCGCTGGCAGCTGGGGGGAGGAGGACGATGGGAGGGGTTCGGGAGGAGACGGAGAGGGAGGTGGCGCCGAGGGAGAAGCGGGAGAGGGAGGAGGCGGCGGAGAGGAGGGAGCGGAGGTAGCCGGAGTGGGCCGATGCCAGGTGGAGGCGGCACTGGACCGCCTCCTTCATCAGCCTCCGCCGCTCCTTGCAGCGGCGCACGGTGTCCTCGTTCTCCAGCTTCGACGCACTGCAACCCATTTTTTTGACCGATCAATGCTCGATGCTGCTTTCTCTCTTTCTTTTGTGGTGTTCTTTGTTTTCACATTGGGGGCAGGCAGGATGAGCTTTGGTAGTGAGCCACTCAGTGGGACTGAAGGGAAGGAGAGAGAAGAAAGGAGGGATAAAAGAGGAAAGAGAGAAAATTCGCTTTCCACTTCTCTCTCTTACTTTATTATTTTCCCTTCGCTATCACTATCAGTTGTTACATATGTCGCTGTTTTATTTTTGAGATTCAAAACATTGATGATCAATTTTGGATTTTGGGGCATGCAATATTTTATCTGTTTTTTTAACTGAAAATTGCTGAGAAATTCAATTTCGAGAAATCCAATTTCGAGGTTGATTTTTATGAAAAATCTATCCGCATGATGGATTTTATGAAAGATTTTTTTTAGGGGCACCACCACTTCTACTAGGGGCAGTCTAAATTTTTTTGAAAAAATTACAAGTTTGTCATAGGTTTTTGTTACTAGGGGGCAGCCCAAAATTGACTATAAAAGCCAAACTTCTTTTATTTCTTCTCTTCCTCCACTCTTTACTTATCTTCCTCCACTCTTTTTTTCTCCTCCTCATAGAAACCTAGAATTAATCTAACCTAGGTGAAATTGTCCCCCACCTAAATTTGTTAAAGATTTTTGGTGAAATATCTAGTAATAGTGTCAATCACTTCTCCCATTTATTTGTAAGTCGTCGAATTTATTTTTGTGTAATGTTTTAACCTAAATTTTACATATAAAAGTTGAATTTTGTGTTTAATGTAGAAAGAAATAGAAAATGGAACAACCCGGACCATCAAATGCTGGATACTCTCCTCCCACAACGTCCGAAGAATACTTTGATGCATCGGAAGGCCTCGTGGTAACTACACTTTAACTTTATTTCGGATGAAAAATCGGATTTTGACACAGAGGACTGTCACTTCTCTGGCAGTCCCTCTCATGGATTTGGACTGCCAGGGATGTGGCAGTCCTATATATGTGAGGGACTGCCACATATGTGGCAGTCCTATAGATGTGGCAGTCCTTTTGACTTTTAACTTCTATTGTAGGAGTTGCGATCTTCTGATGTTGCGGTACATGCTCCAATTGCAACCGATGTAGGGCATTTATTTTGGATAGATCTTTCGTTTCAATCAAGCGACGATGCGGTACAATGGTGTCGAGAAGTTGGACGGGAAAACAACTTAGTTCTAGTGATATCCAGATCGTGCCGAAATCGCCCGGGACGACACAGTGTGATGGTTGACTGTGAAAGAGGTGGTGTGTTGAGATCGCACAAGAAAGACACAGTTATCCAAAATAAAGTTCCAAAAAAGAAAGCTGGAACGAGAAAATGTGGTTGTCCATTCACGATCCAGATTAGAAACGAAGAAGAAGGGAAGTGGTCAGTACAAGTGAAGAATGGAACCCACAATCATGAGATTGCCGAGACACTATTGGGTCATCCGTATGTCGGACGGTTGAACCCTACGGAGAAGAAGATAGCCGAAGACTTGTCCACTTCTGGTGTTGCACCGAGACAAATATATTCAGTCATACGGCATGAAGATGAGAAGAACATGTCTACGATGAGGTCAATATACAACGTCATATCTTCTTCGAACGCTATTCGGACCAAATCAAGAATGGCGATGCAAGAAGTGCTGAAGTTGCTTGCCGATAATCATTACGTTGAGTTCCATAGAAGATATCCCCAGAGTAATGAAGTAGTTTCAATCTTTTGGGCTCATCCAGATTGCATAAGTCTGGCCAGGTCTGTTGCTGACGTGTTAGTCCTTGATTGCACGTACAAGACCAACAAGTTCAAGATGCCTCTCCTTCATATTGTCGGATTCACCTCTACTCGAAAAATATTTCCGGTGACATTTTGCTTCATGAAGAGTGAAAAACTTGAAGACTATACATGGGCATTGGAGAAACTGAAAACACTTTACACCGGTCATACAGAGCCGTCAGTTCTTATGACCGACAGAGAGTATGCCCTAATTAATGCTATTCGCATTATTTTTCCTCAAGCGGATACATTGCTATGCACTTGGCATGTCAATCGTAATATTCAAGCCCAATGTAAGTTGAAGTTTCAGAAGGATGAAGGTAAAATTGACATGCAAAATTTTCAAGAATTTTCCAATGACTGGAATTATGTGTGGCGAGCCTCTACAATTGACAGTTACGACGCCGCATGGTACATGTTCAAGGAAAAGTGGGAGGCAAGGGAGCCGACATGCATTTCATACATCAAAGATACATGGCTTGAACCGCACAAAGAACACTTCGTCTTAGCATGGACAAATTTGGTGAAGCATTACGGCACGACAACTACCAACCGTGTCGAAGGAGCACACTCTGTAGTGAAGAGACAACTAAAATTATCTCTCGGCAACTTTGTCTCTGTTTGGCAAGCTATACATATATTGGTAGAGCGGACGGTGAATGAAATTAAGACATCATTTGAGATGAGATTAAATATAGTCAAGCATGAGCATAGAAAGGATGTACTGTTAGATGCTTTAGTTCGCGTGGTATCTCACACGGCGTTGACATTAATATGTGATGAGATTGAAAGGTCAAAGTATGTCGAGTTTGATCCCCAGGTTTGCGGGTGTGTACATCGACATACACTGGGCCTCCCTTGTGCACATCAGATTAATGAATATCGCCGTGAATCCATTTCTATTCCAGTAGAAGCAGTCGATCAACGTTGGAGGCAGTTGTCTATGATGCCTGTGGTGAAGACGGACGATGATTTCTTCTCTTTGACACAAGTGAAACTTTTCCACGCAAGGTAGTTAGCCTAAGTAGCAGCGGAGCGGCAGTCCATTGAGCTTAAAATCCAAGAAATTGCATGTCCGGTCACTACTAGAATGCATGAGCCGACCGTTGTTTCCAATTCTAAAGGCAGGCCTCAAACAATATTGACTAGTTTACAGAAGAGAAGGCTGGAGTCAACTAGGAGAGATCCATCGTACTTTGAGCATGTTGAACGAAGCTTACAGCAAGCTCCGCCCGCACGGAAGGACAAGCTTGTCGTTCGCCGAAAAATAGAGAAAATTGACCTCCCAAGAAAAGATACAATTGCAAGCCAAACAACGAGTTTGTATATTGACAAATTTTAACCTGCGCTTCGAAGTTACATTTGGTCTATTGTCGATGTCCCCGGTGATGGCCATTGCGAATTTCATGCCCTTGCAAGGCATCTTGGTTATGATGACAAAGACGGATGGAGACGGGTGAGGCAGGAGCTGTAGTGCCCCGTCCCTACATCGTGCCCCGTTGATTCGTCCACGGGGTGCGCAAGAAAGGAACACTGTTGCTATCGACTCGGTCGGGACCGATAGGTCGGGATCGATCGAATCGATCGAACGGGAACGGTTGAATTAAGATCCATTCCACGTTATGGGATGGATTCTTCGGAACCAAGTCCCATATTCAGCGGGTTGCGTCTCGAGGATTGACTTTGCGGCTGAGTCGGGAGAGACCTCCCGTTGCTCTGCTTTTCACGCCGCTTGCGTTGGTTTTGGCTTTGGTTTTCCGAATGCGTTTTCGATAGTTTTCATGGTTTACATTTCGAGCTCGCATTTCCTATCGAACTCTTGCATAATACAGTGTTCTAATCGGTTGCTTGTGCGATTTCAGGTGATCGCGTAGGCGACGTCTAGCGCAGCCAACAAGTCCCTCGCCTCAAGCAAAACTCAAGGTGAGTGGCTGACCCCCCTTCGTCTCGACCCTCTATTTCAAATGAGAACTCGGGTAATGTTACTAAAAATTGAATGAATTGCTTACAGAATACAAGTCCTGTATGTTAGAAGTGAAAAAGAATGTGTTGTGTTGAAAAGAGATAGAATTATTTTAGGCTTGCAAAACGAACAAGTAAATGAATTGATTACTTAACAAGCCCCAACGGTATCTTAAATGCACCATGTTAACCTATCATGGTCATGGACAACTTGTCGACAAGGGCGATGGTTTCTTCGAGCGGCAACCCGGGGCCACGGGACCGACTCGGCCTAGGAAGAAACAGGTTATAGCCGAGCTGGGTAATAGGCAATCGGTAAGACGGGGACTTGCATCGGGGCTCGCTACTTGCGTTGCAAGGGTCCCGTATTGCCAGGCTATGTCCAAGATGGCTAGTTAATGCCAGTGACCTCCATATCAAACACTTGATATAAATTGTTATCAACTAATAAGGAAAGTGAGGGTAAGTTTTTATGTCGCACGGTGCGCTCTGCCGGAGGAAATCTTGATGTAACTTAATGCTTCTTATGAAAATATCTAGGGTGGTTAGAAAGACCACTAAAAGCAAGTTGTATGATTTTTATCAAATTTTTGAACCAAATGAGAGCCTGGAAATTAATTAGCCACTCGCCAGTACATGTTGATTGTACTGATCCTCGCTCTCTATACAGGTGCGGTAGATCTGGAAGGGCGTGCTACGTAAAGGGAGGCAACGCTCGTGTTTTGAAGCTTCGTCCGTGCATTGAAGCTTGGATCAACCCTTTTGAAGACTCCGCTGTTGAAGCATCGAAGACAGATGGAGCGCCTTCCCACCATCCCAGGTGGTTTGTAATTTTGGTTGTAAAGTCAAGGGATGAATGTATGGAATGGCTATCTCGTCGACGTTCATTTTGTAATGGAGTCAGTTTGTAAAAAGCCCGCGCGGCGCCTTTGTATCGAGTCTGTAAAATGATGTTTCATTATCAATAAAGCTTATGTTTCCTTCTCTATAATGTGTGTGTTCAATTTACTCTGTGCATTCTGCTGTTGTTGTGTTTCGGATAACAATTATGACTATGCCTTGTGCAAGCGCAACTTAGGCTTGCACGGCATCACGCCCGGGGGACGACTATCGATTCTACGGAATCGGGGGCGTGACATAATGGTATCAGAGCACGGCTTTACGTCCTTGGCCTCTAGTGTCGAGTTTTCAGTCTCAAATCGTTGGTCTCGTGTCGATGAGATACGTCGTTCCATACAAGGGAGTCCGTAATAAGTTTGGTTACTAATGCATTTTTACCTTCAAAATCCCAGAAGGTGCGACGGTGAATGTGGCGAACGAAGAAAGTGCTTCGAGCGGCTCGAGTAGCTCGAGGCCCGGACCCTCAAACGATGCCATGGGACGGATGTTGCGCATGCTGGAAGCGCAACAACAACAAGCTCTGGAGAATCAACGCCTGAATGAGCAACATCGACGGGAGACGGAGGCACATCGACGGGAGGTAGAGGCACGCCAGACCCAGTTCGAGGCCCGATTCGATGCACAATTCAAGTTGCAGCAGAAGCAGCTTGATACTCTTCAGCAAATTGTTCAGACAGTGGTGGCCAACAACAACAACTCCGCGACCACTCCTGCCGTGACCGAGCCTACGGCCAGACAAAGTGAAATCGAACCGGAGGTACCTGAGCTTATGCCTGCGGCACCGAGAAGTTCCAACTTCGACGTGTCAAAATTCACAAAGAGCTTCCGTACTTCCTTTTGCGGTACTGAAGACCCTTCGTTGGCGATCGATTGGCTGGAGGAGTTAGAGGACCGGTTCGAGCTTCTGGGTGTCGATGAGTCCAAGAAAGTCGTATGCGCTCAACTTCTACTCCGATTGAACGCGCACGACTGGTGGGCCGTACAAAAGCGAGCAATCAGACGCGACGACGAGACAGCGGCAATATCTTGGGCCACCTTCCGAGAGGCATTCGAGATCGAGTACCTTCCCGATGCTATTCGACAGGAGAAGGAGAATGAATTTATGCAGCTAAGGCAAGGGAATATGACGGTGCGGCAGTATGCAGCAGAGTTCAACAAGTTAGCCAAGTTTGCTGGACAATACCTGCCTTCCATGGCGAGTCGTGCACGATGGTTCGAAGTGGGCCTACGACCATCTATCGCCGCCCATGTGTCTGTTCCCAAATACCAAACGATGGGGGAGTCTCTCAACCACGCCCTCCGCCTTGAAAGCCAATACCCTCCAAGTGCTGCTGGCGCTGTGCATACCTATAATCACAAACGCCCTAGCCACGCGGGAGGAAACAACGTGACCAAGCGTCCGAACACTAGGTCCCAAAGCGGATATCAAGGGCATAACCCAAAGCCCTACTGCAACCGATGTCATAATATCGGCCACACGATCGACGATTGCCAGGTACCAGAGGGTGGATGTTGGCACTGTGGCAAGAGGGGCCACAGGCGTGCTGAGTGTCCAACCAGAAGGCCGAACCCAACGGCGCCCCAACAGCACCGTCCAGCGGCGCCCCAACAACATCGTCCAGGGAATCAAGTTCTAGCGCCTCGAGCCCATCAGCCCGCACCGCAAAATGGCCAAGACCGTCGCCCCAATGCCCAGGGCCGCGTCTATGCCATGACCCGAGATGAAGTGCTTGCGTCAGATACGGTCGTGACAGGTATACTTAGTTTCAATAATGTGCCTGCTCGTGTACTATTTGATTCATGTGCTTCGCATAGTTTTATATCGGCGGACTTTGCCGCCGAGCACAAATTTCCGGTAATATCATTAGACCTCGACCTTAGCGTAAGCACACCTTCCGGCACACCAATACTCACAAACTTAGCCTGCGCTGACGGGATTATCTGTATCGGCGGTCAAAAGATAGGTCTTGATGTGATAGTTCTAGATATGAAGGACTTTGACATCATTTTGGGAATGGATTGGCTCGGGTCGTGCAACGCAACCATAGACTGCGCCAGAAAGACGGTCACCTTCCGTATTCCAGGGGTGCCTGAATTTTGCTTTTCGTGTGGTGAGGCGTCGTCGACCTGCATGTTGATTTCGGCAATTTCTGCTCGGAGGATGCTGCATTCTGGGTACGAAGGCTATTTGGCGTCCGTCCGAGACATGCGACAGGATGATGCAAATGCGGGTCAGACCGACGTTGTGTCAGAATTCCCCGATGTGTTCCCGGACGAGCTACCCAGCATGCCCCCCGACAGAGAAATCGAGTTCAGCATCGACACATTCCCCGATACCCGACCGATTTCCAAGGCCCCGTACAGAATGGCTCCCGCCGAGCTGAAGGAACTCAAGGTCCAACTACAAGAGTTACTCGATAAAGGGTTTATTCGGCCTAGCGTTTCACCGTGGGGAGCGCCCGTATTGTTCGTAAAGAAGAAGGATGGGTCCCTGCGTCTGTGCGTCGATTACCGGGAGCTGAACAAAGCTACCATCCGGAACAAGTACCCATTGCCCCGCATAGACGATTTATTCGATCAACTGCAAGGCGCCTCGGTATTTTCGAAGATTGATCTCCGCTCAGGTTATCATCAACTCAAGATCAAGTCAGACGACGTGCAAAAGTCCGCCTTTCGCACTCGTTACGGCCACTACGAGTTCCTGGTGATGCCATTCGGCCTGACGAATGCCCCTGCCGCCTTTATGGATCTGATGAATCGGGTATTTCGACCTTTCCTTGATAAATTTGTGGTAGTCTTTATTGATGATATTCTCGTCTACTCGAAAGACAGGGCGCAGCATGCAGAACATCTACGGGCCGTGCTCCAGACACTTCGAGAACATGAGTTGTATGCAAAGCAGAGTAAGTGCAAATTTTGGCTCAGCAGCGTATCCTTTCTGGGTCACATCATTTCGTCCGAAGGTATTACAGTCGATCCGAAGAAGGTGGAAGCCGTGGCTGATTGGAGGCGGCCTGCGTCTGCTAGTGAGATTCGAAGCTTTCTTGGTTTGGCGGGATACTATCGACGCTTCGTGAAAGACTTCGCGAAGATTGCATCGCCATTGACTCGCCTCACTCAAAAGGGAGTCGCGTATGAGTGGTCGGATGACTGTGAAGCTTCATTTCAGGAGCTAAAACAGCGATTGATTTCGGCACCTATACTCGCGCTTTCGGATGGGCCAGAGGGTTTCCAGATATTCAGCGATGCTTCAGGCCAGGGCTTGGGATGTGTGCTCATGCAGCGGAACAAGGTGATATCCTTCGCCTCGAGACAATTGAAGCCGCACGAGAAGAACTATCCTACGCACGACTTGGAGTTAGCGGCAATTGTGTTCGCGTTGAAATTGTGGCGTCACTATCTATATGGTGTGGCGTGCGCGATCTATACCGACCACAAGAGCCTCAAGTATCTCTTCACTCAGAAGGAGTTGAACTTGCGACAGCGGCGCTGGCTCGAACTGATTAAAGACTATGACTTGACGATCGACTACACTCCGGGCAAGGGAAATGTAGTGGCGGACGCTCTGAGTCGAAAATATCTTGCCTCGCTCTCCATCGACCGCAGACTACTACAAGATTTAGAAGAAATGGGCATCGATCTCCGGGTTCGATTCAGAGATATACGGTTGGCGCAGCTGCAGTTAGAGCCGAGTTTGCTGGAAAAGATCAAGACCGCTCAGAAGGATGATCCGTACCTGAAGAAAATGCACGAGCGAATTTCAACAGGTAGTGCGACCGACTTTGCGGAAGACAAGACCGGCGTGCTGAGATTGAATGGCCGACTATGTGTTCCGGATGATTCAGAACTACGAAAGGAGATAATGTCGGAGGCCCATTATACGAAATATACATTGCATCCAGGCAGTACCAAGATGTATAAGGACCTCCGTACGACCTTCTGGTGGCACGGGATGAAGAGAGATGTGGCGCTCTTCGTGTCGCAATGCATGGCCTGTCAGCAGGTGAAAGCTGAACATCAACGACCGGGCGGGGAGATGCAGAACCTTGCCATTCCAGAGTGGAAATGGGATCATGTCACGATGGACTTTATTGTTGGCCTGCCGAAGACACCACGGGGGAGCGACGCTATCTGGGTCATCGTCGATCGACTAACCAAGTCAGCGCACTTTATTGCCATCAAAGTTACTTGGAGCGTTGATCGCCTGGCACAGATTTATCTTGACGAGATAGTACGGCTGCACGGAGTTCTAGTATCCATCGTCTCTGATCGGGATTCACGGTTCATGTCGCGATTCTGGAGTAGCCTTCAGTCGGCGCTGGGTACCAAGTTGCAGTTCAGCTCAGCTTACCATCCTCAGACCGACGGCCAAACGGAGCGCGTTAATCAGATTCTTGAAGACATGCTACGGCTCTGCGCAATTGACTTCAAATCAAGCTGGGACGTCCACCTACCGTTGGCGGAATTTGCATACAACAATAGCTATCAGTCCAGCATCCAAATGGCGTCGTATGAAGCTTTGTACGGCCGGAAGTGCAGATCGCCCATTTGCTGGGATGAAGTCGGGGAACGGCAGATACTCGGCCCGGAACTGGTGGAACAGACTGTGGAGAAGGTCAAGCTCATTCGGGAAAGACTGAAGATTGCACAGAGTCGGCAAAAGAGCTACGCCGATACCCATCGAAGACCGCTTGAGTTCCAGGTGGGCGATCATGTGTTCCTGAAGGTGTCGCCTATGCGAGGAGTTACTCGGTTCGGCGCGAAGGGGAAGCTGAGTCCGAGATTCGTTGGGCCGTTTGAAATACTCGAACGGGTCGCCCCAGTGGCCTATAAAATTGCCCTACCGCCGGCGCTCGAAGGTGTGCACAACGTCTTCCACGTCTCCCAGCTGCGGAAGTACGTGCACGACCCTAGCCACGTGGTGGATTTTGGCCAGCTGGAGCTAAAGTCCGACTTATCCTACGTCGAAGTGCCAGTTCAAATCTTAGAACGCAAGGATAAGCTGCTGCGGAATCGGACGATCCCTCTCGTTCGCGTACTTTGGAGGAACCATGCGGCAGAAGAGTCGACATGGGAACTCGAGTCTGAGATGAAGGAAAAGTTTCCTTCATTGTTTTCATAGAGGTAGGTTCTGTTCATAAGTTCCGAGGACGAAACTTTTTCTTAGTTGGTTATGGTGTAGTGCCCCGTCCCTACATCGTGCCCCGTTGATTCGTCCACGGGGTGCGCAAGAAAGGAACACTGTTGCTATCGACTCGGTCGGGACCGATAGGTCGGGATCGATCGAATCGATCGAACGGGAACGGTTGAATTAAGATCCATTCCACGTTATGGGATGGATTCTTCGGAACCAAGTCCCATATTCAGCGGGTTGCGTCTCGAGGATTGACTTTGCGGCTGAGTCGGGAGAGACCTCCCGTTGCTCTGCTTTTCACGCCGCTTGCGTTGGTTTTGGCTTTGGTTTTCCGAATGCGTTTTCGTGAATGTTTTCGATGGTTTTCATGGTTTACATTTCGAGCTCGCATTTCCTATCGAACTCTTGCATAATACAGTGTTCTAATCGGTTGCTTGTGCGATTTCAGGTGATCGCGTAGGCGACGTCTAGCGCAGCCAACAAGTCCCTCGCCTCAAGCAAAACTCAAGGTGAGTGGCTGACCCCCCTTCGTCTCGACCCTCTATTTCAAATGAGAACTCGGGTAATGTTACTAAAAATTGAATGAATTGCTTACAGAATACAAGTCCTGTATGTTAGAAGTGAAAAAGAATGTGTTGTGTTGAAAAGAGATAGAATTATTTTAGGCTTGCAAAACGAACAAGTAAATGAATTGATTACTTAACAAGCCCCAACGGTATCTTAAATGCACCATGTTAACCTATCATGGTCATGGACAACTTGTCGACAAGGGCGATGGTTTCTTCGAACGGCAACCCGGGGCCACGGGACCGACTCGGCCTAGGAAGAAACAGGTTATAGCCGAGCTGGGTAATAGGCAATCGGTAAGACGGGGACTTGCATCGGGGCTCGCTACTTGCGTTGCAAGGTCCCGTATTGCCAGGCTATGTCCAAGATGGCTAGTTAATGCCAGTGACCTCCATATCAAACACTTGATATAAATTGTTATCAACTAATAAGGAAAGTGAGGGTAAGTTTTTATGTCGCACGGTGCGCTCTGCCGGAGGAAATCTTGATGTAACTTAATGCTTCTTATGAAAATATCTAGGGTGGTTAGAAAGACCACTAAAAGCAAGTTGTATGATTTTTATCAAATTCTTGAACCAAATGAGAGCCTGGAAATTAATTAGCCACTCGCCAGTACATGTTGATTGTACTGATCCTCGCTCTCTATACAGGTGCGGTAGATCTGGAAGGGCGTGCTACGTAAAGGGAGGCAACGCTCGTGTTTTGAAGCTTCGTCCGTGCATTGAAGCTTGGATCAACCCTTTTGAAGACTCCGCTGTTGAAGCATCGAAGACAGATAGAGCGCCTTCCCACCATCCCAGGTGGTTTGTAATTTTGGTTGTAAAGTCAAGGGATGAATGTATGGAATGGCTATCTCGTCGACGTTCATTTTGTAATGGAGTCAGTTTGTAAAAAGCCCGCGCGGCGCCTTTGTATCGAGTCTGTAAAATGATGTTTCATTATCAATAAAGCTTATGTTTCCTTCTCTATAATGTGTGTGTTCAATTTACTCTGTGCATTCTGCTGTTGTTGTGTTTCGGATAACAATTATGACTATGCCTTGTGCAAGCGCAACTTAGGCTTGCACGGCATCACGCCCGGGGGACGACTATCGATTCTACGGAATCGGGGGCGTGACAGGAGCTGTACGAGGAGTTAGAGACTCGTCTTCCATTCTACTCCCGCATCCTAAGCGAAGAAACCGTTGCAAGTTTGTTGTTAAGTATCCCTTGCACCGACAGTGTTACCGGAACAGACCACTACATGTCAGTCCCGTCTGTCGGCTATTTATTTGCCAATAGGTACATGATACCTGTTGTACTTATCTCGCCGGATATTAACAATACATTCTTTCCGATGTGCGCTCCTCCGACGGACCACGGAGTGTCTAACCTATGTACTATAGGTCTGATCGGGGATCACTTCGTTATACTAAAGATGATCGCTCATTCTCCGATTCCTCCACCTTCAACAGTTTGGTACAAAAGAGCACCGGTCGAAGCCATCGCTTGGACCACACCTTTCGTTGACCAGATCAACCATTGTAAGAAGTTGTTGAAGATTGAGGAGCCAAGAGACTTACCTGCTGACCACTACGACGTCGAAATCGACTAAGTATATATATATTTACAGTTTGATATTTTGTATATGGAGGACCACTTTTGTATACAGTGAAATATGAAGTCCAGTAATATATATAGAGTAAATTTTGAATTATATGTGTTTACCTGTGCCTACATGTGTTATATGTGTCTACCTGTGTTATATGTGCCTACCTGTGTACTATATGTGCCTACCTGTGTTATATGTGCTTACCTGTGTGTTATCTGTGTTATATGAGTGTGCCTATGTTATATGTGTTCACTGTCACAGCGTTTCAGTCAAAGCGTTTCAGTTTGAGAAACTCTGTCACAGAGTATCAGTATTAGGACTGCCACATCCATGGCAGTCCTACACTAAAGTAGGACTGCCTAGGTTTTGGCAGTCCTAACTAAAACTTGCTATTACAGCAAGTTATAGTTAGGACTGCCAACCCCCTGGCAGTCCTACTTCAGTGTAGGACTGCCATGGGTGTGGCAGTCCTAGCACTGAAACTCTGTGATGAATTTATGTGTGAATGAAATCATCACAGAACATTTCATCTAGGACTGCCATACCCAGGGCAGTCCTTCACATGTGTTGGACTGCCCTGGGTGTGGCAGCCCTAGATGAAATGTTCTGTGACTTGATCACAGAACAATTCATTTAGGACTGCCACACCCAGGGCAGTCCAACACATGTGAAGGACTGCCCTGGGTGTGGCAGTCCTAGATGAAATGTTCTGTGACCCTTCACATGTGTTGGACTGCCCTGGGTGTGGCAGTCCTAGATGAATTGTTCTGTGATCAAGTCACAGAACATTTCATCTAGGGCTGCCACACCCAGGGCAGTCCTTCACATGTGTTGGACTGCCCTGGGTGTGGCAGTCCTAGATAAAATATTTTGTGATGAACATTTCAACACAAGTATCCAACACATATCCAACACAAGTATCCAACACATATCCAACACAAGTCCAACACAAGTATCCAACACATATTCAACACAAGTATTCAACACATATCCAACACATATTCAACACAAGTATCCAACACATATCCAACAGAAGTATTTCAACACAAGTATCCAACACATAATCAACACAAGTATTTCAACACAAGTATCCAACAACATGTTCGACACCCAAAAATATCAACATCCAAAATAGCCAACTTCAGACAATCAGACAATCATACTACATATCATGGCGGGCCTTCGAACGAGACTCCGTATTACGCATGAATGGGAACTCAACCTCGTCATCGATGCGCTCAAGCTCGTTGGCGACCAAGGCACTAGTGTCAACCAAGACACTAGTGTCACTTTGGCAAGCGCTCCGAAGTGTCTTGGCCAGTTCCTTCGCCCTTCTAGACTGTAAATGAAAGTATAATTGAATTTAGTCTACAAACATGAAAATCTCAAACTAATTACTAATGCGGAACTCACCATCTTCACCAATGAAACATACAAGATGTTTTTCGAAGGAAGATTTCCAACAGCTACTACGGCCTCGGGACCCGGATTTGTAGGGTTCAACAACTTAGGATGTCCGACCCGCCGAAAGTACGGCATGTAGTCCTCGCTGCAGTCGGCCATCTGGGTGACCGGTTGACTCTCATCTTCCCCAAGCAGGTGCCTTTGCCACTCGGAGTAGAAGTCGGTCACCTAGTCGAAATACGTCGGTTTGTAGTTCAATGGTTGGGTCCCGCGGAGAGGTTCCAACATCTGTAGTGTGCGCTTCGGCACACTTTGCACGAAGCCAAACTGCCGAAGTACACGATCAGGCATGTACGGCTCCGTAATATCATAGCATGTGATCATGCCATGAAATAAAGAAACTTGTTGGATGGCATGACTCTCCTCGCACAAATCCCGGTATGGATCCTAAAATATCTGTAGGAAAATAGTTAACAGCAAAAAAAACTTAACATGAAAAAATAAGTCCCAATTTATTACCTCTTCTGGTACCAAATTGTCAAGTACTTCACGAATGGAAGCTAGTATTTGCCAATCTTTGGTTTCCACCTGGGCTGGCCTCCATCGAGCCACTCTAGGAAGGTGTTCAAAATAGTTTGGGTTCAGGTCACCCCGTCTGAGCATCGGAAAGTGCTCGTATATCCATGCCTATTCAATTTATAAGTTAATAGTCACAAAATATAAACAACAAAATGAAGTATACGAGATTAAATTGTTGGAAGTTTTCTTATATGTAGCAGAGTCTGGCATCCGACAATTGTCTTAGTCCCGACACGGGATGCGATGCCGAGCTCGCGGTAAAGATAGGCGAGAATACCGTGTAGGCCTTTAAAAATGACAGTCACGCTGAGTTGATCAAGACAGAGTCAAAAGTCACGCTCAGTTGATCCAGACAATATTTACAAATCACGCTGGGGAACAGCTCATCATTTGTCAGAGAGTAATTATGACTGACAGCACGACAGTCGAAGAATGTCTCTTTGTATGCCACGTATGCACAGAATTCGAGAGATCACAGCCGTCTATTGCGTGATTTTTGAAATCTTCTTCAGCAAGACTCAGCCTTCGTCAAGTTGGCGTACCAAAAGAGCTTCTTGTCATTTAATGCGACTGACAAAGCAATCACTGTCAGAGATTTTGTGTCAGTCGAGGCACGCCAAATCAAAATAACTGGCAGTTCTATCTCAAGTCTGCGTGTATTTGTGAGATCTTTATCTCAAACGTGCGTGGATTCTGAAGTTTTCTTCCTCAAGTCTGCGTGGATTTTGAAGCATTTTTGCCTCGAGTCTGCGTGGATCCTGAAGCTTCTTGCCCCAAGTTTGCGTGGATTTTGAAGCTTTCTACACCGAGTTTGCGTGGATTTCGTCTTCAACAAGTCTGCGTGGATTTCATCAAATTGGAGTACGTGGCAGCCATGCCACTGATCTCTTGCCTGCGTGTCCTGTAACTTGCACACGACTCATGCATGATCGCCATGTGTCCAACAGTTACAGGCCACGTCCAGTAACTTCTCACAACCTTGCGTATGTTAAATCCTGCGTGATTTTCAACTAAGCACAAGCTGTGAAGACAGTTATCTTTTCAGTTTTATTTTTGACTCTATAAATAGAGTTCTTTTTCTCATTCATTACACAGATACATAGTTATCTACTGTCAAATTTTGAGAACTTTTCTTCTTCGCATAGTCTAAGGGATAAAGTGATCGTCTTCTAGATCAGATTCCCACAGTTGTAATTTTCCCAGAAACATAATAAATAAAGGAATTTATTTATGGAAAACAAATTGGCGACTCTGCTGGGGAAAACCATCTCCTCTTCTGAGATGGCAACAACTCAATGCGACACTTCGTCAATCGGCTCGACGAAGAAGGTGATAACGATCCAATTCGATCAACTCGCCTATAAAGAAATGCAGCGGGCTAAGAGTGGCAAATCTACTTCAGCCTCCATCATCACTGCCAAGTCGAAGGGACACTCTGTCTATGTCCCTAAGAATCAGTTGGCAGCCAATGGTGAAATCTCTGCCACAGTGTCTACTCCTAACACTGGCAAGAACTCTACTGCAAGCACGCACACTCTTGTGTGCTCGAAGATGACAGCATTCAAAAGTTATGCTGACAGCACTAGCTCCTTAGCCAAGTCTGTTCCAGCGTGCAAATTCAACTCTAAAAGTCACGCTGATAGTACTGGCTCCTTAGCCAAATCTGTTCCAGCGTGTCTCTCTAAAACCAAAAGTCACGCTGACAGTACTGGCTCCTTAGCCAAATCTGTTCCAGCGTGCAAATTCAACTCTAAAAGTCACGCTGACAGTACTGGCTCCTTAGCCAAATCTGTTCCAGCGTGTCTCTCTAAAACCAAAAATCACGCTGACAGTACTGGCTCCTTAGCCAAATCTGTTCCAGCGTGTAATCTTAAATCCAAAAGTCACGCTAACAGTACTGGTTCTTTAACCGAGTCTGTTTCAGCGTGTATTTCATCCAATAAGAATAGCTCCTTAGCTATCTCTTCTTCTTTACCAAGTTCTACTAGAACTGGGGGTGGTCTTCCACACAAAGTCCCTTCGAAAAGGAATAACTCTTTAGTTGTTCCTTCTGCTCCTGTAGTTTTTACTTCAGGAACAGCTTTGACTGACAATTTTGTTAGTCAAAGGAAAGGAGATAGTCTTTTGACTACTCTTCCTTCTGGACATTCTGTCTCAAAACTTGAATGAGTCTAAGAAGAAACATTCCTTAATGTCTTCTTCTATGACTTCTTCAAATTGGGCACAGAATCTGTCTAGAAAAGAAGGTCTGTTACCAACTCCTAATCAAAGGGATGGTTCAACTCTTCCTTCTCTGCAAATATCCAGATCAATGGAAGGAAAACTCCATGTTTCCAAAACCAATGTGTCACCTTCCACTGATCTAAAAACAAAACTTAGCACTTCTGGTTCTAAGAAACTATATCAGTTGGAAACAAGGATAAAAGATCCAGATGTAGAGTATGCAAGAAACTATGTGGCTCATATTAATCATTCTTTATATAATCAAGAGCCATCAAGACCCAAGAACAGGAAATATACTCCTCAATCTTCACAAACAGATTTACGAGAATATCTTCAACAGAAGAGAAGGAGTGATTCTGTCTCAAAGGATCATGCTGAATGTGACTTCTATCCAAGAGTCATAATTCAATGCAGATGTCAATCAATAGCTCATGACCATGTTGATCATGAATGTGACTTCCAGCCAAGAGTTACAATGCAATGCAGATGTCAAACTAAACGATAATCTGTCTTCAATCGGATTCAGTGTGAACCTATGCCTGATGAAGATGAGCCTTTGTTTGCTTCTGTCAACATGACCTCTCGGGATGCTGGGGGTAGAGCTGATAGTCCAGATGGAGTATATAGAAACACCAGAGCAAGAGTCTTAGCTTCTAGTCAAAGAAATTTGATCTCTGAAGATGATTCTGAATTTCTAGGAGAATCTAATTTTCCACCTCTTCCTATTGGGGGTAGTTCTCCTTTAAATGATTTTGATGCACGAAGCAGTGATTCAGAGCATACAACATCCACTAATTCATCAATAATCCCTCGTACAGTCACTACATATATGGTGGATGGGAATACTGAATTGAACAATGAACCTTCCTCTTCGGTGACTCCTCAGGACCAAAGAATTGCTTCTTTGGAACAGCAAATGAAGTCTATGGCTGATACTATGAAGTCGATGTATGAACTCATGACAGCTCAGTTGCAAAATCGACAGACTGTACCAGATGCCATACCAACTGACACTGATATAAGTCCAGTACAAGTACCTCCAGCAGTACAATCCAATACTCCTGGACCAGCTCAAACAAATCCTAGTCTCTCTGGAGCTGGGGGTAGTGCTTACAATACTGTTCCTCCTCCCAACTATTCTCTACAAGTTACAACTCCACAATCTTCTGGAGTTGTTAATGAAGAATTGAGGAATCTCAAAACTCAATTCGAGGCATTCAAACAGAAAGATGGTTTACAAAGGTTAGGCATCAAGCAACCTTATCCGATAGAATGGAAGCAAGTATCGTATCCTCCTAAATACAAGCCTCCTACTATCTCATTCTATGATGGAACCACTTCTCCAAGTCAGTTTATTAATCACTTTGAAGTGATGACTGATCAATTGCAACCAAGTGACGCCCTCTTTACTCGGGTATTTATTGGATGTCTCAAGGGAACTGCTTATGAATGGTATAGAAGTCTCCCAGATGGGTGCATTACCTCATTTGCCGGTTTCAAACAGATGTTTCTTGAACGGTTCTATGAAGGGCTCAATGACATGACTATGTCTGCTCTTATTAGAATCAAGCAGAAAAATAATGAAACTACAGAGGATTACATTGAACGGTTTCGAAGAGAAGCTCTGAAGATGCCTCTTGGAACTCCAGATGCTGTCACCATCGACACATGCAAATCAAACTTGTTGCCAATCATCAGCATGTGGACAGGATCCACCCAATTCCAAGACTGGCCTTCTTTCATAGTTAGTGCCAAGGCCGCAGAAATTAGTGCTGAAACCTTCAAAGGTTTAGGAGTGCAGATGACTCCCAAAGAAACAGGTCAAGGTACTAACAATAAAAACAATGCTCGCAAAGGAAAAGAAACTCTTGAAGTTAATCTTCAGAGCAAAGATGCATCAACTGTTCAAACTTCTCCTACCTCTACAACTCAACAACCAAGAACACCTCGCCCCAAAGAAGAATACTCTTTCGATGATGATGATGTCCTTGGTATCTTTGAATGTCTGCTGAAAGGTAATAAAATACAATTACCTGAGATCAAGAAACCTGATGAAGCTGGTAAGACAGATCATCCCAAATACTGTCCATACCACAGAATGCTGGGTCATACAATTCGTACATGTTATGTACTGAAAGGAAAGATCCAAGAAATGATTAAATCTGGGGATATCTCCCTTACTCCAAAAGAGAAGACCGTCACCTCCAACGTCGTCTCTATGCAATTCGGAGATTTCCCTCCTCAACTCCTGGAAAGTGGGATTGTTCCTATTCCCAAGGCAACTCTTGAAATAGTGAATATTCCTCCTCCACATTCTGAAGGATTAGTGCCAATCACTTTGGAAACTGGAGAAATTATGTGGATTCATCCTGATCTAGTGGCAGATTTTGAATCACCTTCTCCTCAAAAGACTACTTCTCAAAAGTCCAAAAAGGCTGGAAAGATTAAGTCATGTCATATGACGTCTCTTGGATCTACCTCCGACACAGAGCCAAAAGAGAAGGAAGAAGCACTTGCTACTCGAACGGGAAAACCTTATCTAAAGGATTATTCCAAGAATCCTGAGGATACTCCTGATATCCCTCCAGCTGATAAAGATGCTCCTAATGTTCCTCCTGAAGAAGAATCATCTACTGCACCTGTTCCTTCAACTACACCAATTGAACCTATTTCTCCTAAATCTACGGTTCTGGAGAAAGGCAAACAACAGGCTCGGTTTGATAAACCAATCAAGAAGTCCCCTCCTCTTGGGCTTCAGAAGCCTTACAACTTCGACATTCTAGCTCAACTTGCTAATACTCCAGCTAAAATGTCCCTTTTTGAACTTTTACATCTTTCTAAAGAGACTCGGGAGACGTTAAGTGAAGCACTTCTTTAAGCCGACTCTTGTCTTGCACAATTGAAGAAGCCAGATGCAGAACCTGCCACTTGCTTACATTGCAACAGTGTATTGGAGATTATCCCAAATATCACCTTTACACAAGACGACATGCTATTGGAGGATAATCGACATGATCGGCCTCTCTACTACACTGGTTATATCGATACGATGAAGATAGATCGTATCCTCATTGACCCAGGGTCTGCTATAAGCATAATGCCAAAGAGTCTGTTGGATGAACTAAAAATCCCTCTTCACAAGCTCTCTAAGACGGTTACTACTATCTTGGGATTCAATCAAAGCCGAAGCGAGCCTTTGGGAAAGATTCATCTGAAGCTTCAGATAGGCGATTTCAGATCCAAAGTCACTTTCTATGTGATTGAGATCGTGGGATCCTATAATCTTCTTCTTGGGAGGCCCTTTCTTCATGAAAATAATGTGGTGCCTTCTACTCTTCATCAGTGTTTTAAGTACATTGATAGCAATGGAAGAGTACAAAAAGAAGTTGCTGATATAAATCCCTTCCATGGGGTTGAAGCTTATTTCAATGATTCCCGAATGTACAAAGAAGAATATACAAGGGTCATACAAGCTATGGAGAAAGAGGATGCACAAAGTGAGACTTTAATAATCCCTGTTAAAGGTCGAACTACTCAGCAACAATCTCCCAAATCCTCTGGAGAAGGTTCTTTCATCATTCCAGTGAGTGGACGGATCTCTCCGTTACCTCAGTCGTCTGCTCAAGACACAATGATCATTCCTGTTAGTGGGCGTACTACAGTTCATGTATCTTCACAGGATACTCTGCTAATTCCAGTTGGAGGGCGGACCACTCTTCCATCTCAAGCTTCAAGGGAGCTCACCTTTTCTGAGCCATTTGTTATCGATCTTAATCGAAACAAAGCTTCTTCTCATTCTTCTTCTCCCCTTTTAGTCATTGACTTGGCTAAAATCTCTAAGGCTCAACCTTCTCCCAATATAAATATTGCTACTTTTACATTTAATAAAAAGTCTCCACCTTTGCAGTACGCTGATGTATGCAATTATGTTCATAGTTATTTACATCTGTTAGATGACTTGAGCACAATAACCATAGGAGTTGTACAGACTGTTCATACAGATGTATCTCTAGAACCTGTACAATCTTCATACTTCCTAGTTCCCAGCAGAAAGCCAGGAGACATTCCAATATTCTTCTACAAAGGACCCCAAAGTCCTTCTGATTTAGAAGATGATGACAGAAATAATGATACTGGAAGATTACAACTGCGTCGCTATAGTCAGCAATCTAAAGACATCATCAAAAATATGGGCTATGACTTCAGGACTGGCCTCAATAGTGGAAAAGGAAGAAAAATGCCTGTTCGTATTCCTCCTCTGAAATATGGAAGGACAAAATGCGGATTAGGCTATATTGCTCCTACTCCTTTCATCAATATTATCCATGAAGATCCTGAATCTGACGAAGATAGGAGATCTAATTCTTCTAGTACCACTTCTTGGGATTCCGATACGAGTATCGGTGACTTCTACTGCAACATTCTGTCTTCCAACATGGTTTCTATTGACCGTTCTGAAGAAAGTGATGAAGACGAAGAAGAATTTGAAATTTCACCTGAATCAGAACAATGGGCCCAAAGGTTAGATAATCAATGGGAGTTCCGTTTCGAGCAAAAAGAACCTCCGACTGAAGATAAACTTGTTCAAATAGATGTTGGTGAAGAGGGATCCCCCAAACCAATATTCATCAGTGAAAGTCTTTCAGAAACTGATAAGCAAGACATGATCAAACTCATTCGTGATTACATCGACGTCTTCGCTTGGAGTTATGAAGATATGTCAGGACTTGATCCACAAATTGCAACTCACAAGCTCAATATCTTGCCGAATGCTAAACCGGTCAAACAACAATAGCGACGATTTCGTCCAGACATTATGGATGCAATTGAAGCTGAAGTTAATAAACTCATGGCCTCCGGGTTTATTAGAGAGGAACAACATCCCGATTGGGTGGCTAACATAGTTCATGTCCTTAAAAAGACTGATAAGATCAGAGTATGCATAGACTTCCGCAATCTCAATGCGGCATGTCCTAAAGATGAATTCCCTCTACCAATCACTGATGTCATGATTGATAATACCTGTGGATTTGAACGAATGTCATTCATGGACGGGTATTCTGGGTACAATCAGATTAAAATGTTTCCAGATGACGAGAAGCACACTTCTTACGCCGATTGGTACATACTGTTATACAGTTATGCCATTCGGTCTCAAGAATGCAGGAGCAACTTATCAACGAGCCATGAGCACTATATTCCGTGAACATTTGCGGAAAACATTCGAATGCTATGTTGATGATATTGCAGTCAAAAGTCGACAAAAGGAGGATCATATCCAAGATTTGAAGACTATTTTTGATCTAATGCGTAAGCATCAATTAAAGATAAACCCTACTAAGTCCTTCTTAGGCGTCTCTAGTGGTAAATTTCTCGGCTTCGTCATTACCTCTAAAGGTATACACGTGGATCCCGAGAAGATCAAAGCCATCCAAGAGATGCGTCCTCCACGCACCTTAAAAGAGCTACGAGGATTTCAAGGAAGGATCGCTTATATCAGGAGATTCATCTCTAATTTGTCAGGACGCTGCAGACCATTCAACAAACTTATGAAGAAAGTTGTCTCTTTTGTCTGGAATGATGAATGTCAGAAAGCATTCGATGATATAAAACAATATCTGATGAGCCCTCCAGTATTGGTACCTCCCGTTTCAGGAATTCCATTTCTCCTATATACCCGAGCAATGAGTCATTCATTGGGTGCATTACTTGCTCATAAGAATCAAAATGGCCATGAACAAGCCATCTACTATCTCAGTCGTACTATGACCGGAGCTGAACCTCGTTATTCACCGGTCGAAAAAGAATGTCTAGCCTTGATGTTCGCTGTTCAAAAGACACGACATTATATCATTGGCCAGACTATTCATGTCATCTCCAGGATCAATCCTATACGGGTCATGATGAAGAAACCTAGTGTTTTGAATTCTCGATTGGCTAATTGGGGAATCCTACTTGCTCAATATGATATGCATTATATTCCTCAGAAGTCAGTCAAAGGACAAGCTTTAGCGGATTTTCTGGCTGCTCATTCAATTCCAGAAGATTCAAAACTCTATGATGAAATCCCGGATGAAGTTCTAGATTCAAATCAAATTGCTGAAGAAGATTTTACTTGGCGTCTATTCTTTGATGGAGCTTCAAGAATTGGTCCTAACGGAGACATCGTCGCTGGAGTTGGAATCGTTCTCGTATCGCCAGAAGGTCTTGCTATCCAAAGAGCTTATTCTCTTGATCAACCATGTTCAAACAATGTAGCTGAGTACAATGCATTGCTCATTGGTCTTCAACTCGCTAAACATCTGAATATTCAACATTTGGAGGCGTACGGAGACTCTAAACTCATTGTCAATCAGATAAGGGGTACTTATGAAGTTCACCATTAAGATCTGGTTCCTTATCATAGATCAGCTATATCTATGGCTTCTTCGTTTGAAGAATTCTTCATTGAACATGTTAGGCGAGCATGTAACACAGAAGCTGATGCTCTAGCTAATCTTGCGGCGGTGTTGGCTATTCCGATTAGACGGCAACAAATGATTGTTGTTCGCAATCGAGAATTATTTCATCTCGAAAACAATCTGACTCTAGGACTTCCAATTGACATTGAAGAATCAACATCTCATGACGTCAACACAACAAGAGGATTTGGATTTAGTCGTAAATCTTTATCATCTTCATCTAATTCCAGCATGGAATTTATCTTCAGTAACTCGGCTGAAAATCAAAATACGGATAAAGATTGGAGACTTCCTTTCTTAGATTTCGTATTGTATGATATTCTTCCGGATGATCCGAGAGAGGCAGCATCTATCAGACGACGATCACTCAGATTCTATTACAATTATACAACAAAGACCTTATATCGTCGAGCTTATGATGGTTTACTTCTTCGATGTGTTGCCGGTAATGAGGCTCAGCAAATCATTTACGAAGCACATGATGGAATTTGCGGAGCACATCTGCCTGGACCGAAACTCCAAGACCGTATTCGACGTATGGGTTATTATTGGCCCACTATGGTATCAGACGCCATCGAATATACAAAGAAATGTAAAGCTTGTCAAATCCATGCGGATTTTATTCATCAACCCTCGAAATTTCTACATCCGACGGCAGCATTATGGCCCTTCGAAGCTTGGGACATGGACATTATCGGCCCGATCAATCTGCCGTCATCCAAGGGTCATCGGTTTATTCTTGCAATAACCGATTACTTCTCCAAATGGGCCGAAGCCATTCCTTTATCTAAAGTTAAGGCGTCCAATGTCATCAGCTTTATTAAGCATCATGTCATCTACAGATTTGGTGTTCCTCGACGCATTATTCATGATAACGGACCACAGTTCGTCAGTCAGAAGTTTACTCGATTCTGTGATGATCACCGGATCAATAATGTGGCTTCTACCGCGTATAATTCGGCAGCTAACGGATTAGCAGAAGCTTTCAACAAAACTATCATCAAACTCCCAAAGAAGTTTGTCTCTACTAACAAACGTAATTGGAGTGAGAAGCTCGGTGAATGTTTGTGGGCTTATCGCACTACAGTTCGTAAAGCTACTAAATGTACACCCTTCTCTCTGGTGTATGGTTGCGAAGCTGTTCTTCCATTAGAGATTCAAATTCCTTCTTTAAGGATAGCAATCGCTAATGAACTCACTGCTGAAAATAATGATCATCTTCGACTTCAGGAATTAGAAGCTCTGGATGAAAAGCGATTATCTGCTCAACAGAATATTGAATTCTATCAAGCTAGAATCTCAAGAGCTTTTAATAAGAAAGTCAGAGTTCGATCGTATCAAAAAGGAGAACTTGTTCTAACAGTCAGACGTCCTATGAGTATGACTCATATGAGCAAGGGCAAATTTGACGCAAAGTGGGAAGGACCCTATATTGTGAGCAGAGTTTTCTCAAATGGAGCTTATCAACTCTCAGAATTGGATGGTCGAAAAGTTTTGATGCCTATTAATGGCAAATTCCTTAAAAAGTACTATGTATAAATGTAAATGCTTGTAATCATCAGACAAATTCATGTTTAAAAAATAAAATTTTTATTTTATTTTAATCATGAATGATGGTACATGATATTAAGGAAGATCATTATCATCCTTTTCTACATTTGGACGTGGTCCACTGTCGTCCTTCTCGAAGACGTGATCAGCAAAAGAGCCGAGGATCTCCTTGCTGGAACCCACAAGAAATTTGCAGACTGCCATCCTCATGGCTTCCTCTTCTTCAGTCCTTCCTGGTTCGAGCAGGAAGTCCAGAATATCCCTTGGTGGCTTGGGTGCAGACGAACCTTCGCCTGCTTCCGCCTTCTTCAATTGAACTGGATCAGCAGGGTGTTCTTCAGTGCCTTTCTGAACCTTCATGGCAATTTCAGCCTTCTTGGATGCTTCTTCAGACGACATTTTTATGTTTGAAAGAAGGAGTGTTCGTTCTTGTCGGATTTCTGCTATATTTATAGGCAGAAATTCCTCAAATAATGAAACGTCATATTCATCAGACGGTTCGCCCGTTCATTAATACTTGACGGTTCATCCGTTCATTTATTCGACGGTTCATCCATTCATCATTTCCTAAACGGTTCGTCCGTTCATAATCTTCTATCAATTTATTAAGTGGGGATTCGTTATTGATCACGTTTTCATAACCTCTGAATCAATTCTGAATCTACTTACTCATTTGTCATTTTTGACCTCTGTATAGAAATCAATCTATTTTCTTTTGAGTTTCTACATATTATCACGTCCATAATACCTCTGATAATATTATATACTCTAGAACAGAAAAGAAGATTTCATTATCTATCATGTCCACAATTTATCCACAAATACAAATTTTTGAGCATAGAAGAATTATCATTTCCATTCTCATTTTCACCACAAAAAGTCTATTACATTTTCTTAGACTTTCTTACAAATCATAATGGAAATCTATTACAAATCTTGGATTTTTATTCTACACCACAACAATAACCTAATAGAGATCTATCTTCTTCTTTGTATCTTCTCCGTCGGACCTTCTCCGTCAGGTTCATTGTTGGTGGCAGTTCCTGACTGTCTGGGTCCCAGTCACGACCAGATCAGCAGGAATCAAACTCTGGTCTTCTTTCTCAGACGAGAGAAGAACCACAGAGTATGGCAGCCCGAAGTCGTGGTGCTGCCAATACAATTGGTGGATTAGGAGCGGCCTTTCAGAGGAGACAGGAATGTATCCAAACCTTGGGATACAATTCCTAGTTCTGCCGTGAAAGGAACTCTACTACCCGATTTTTCGGGGTAGAGCCGACTCCACCATCCAACTCTCGTGTATAAAGGCTCTTCCTACCATCTGAGGAAGACCCTTCTATCCCACGAAGAGTTCTGAGTTGTCTGATGTACGCGTCAAAAGCGCATGAGCTCCCTGATGTTGGTATCAGCAGGATATTCTCCACAGCATCCACATCACCAATGCCAGTTCTGAAGAAAATTTTCAACCGAGCTTCTGCAGAGAATAGCAAGGAAGAAGAGAATTAATCAACAGAAATGTCATTTAGCACACACTGGCTAGTCAAGCGTGCATTTTTCAGTCAGAAACAAAAAGCCTATCTTCAACAGACTTACCTTCGAGTTTGGTGCTAAGAATTGGCAAACCCATGTTTGATATAGTGTGCAGAAATTGAACATTAGAAAACATTGCTTTCCTGTTTGAGAATGAAATCTCCCAAAAATTTCATGCTCAGAGAAGAAGAAGAAGAATGAGAGATGAGTATCTTTGAAATTCAGCTACCTATTTAAAGAACAAAGTACAAGCCTATTCTTGGAAAAGATCCGCGTAAATAGCGCTCGTAAACCATGGAATGAATGACATGTGTGCTTTGGAAGACAGCGCAACATTGGAAACTTTCAAAGAGTGCCATTTAATATTCTTCATTAATGCACGCTGCTTAAAACACAAATGGTTGTACTACATTCTTCAAGACAGGCACTGATGGCCTTACAAAAGACAAAAGAAGAAGTGCAACATTTTCAAAAGAAGCATAAAAGACACGCTCTATTTTGCAGAGCGGCTGAGCTTGGCGCCCAGTTCTTCTACGTTCCTGACCCCCATACGGTGTAACAGAGCCTTCAACATTTTTTGCTGCTCTGCAAGGCTGCGTTCATTGGAAGAGAACGATCCGTCCAGACCAAAATAGCTCAAGAAATTCTTGGCTAATTGCATGGGATCGTCTTTGAACTCGAAAACCAGAGGCTCCGGTTCTTTACCCTCAAAAGTGGGATCACCATGGGAACAAAAGCCCAACTTGCGTGCTTCTTCCTCAGCTTCTTCCTTTGGTGTCATGTTGACGTAAGATGAAGATTAAAAATGAATCCTCTCCCTGTTTATATAACAGAGCTCGCCGGCGATTCATATTCCACCATAAATTGGATGCAATCAGTATTGAAAAAATGAAGAGTCATCATGACATTTAATAAGTTCATTTGGATGTTTTCAAAGAACTTCGAAGTCTTTCCGACTTCCGAAAAATTTGAAGTCATCTCAGCGTGACTAAGTTCATTTTTATCTTATTTTCAAAGTATTTCGAAAATTTTGAGGTCTTTTCAATTTTCGAAAACTTTGAAGGGGGTTTTGTAGGCCTTTAAAAATGACAGTCACGCTGAGTTGATCAAGACAGAGTCAAAAGTCACGCTCAGTTGATCCAGACAATATTTACAAATCACGCTGGGGAACAGCTCATCATTTGTCAGAGAGTAATTATGACTGACAGCACGACAGTCGAAGAATGTCTCTTTGTATGCCACGTATGCACAGAATTCGAGAGATCACAGCCGTCTATTGCGTGATTTTCGAAATCTTCTTCAGCAAGACTCAGCCTTCGTCAAGTTGGCGTACCAAAAGAGCTTCTTGTCATTTAATGCGACTGATAAAGCAATCACTGTCAGAGATTTTGTGTCAGTCGAGGCACGCCAAATCAAGATAGCTGGCAGTTCTATCTCAAGTCTGCGTGTATTTGTGAGATCTTCATCTCAAACGTGCGTGGATTCTGAAGTTTTTTTCCTCAAGTCTGCGTGGATTTTGAAGCATTTTTGCCTCGAGTCTGCGTGGATCCTGAAGCTTCTTGCCCCAAGTTTGCGTGGATTTTGAAGCTTTCTACACCGAGTTTGCGTAGATTTCGTCTTCAACAAGTCTGCGTAGATTTTATCAAATTGGAGTACGTGGCAGCCATGCCACTGATCTCTCGTCTGCGTGTCCTGTAACTTGCACACGACTCATGCATGATCGCCATGTGTCCAACAGTTACAGGCCACGTCCAGTAACTTCTCACAACCTTGCGTATGTTAAATCCTGCGTGATTTTCAACTAAGCACGGGCTGTGAAGACAGTTATCTTTTCAGTTTTATTTTTGACTCTATAAATAGAGTTCTTTTTCTCATTCATTACACAGATACATAGTTATCTACTGTCAAAATTTTGAGAGCTTTTCTTCTTCGCATAGTCCAAGGGATAAAGTGATCGTCTTCTAGATCAGATTCCCACAGTTGTAATTTTCCCAAAAACACAATAAATAAAGGAATTTATTTATGGAAAACATACCGCTACCCCATGATATATCAATGAAGTCATCCACAGACAATAAATTGAGCATGTACCTCGCATGTATCGAGGTTCCAAACTTGTCTGAAATGCCCACCGTTCCTAGGACGAACAGCATGTAAGCACGGGCCACCGTGTCGACCAACTCATCATCATCCTTATCCAATTCCATATTCGTGAAGTGCTCCACCAGAAATGACAGAGGAATTCCATATGATTTCTTGAAGCCGGGGAGAGTTGTAAAACTAGTTTCCTCAAGTCCAAGGTTACTTGAGACAAACTTGACGATCTTCGAGTACCATTTTGTAGATTTTTCATTTATGTAATGTTCTTTGGTCATGACGCGACCGGTAACTGGTAGCTCCAGTATCTGGTAGACGTCGTCAAGTGTAATGGTCATCTTCCCGCATGAGAGATGAAACGTGTTGGTCTCCGGGTGCCATCTCTCCACAAAGGCGGATATCAGGGCACTATCCATTGTCCTATAGGCATAATCTGCCAAATTATGCAAACCGCTCGGTACGATTTTAACCTGGACAGCCTCCGATAAGCTTCTAAACGGCCAAGACACGGTTTTCTTTCCGTGACTCATAGCCCTAAGGATACGATATGTCCTCTGTATATCAAACCACATATAAAAACATAAAAAAATGAAATACATATAGATATCATATACTAAACAGGTAGCTTACAAAAGTAATGCACATACCGGGTTCTTCCATATTGCATATGCAATATGGTTCTCAAAAGAAGCCAACATGGCGGACGGACATGCGGCTCAGAAGGACCGCCCTCCTCAGATGGAGCAGAACCACCTTGACGTGGTGGTAGGAGTTGGCTAATTGGCACGTCGTCGTCGTCACTGGAAAAAGGAGAAGGAGTACGAGCTCGTTGCTTCGACCGAGCTTGTGGTCCCGGTGGCGGTCTCCGTATCCCAGACCGACCTTGGCGCGCCGGTTCGGAAATTGTAATCGGACGCTCAAGAGTACGTTCCGCGCGTTCCTTTCGCTTTGACGCGGTGGAGCGTATTCTTTTTGGTGCGTCCGGAGGACTGTTACCCCTATAGAACAATGGATTGTGCGACCGTACAGTTAATAAATAATGCAAATTAAAATAGAACTGTTACCCCCTATCCTCCACCCCCAGATCACAACTAAAACTGAGTATAGTAGGACTGCCAGGCATGTGGCAGTCCAATTGCACACAAGGACTGCCACAGTCCTGGCAGTCCTCTATTGAAAGAGGACTGCCAGGACTCTGGCAGTCCTTGTTTACATGTGGACTGCCACATGCTTGGCAGTCCTACTGTACTCAGGGCCAACAGACAAACGACTCGCTAGTTTGTCGTTTTCTAGGATTAGGGTTTGAAGAAAAATTATGGGTTTGTCGTGTTCAAAAATGTCATTCATAAACCCTAAAGACATTCTAAACCTAAATTATCAAAAGTTTTTAGACAATTAAAACTATTCTAGGATTTCGAATAGAATGTAAAAAATTATAGAAGAAATTAGGGAAGAACGTACCTAGAATTCGATTTATTCGACTTGCGTGTCATCTCGTCGAATGTAGGAGTGTTCTTGAAAGAAATTTGGTGGAGGAATTAGGATTAGAGTGGTGGAGGAGAAGAGACTAGGGTTTTGGGAGAGGGAGAGAGAGCTCTTCTTTTTTTTCTTTTGGATGAGAGAGAGGAAATTGGGGTTTGGGGAGTGTAACTCCCTATTTTTAAAAATTTTAATAAATGAAAAATAATTCCAAATTTTGCCCCAAATTGATTCCATTAGGTTCTAAATATTTTTCTATTAATTTTAGAATTTTTCTGCGATTTGTTTGGAGTCGTTTGGACGTCATTTGAATTTTTTGGAATTAAATAACTGCTACCGTAAAACCTAGGGTCAAGTTAGTAATTTACCATGGTTAGTTGTCCTAATTTTATTTTTTCTATAAATAGGCACTCATCCCAATGTAAATCCCAAACTCAAAATCAATTTTTAATTGAATCCTCAAATTAATTCCTTTCTTAAGTCTTTCTTGTTACTGTGCAGTGAACAGTAACCTGAGTTACTGTTCACCGCCGACAAGCTCGCCGCCGGCCATCCAACACCGGCGAACCCCATCCTCATCACCCCGACGCCGCCGTCGACCGCCGTCGAGTCGAGCTCGACGAGCTGGACGCAGCACCGCCGTCCATTCTTGTCGCCGACCACCGCAGCATCGCCACCGCCGCCGCCCGACCGTCGGGTGAGTCGTTCTCCCCTCTTTTACTTCATGTCTCTGCGATCAAAACCTAGATTTAGGTTCGTCTTGACACGACGAGTCAATCGCCCCTATTTTTGACCCATCACGACACACGGACACGAAGTAAACTCTAACCCTAGTTTGGACACGGCGGACACGTCACAAAATCGTGTCGTCGTGACACATGGTTGCCACCATCGTGTCGATAATGACACGACAAACTCGACCATATATTTCGACACGAAAATACGTGTCTGGGAACCCCCGACACGAGCTCTGGACACAAACCCGAGTGTCCAAACACTCGGGACACGAAGAAGAAGACCCCCTTTACTTCTAAATAAAAGTCTAATATCCCTTCTTCTTCACAGCGGGCTAATTGGCCTCTTGGCCAGCGCGTGTCCTGTTAAACCCTTCCTCCTTCCCGTGAGCCAAGTTCGAATCCCCCCTTAAGCGTAAGATTACCTTCTTATTTTCTGTTAGGATATATATACTTATAGCTTCTAAATAAATTTCTGGCTAAATTTCAACTTGATACCCTCAACTATCCATGTTTTGCAACTTGATACCCTAAACTTTCAAAATAGCTAATTTGATACCCTGAAAAATATATTTTCCAAAATGCCCTCCCCCCCTCTCTCTATTTCCCAAACCCCCCCCCCCCCTCCCTCTCCGGCCGCCGCTGCTGCGCGCCGCTCCGCTGCTGCTCCGGCCGCCGCTGCTGCTGCGCGCCGCTCCGCTGCTGCTGCACGCGCCGCCGCTGCTGCTCCGGCCGCCGCTGCTGCTGCGCGCCGCCCCGCCGGGGGAGAGAGGGGGGGGGGGGGGGGGGACGCCGGAGAGGGAGGGGGGGGCAAGGGTATTTTTGGAATTTTTTGGATTTTAGGGTATGAAGTTGGAAATATTCAATAGTTGATGGTATTAAGTTAACTATTTTAAAAGTTTAGGGTATCAAGTTATAAAACATGGATAGTTGAGGGTATCAAGTTGAAATTTAGCCATTTTAATAAGAACAACTTAGTAATTAGAAAGACTATCCTTTGGTCTTCCTAAACTAATTAAGAAATGTTAAAATACATGCAAGGCACGTGTACATATGCTAGTATATATATATATATATATATATATATATATATATATATATATATATATAATGTATAAATATATATAATGTATAAATATATATAAACACTGTATAATACTGTTTAAAATACTTTTTTTGTGTTTTGATAAATTGTTAATTATATATGTATATATATTTTGTATATATATATATATATATATATATATATATATATATATATATATATATATATATATATATATATATATATATAATTCAATAAATGAATAGATATATATAATAATTGTAAACAACAAGTTAACTCACCCTTTTAATTAATAATGCTATTTTCTGATTTTTAATATGTAATTACTGTTTTAAAATATATTATATGTATAATATACATATGTAACTTTAATATTAATATTGTGATATTAATATTGTAACATTATAATTAAATTCTCTTTTTGGATGAATATATTATGTAAATATGTATGTATTTAAATTTCTGTTCTTTACTTTATGTCATTAAATTCTGTCATTTTATTTATATTATTTAAATTTATGCCAATATAAATACAGTGCCTATACTGTAATATGTATTTTAAATTCTGTCATTTAAATTATGTCATTTAAATTTATGTCAATATAAATACAGTGCCTATACTGTAATATGTATTTTAAATTCTGTCATTTAAATTATGTCATTTAAATTTATGTCAATATAAATACAGTGCCTATACTGTAATATGTATTTTAAATTCTGTCATTTAAATTATGTCATTTAAATTTATGTCAATATAAATACAGTGCCTATACTGTAATATGTATTTTAAATTCTGTCATTTAAATTTATGTTAATATAAATACAGTGCCTATACTGTAATATGTAAATAAATACAGTGCCTATACTATAATATGTATTTATAAATACAGTGCCTATACTGTAATATTTACGTTTTCAATTTCTGTAATTTAAATTCTATGTATTTAAATTACGCATTTATTTACGATTTACATACTTTGTGCAAACGACCACTTTGAGTCCAAGCCTAGCATGGGTTGATCGGACTCAGGTGAGCCTACACATATTCGGGGTCTAGTCAAGTCATATTGGACTTGATTCACGGCTTCGGGTCATGTATTTGGACTTCGGTTCAATTTCGAATACATGGACAAAATATTAAATAATTAATTATTTATTGTTACTTGCTGTTTTTGAATTTTTATATATATTTTAAGTGCTGTAAAAATCTGGAAAAAATTGTATTTAAATACTATGTTAATTTAGCTAATTTATTATAATTGTTCCAGCATTTAATAAGTACTTTAATATTTTATAAAAATAGTAAACCAGAACTTATTTTCAATGCACACTTGTATTCTGATTTTTAATAAATACTTACACTGGATCATAAATTCCAGAAAATTTATATTAAATTTCTATAATTAACAAGGATCAATTTAGTATATTATTTCATATAAAATAGTACTGTATAACTATCTTAATAATTATTGGAACATATTGTACAGTTTGATTAATTAATTAATATTGACTTGTGTGTTTTTGTGTGTTTTTGGGATATTTTAGTATCGGGACCTTACCCTACCTTAGTGTAGAGACCTAATTGTTAGTCTAGATATTGTAACATCTCACTTTAGACTACTAGAGCTTCGTATAGCTAGTGCCCTATTAGGAGCCGTGTCACAACACTAGTGTAATCTTAATCATAACTTAGAGACTGAGTTGTATATCATTTTTACAGGACACCGGACATCTGTACCTTCATATTATTACTATTGCTTTGCTCAAGGCAAGTACCCCTACAAACTTATTTATTGCATATGATAAATAAATTGTAAATGAATCATGTTAGAACACTGCTTTCTAAATAAACTGTAAAATCGTATCATTACATGCTTTATATGGATTCTCAGTATCTTCACATGCTTAGAAGAACTTTTACATGATCTCACATGATGTTTACTGGGACACGAAAAAACTGATAGTAGAGTACGTGATTATGCCCTTATTTGTACGTACGTACCGAGCAAGGTCGCATTGTATATGCATACCTTGTTGTAGGCTTTTATCCCGCATTTTTGTACGGATGTACACCTATGCTTGTTACTTGTACGTATGTACATTTTAGATTTATGGCTTGTACATCGGTACATTCTATACCTATTGACCGATCACGTACCTGCTCCAGTCTTAAACTATATATATGCATGTGTCGCCATGACAAATGCATCATTGCCATGATAGTTGTGATTTTACATGATAGATTGTGCCATGTTTAGGATTGCAGTTATTTCATCTCTTACCATGTCATGATCAGTATTATATGTTTGTAGTACAAGTACTTACTTCCGTCCTGACAAGATAACGTTGTAGGTGTACTTTTCGAGGAGAAAATGCTTTGCGATACTTTTTATGGAGCTGCTTTTGAGGACCTGGCCTTTACTCCAGAAGAGGCCCCAGCGGGGAACCTTGCTTAGACTTGCCAGTTGACTTTAGACTTAGAGTTATTACAACTTTTATTTAGTTACTGGACTTTGTCTCCAGTTATTACTTTGGAAGTGTATTAAACTTTAAAACATATTTGCTTTCATCTATAAATGTTGTGTTGTGACAGACAATCTCAAATGCTTCAAATATAATCTTTAGCACACTTAGTATTATCCTGACTATCTTCTAGAACAGCTTACTACGCTTTTACCAAGCGTTGGCTGGACATGGCTCGGCCTGGCCCAACAATTTGGGTAGCGGGTCGTGACAGGGAGGAAATGAGAGTTTGGGGGGTTGGGCTGCCCCCTAGTAAAATGTGGGCTGCCCCCTAGTAAAATCTCTACTTTTTAGGCAGCCCCCTAAGTAAGGGCTGTCCCCTAGTAGAAGTTGTGGTGCCCCTAAAAAAATCTTTATGAAATGCCCAGAATTATATATTTATACGTTAAGTATTCCAAGATTCCCTTTAGATGCTCTGTATTTACAAAATTAATACCATAACTACCCCTCCGTACAAACTCATTGCGATTCTTCTTCTTCTTCTTCTTCTTCTTCTTCTTCATGAGAGATCTGAATTCCATTGCTCTCATCTTCAGCAGAGATCGCAAAGATCGTTCGTAGTTCACCGTACTTTTTTTTTCAGTCGAACTCCGATCATCGCTCATGCATCATCTTCTTCGTCTTCTTCTTCTTCTTTTCCGACAATTAGGTCAATTATGGAGAGAAGATCTATTTCTTCTTTTCCATAAGAGTTAGCATCATTTTGAAAGAAGAACGAAAACTCTTGAATCTTTATTCATGTCAAATTTCTTTCCACAAAACAAAAAAATAAAAAAATAAGGTTTCTGTCAACCGTTCTCCGTCGATATCACACGAAGAATAGTCATTCTCCTGCATTTTTAAGAAGGAGAATGTCATTCTCCGTGTAAATTAACACGAAGAATGTCATTCTCCGTGTAAATTAACACGAAGAATGCCATTCTCCGTGTTGAATGCCATTCTCCGTGTTACTAACACGAAGAATGGCCATTCTCCTGTGTTTTAACATTTGAATGACCATTCTTCGTGTAATTTAGCACGGAGAATGGCCATTCTCCGTGTAATTTAGAACGGAGAATGTCATTCTCCGTACTAAATTACACGGAGAGTGGTCATTCTCCTACGTTTTAACACTGAGAATGACCATTCTCCGTGTAAATTAACACGTAGAATGCCATTCTCCGTTTTATTTAACACGGAGAATGCTATTCTCCTGTATTTTAACACGGAGAATGGCCATTCTCCTGCGTTTTAACACTGGAATGACCATTCTCCGTGCTAAATTACACGGAGAATGGCTATTCTCCGTGTAAATTAAGACAGAGAATGGCTATTCTCCGTATAATTTAGCACGGAGAATGGTCATTCCAGTGTAATTTAGCAAGGAAAATGGCCATTCTCCGTGTAAATTAAGACGAAAAATGCCATTCTTCGTGTTACTAACACATAGAATGACCATTCTCCATGTAAATTAAGACGGAGAATGGCATTCTCCGTGTTACTAACACAGAGAATGGCCACCCTCATGCGAAATTAACATTCTCCGTGTTACTAACACAGAGAATGGCCATTCTCCGTGTAAATTAAGACGAAGAATGCCATTCTCCGTGTTACTAACACGGAGAATGGCCACCCTCATGCAAAATTAACATTCTTCGTGTTCTAACACGGAGAATGGCCACTTTCCTGAATTTTATGGTCAGTTGAAACTTTAGATTGCCATAACTTTTGACTAGGAGGTCGAAACGAGATCCGGTTTGTCGTAAAATGAGCGTATCTTCGAGGAGCCTGAGAAGTTTCTTTGTTACACTACTAAAATAACCCATTTTAGCGACGTCAGGAGACGTCGCTAAATAAGGAAAATACGTCGCTAAAACCAATTTGCGACGTATTTAGCGACGAAACCGGACGTCGCTTATAGGCAAGTCGCAGATGACACTTTAGTCGCCGAACGTCGCTATTTGCGACGCGGAGTTCATTGTCGCTAGACGTCACAAAATTAGCGACATATAGCGACGTATCACTACGTCGCCAAAATTGCGACGTAAAGCGACCACTTGCGATGCTGTAAACTTTATATATGATAACATGGCATGACAACCACGTGGGCAACTTAGCGACGCATACCGACAGATTTAGCGACGTACACCCTCAGCCCACGTCAGAATATTAGTGACGTCTAGCGACGTTACGTCGCTATGTAGCGACGTATAGCGACGTCTACGTTCCGTCGCAGTACGTCGCAGAACGTCGCTATACGTCGCAGATATTATAAAAAAATTTTAAAAAAATATAATTGATATATTTGTTATGCTGTGTGTCTGTGTTTACAGTGTGTGTGAAGTGCAGTGTTCGAACCATCGACAGTTTCGCTTACTGTTCTATGTTTTATCTTGGATAGAAAGAGCAACAGTTCAGGGTGCACTTCTCAGAGCTTCCTCTTCACGTCCTTCACCTTCTCGAGAACCTTTACGACGTCCTGAGAAAGTGAAGGACGTGAAAATGAAGCTCTCAGAAGTACACCCTGAACTGTTGCTATTTCTATCCAAGATAACACATACAACAGTAATCGAAACTGTCGATGGTTCCGAACACTGCATTTCACATTCACTGTAAACACAGACACACATCATAACAAAAATACACAATATATTTTTTTAAAATTTTGGCAGCACCTCCTTTGTATATCAGATCATCGCTTATAATCCAGCATAGGTATATTTGTCATCCCCGTCGCAGATATCACAAAGTAAATATCACAATAAAAATAGGAGGCAGTGCAAAGTAAATATCACAGACACACATCCTCACAAACATCCAATAGAGTCAAATAAAAATGGAAGATGATAAAAAGTCTTCCACCAAGTTTATAAACAACAGTGTACCAATAAACAATTTGCCCATAGGGCCAATACATACAAGTCATAAAAAAACCAATAAAATCACTGCGGACCCCTGTCGCGCAACTGGGACAACTGGGATAGAATGTAGTCATACTGCTCCTGGGTGAGCTGCACCGTAGGGGCAGTAGGAGGCAGTGGAATGTCTGGAGTCGACGCCATCGATGGACCGGGAGGACGTATCTGCTCCAGCTCTCGCAGTCGCTCACCATGCGCAGCAAGGGTACTCACCACCCTCTCAGTATACTGAGTGAGTGAGGCAGACATGCTCCTCTGCGATCCCTCCAGCTCGACCTATCTACGCTCCGTGCGCTGCGTAGACTCGGTGAGCGTCTGCAAGCTGGCAGCTGTAGCCTGATGCAGACTCATCAGCTCCTGTATACTGCGCTCGATCGCATCAAATCGTCCGGTGACGATCGGAGGGTCGGATCGTCGCTCGACCGCATCAGAAATCTGCTGCTGCAACTCGTGATACAGCTCCTCGATCTGACGACGAACATCCTCAGCTCGTGACGACGCCTGCGTAGCTGGAGACTGCGCACTGACAGAGGGGGCCCGGGATGACTCCGAAGCCAAATACGCGCCGTAGGATCCCGTACCGTAGTACGTACCCTTCTGAAGACCGCCAACGATGGTCATCCAGAGCTCGTCCGGCGATAGAGCTGTAGGCGGCTGGGAGGAAGTACCAGTCCCTTCCTCTGCTTGCGCACTAGCAGCAGCAGCAGCAGCAGCCGCCTCCTCCTGTAGCCGAACAAACTCGGTCTAGAACATGTTTGCTAACGTGTAAGTGTTTGCTAAAGTCTATATTGATATCTATTTTCCTGTTTTCTAAATTATAGTAAATTAATATAAAGAATAGAACGTACATATGCCTGCGTCGCCCGCTCGTCAATGAACTCTCCAGCCCTCCGATGGGTGACCAGGAAGACGGTCACCATGTTCGGGTCCTCACCCTTTTTTACCTGTTAAAATATATTATCTATTATTAGTATTAAATATTCTATCAAACTATATATAAATTAATGTCCGTCATAGTATGCATGATTATCTGAAACAAAATTAGGTCCCGCATGCATATATGGCTCAACATAAGGCTCCGGCTCTGATGCTAAAGACACAAGTTCTCCGTGTGCGGTCCACTGATAGTAATTAGGCGTGAAACCCCTCGAGTACAAATGATATGTCACTTTCACTTCTGGATAATATTTTATGTTATGACATTTCACACACGGATACTTAATTTTGGTGCCGTCCATGTACTGAGGGAACGCCTTAGCAAACTGCAGGAACTGCTCTACTTCCGCTATGTATTCATCCCGCACACCACACATATCATCAGGACGACGATTGTACATCCATGAACGATTCCGCAAGTAGTAATTCATATCCATTTGGAAATAATTCTGTAAAGATTGACACACATTATCCAACAGGCACAAATTCGTATATTATGTCTTATTAGGGACACACATTAGTAGCGGACAGTTACTAATATCAATGATATGCAATCTAGGTCAAACTAGGTTGTACTAAGTCAAACAAAGTCAAACAAGGTCAACCTAAGTCAAACAAAGTCAAACAAGATCAAAGTAGGTCAAGGGTTGACCTATAGTTGACTTTGTCAACTCTTAGTCCAATCTAAGTCAAATATCCTATTTCTAGTCATTACCTACCAAGGTACCGTTTACCTTATCGCTATTGGTATCCCAATACCAATACCTTAAGTTGGTACCCTTTACCTTATCGCTATTGGTACCCTTTACCTTATCGTTATTGGTACCCTTTACCTTATCGTTATTGGTTAACAGTCAATTCAATTTCAGTTATTCAAGGGAATCAGTTGACACATTCAGTGGATTTATCTCAGGAATAGGAAAACCAATCTCAGTCCTATTTACAGTTTAAGGAAAATAAAATCTACATTTTTTTTGAAAACAGTGTATACAAAAAGGAAAACAGTGAGCTAACTAACATTGGTTACATTTCTTTTGAAAACAGTGTCTACATTTCTCAGGTTTAACACAGTAAAGTGATATATGTGTCAAGAATATTACTGAATGTTAAAAGAAACAGTGGCAGACATTTGTGTTCAAGTGTCAATGCAAATAGTGAGCTAACTAACATTAAGAAATCTGGAATTATATTAACAGTTGCAAAGGAAAGAAAATTCAGTGAGCTAATAACTGGAATGGAAAACAGTAAGCTAACATGAAATCAGTGAACAAGGCGACGTAATTTCTTGCCGTCGCTACATTACGTCGCTATTTGATGATATTTTAGTAGTGAATAAACTAATAACCCTATATCCTAATCACTAACACTCTAGGATACCTATAGGATACACACTCTAGCACTTAGGCTAACTAACTAACTCACATGTGCCTATGGACAAAAGGCCAACTGCCATTGCCAAAGGCCTTGTTCGACCCCCATTCTCTGACTATCTTTGCAGGCAAGGCTAAAACTCCTCATCACTCACAAATGAGGTGGCCAAAACCCACACCCTACGGCAGACTCTTCTACTGCTGCAAACAAGTCCTACCATCAATTATATGCTTGAAAAAGTCGCAAGCAAGTTGATACATGTTATCTAAATTTAACCACTAATTCTAAATAAATTGTGCTAGCATACAAATGTTAACTCTCGTTTCTCCCTAATAAGTTGATTAGAATGATCAAAATCATTAATTGCATCTCCTAATCTATACTACTTATAATATATAAAAAATGAGGTCACTCTAAAAGTTTTTATTCCAAAAATATCTTTACCCATGTTTACTAATTAGAATTGGTCATTAAATATAATATGGTTAGTTAAGTAATTACGTATGGAGAAAAAGGGAAAGAGAGAGATTGTTGTTTGTTCTTTCCAAGAAGTAAAAAATATATTTAAGGAACTGTTGTTTGCTTATCTCAAGTAGTATAAAAGAAAATCAAGAAATTATTATTTGCTCTTTTCAAATAGTATAAGATACGTACATACATATATACTAGTCAAATATTTGCTCTTATCAAGAAACTATTATTTGCTCTTATTATCAAGTAGTACAGAAACCTACTTATTATGCTCTGATCACAAGAAATCTCTTGCTTTCTTCATAACGCTATCCCATATATTATTGTATGAAAACACTATATTTCTCCAACAACATATCTCATGCATTTATGTACTTACCATACAAACAAATGCTTCATGAAATGAACTATAGATATCTTTGGATATCGAACCCCATGTATAGTCATAATAAGAAACCATCAAAATTGCAGAGCTACTACTTATTTATTTATTGATTTGCTAAATATGGGATAATTGCTTTGTTATATTTCCGACCTCTCAACTCTATGTGACAGTGATCTACACTGCTATGGAGGCCTAACCCGACCTCTCAACTCACAACAATACATACAATACCATATATATATATATATATATATATATATATATATATATATATATATATATATATATATATATAGCTAGGGCTAGGGTTAGGGTTAGGGGGTATGTCTGTGTGTGACAAAAAAAAATATATATATATATATAGCTAGGGCTAGGGTTAGGGGGTATGTGTGTGTGTGTGTGAGTGAGACACACACGTGTCTAGGGGTATGTCTGTGTGTGACACACGTGTCTACTCGTGTCCAAACGAGGTCAAAATCGTGTCAAAATTGTGTCTAGATAGCTAGGGCTAGGGTTAGGGTTTACCTGAGGGCGGCTCGGTCGGAGTTGGGAGGCGGCGAGGAGGGGGGTTTCGTCGGAGGAGGGAGGCGGCGAGGAGCCGGGCTTCGTCGGAGGAGAGCTTCGTCGGAGGAGAGAAGGGAAAAGAAATTTCGAACGAAAATGAAATTTTTGGGAGAGAGAAGGGGGAAATGAAATTTCGAACGGGATATAATAAAACATTAGCGACGTCTGAATTAGACGTCGCTGAACGTCGCTAAAGAGCGACATAACTAAAACCACGTCGCTGAACGTCGCTATTCAGCGACGTAACTTATGTACTGTCACGGAACGTCGCTATGCAGCGACGTTTTACGATGTCTGTCAAAAGGAGTCGCTATATTCAATAGTTAGCGACGTTATTTTATTACGTCGCTAAATTATGTCGCTAATAGAGCATATTTTAGTAGTGTTAGACGGCCTTCCAAAATTTTAGAATTGCAAACAAATGATGTTTGGATCTCCGTTTTAGCACTTTTGCCGTTTGTCTCGGTCTTTCCGAAATTTTTCGACGAATTTTTGAAGATTTTTGAGGAGAAAACATAGATTTGAAAGTGAGCAGCGTATGGAAGAAGATGAAGTATCGAAACGTTTTTTTAAGAGTAGTTTCGTAGGTGTTTTCAATAAATTAGAAGGAAGGGCAAAACGGTCATTCGGAATCCTCTTTATATATTTTTTTCTAATTCTGGGCACGCGATGAAATGTTATTGCGCTGTGGATTTTTCATAAAACTTTTTCGTTTTTTGGGCATTTCATAAAATTTTCCTTTTTTTAATGTACTCATGGAACTTTTTTACCATTTTTATAAATAAAAAGAATAATATGTCTACATGTCTCGAGTCCCTTCAGCGGGAAGTCCCTTTCCGTTGAAGACCACTTACAGCCAGGGGCGGACCCATGTGGAAGCCAGTGGGGGGCGGAGCTGCTACTCTTCGGATGCAAGGACGGGCACATCCGGACTGTGGGTGCCCCACTCAATGAAACAAAGCAAAACAAAATTAAATAGTGTGGGGCTCAGCCCCATCCCTCTACATGCAGACAACACGTAGACATTTCTTTCTTCATTTTCATTTTCCTCTCTTCTCTTCCAAGTGTTCCTCGAATATAAAAAAAAAATTGAAAGCACCTGCAAAAGGAAGGAGGTCACCGAAGTCGAGACTTGCTGAAAACTCGTGGATAATAATTTTCACATTTTGTACTAAAAATTAGCCCTTTGTTTAGGATTATTTTGAGTGATTTGTAAGTTCACTTTTTAATTATGTACTTTGTTCCTATATGTTCAATTTTCGGAGACGTTGTCCGAACTTCCTTATAATTGTGCCCCCAGTAGAATTTTATCTTGGATCCGCCACTACTTACAGCGTAGGTTTTCTCCGCATAAGAGTTCTTATTTTTAGAATTCCACAAAAAAATCTTCAAATATTTTAAATATTGACTTAGTGTTTAAAATACTTTAAACATAAAAGCATAGAAAAGATTCACCAACATTTTCGAAGCTGCTATGGAGTCTTATTGTTGCTTCTTGAAGGAAACTACCACTGAAATGAAGATTATGCTAAAATCATGTAAAATTAACGTCGAAACTACTTTGATCCTGTCGCTAAAATTACGTTGTCGTTTAACGTTTAAATTACGCTAACGTTATTGCTAAAGTCACACTAATGATATATGTGCCAAATCTTTCTCGTGATTTGCACCCGTCACGTGTCGCATGTTTTGTTTGCAATAATGAGGACAATTTTGATGTCCTCGAAAATCCAACCCATGTTATGTAAATAGGACTGCAGTAGGAGAGAGAAAACTTCTACTTTTTTCGAATTCTCGCAACTCTGACGATCTCCTCCGGGTACTTCTTCTTCTCCAGTCAACTATGGCCCCCAAGCCCTTCGTTAGTTCGAACAAGAAGGCTAACATGAAGGCTAGCAAGACACTGACAGCCACTGTGCCAACGATACACATCGTTCTAGTGTATGTTCATTTGTCGATGTCTGGTACAGCTCGACTTAGGCGTTGTCCTCACCCATGTACATAAGTACGACCAAGTCCTTTCGTAAAACAAGTTTATATATGAACAAAATGGAAATCCTTCGAGTGATCATCAATTTCTAAATATTTCAAAAAAAATGAATGAAACTGAACTCCCCATGTTGAACCCTACCTTCATCGTGTGAACATGACGCTGAACAATACGTCCCTTTGCGCGTTGAAGCACCGTCTTTGAACTAAATTAAGCAAACAATCAACTCCGTTTGTAAGACAGATAGTTGTAACATATACATTTATCACGCTAAAACTTGTCTTCGGCACATATTAGGTTCGTGCTGGAACCGTCCTCCAACAGAAACATGGTCCACGTTGGACCTTGCTTTCAGCCGAAGTCTGGTCTACGTTGAAACTTGCTTTCAACTAGATCCTAGGGAGGTATGGACGCCAATCGCTATCTTCAATTGGATGGGGTTAAAATTGTTGCATGTTACATGCAAAAGCCAAGTCCTCAAAAGCCAAGTCTTTAACATGTGTCATTTTTAAGTTGGAGACTTAGCCTCTTTTGGCTAATTTTAGTATAGGCTATTTTAAGCATAGACTATCTTTAGCATATGCTTAATGCTATATAAGAGAATCCTTTCAATAAAAATCACAATCTTCACTCCACTCTCTCCCTCTCATTCTCTCTTATTCAATTCAAAGCATTATTCTTCGGTTTGTGCTCTGGACAGAAAAGCTAAGTTCGGGGTCGCTCTTTCCGAGTTGTGTGCGACGAGGAGATACCGGTAGAGCGGAAGTTTTACCACTAGGAGCATTCGGAACAAGTCTGCACATAGACCCGAATCAACTCTTAGGGCAGTGCTTCGTGCGCGACTTTTCCGGAGGCCGGTAACATTTACTTTATTTTATTTTGTTTGCAGATATTTTGGAATAATTTCCAACAATCTAAGAGTTGATAATTTATAAAATAAAATCTCTAATTTCTGCTACGAAATTTGTTATCAACATTGTTATAATATACGGTGCTTAAATTATTGTAAGCATTAAGACTTATATGCATTGTTATAACTTATATTAGTGTTAACATATCTCCTATTCACTCACTAAATTTGCTATACATTGCTTACTCTTTACTATCATCAAGCAAATATTTTTAACTTACCATTAACAAGTTATTTGGTAATTTTGAATATTTGTCACATTAGTAACAATTTGTCATTTTCATAAAGTGACACCTGAGACAAACATTATTATGTTAGTAATTTTGTCAATTCTAGTTTTTTTTACTCAATATTTATATTTAGGCTAAAGTAAACAATTAATTGATTTAGTAGAATTCCTTTAATTTTAAAGTTCTAAAGTAGAGATTTGTTTGGGAACAAGCCGAAAGGGCCCTTCTGTCAAAAAGACGTAAATCGTCTAAGCGACCGGTTCTTAAGAGTTCCTAGTGAACCTCCGCTTGCTGGGATCCGGCCCCTACAGCTAACCCAACCTTATCAAAACTTGAAAAACTAAAATTTTAAAGGTCTATTACCAAAAATCATTTAAATTGTTAAGTTTTAGCTTAATCCATCTTATTGAGTAAATATTTATTTTATTTTCAGACCTTAGAATTATGTCTACCAAAGACGAGACTTCGACTGCTGTCACCCCCCAGTTTTCAAATTATGGGTATTTTTGTCATTTTTCAAGTTTTATAATTTTTAGGAATTTTATTTGATTTTATGTGATTTTTTGGGATTTATTTAGGTTGGTTTGGATTTTATCCAATTCGGACTCAAATTGGAGACCCGGGTAGCCTGGACCCTAGTGGGACCCACATACTAGCTGAACTTGGCCCACATACCATCATAATTAGGTTAGAAATCTAAAACCCTATTTTCTATGGCTTAATTAGTCATTTTAGAGCTTAATTGGTTAATTAGAATCAAACCGAACCAAACCCGAAACAAACCGAACCCAAACTAAGTCTATTGGGTTTGGGGCTTATTGGATCCTACCAAAACCCACAAACCCTTCCCCCACACCATGGCCGGCCATGAATAGCCCCCCTTTTCCTTCTCCATTAAGAAAAACTCTCTCTCTCTCTTCCAAACTCTATTTTCTTCCAAGCTTCTTCTTCCTCCAAGAAAAGAAATCTAGGTATGCTTCTAATTTGTCATTTAATCCTCCTTTACATTTATTTTCTTCACCATAAGTGATGAGAAATGAATTCTCTACACTTTGCCCATAAATTTGTTAGGATTCCTAATAATCTAGGTTAGAGGATTAATTAGGAGATTCTAATTAGAGAGGGATGTATATATATATATATATATATATATATATATATATATATATATATATATATATATAGTATTTGTATATATATGTATTTGTGTGTGTGTGTAGAGAATGGTGGTGGTGGTGTTTGTGTCATGAGAGTGGTGTGAGAGTGTGAGTGTGCTTGTGTGAGTGTGTGAGAGTGTGTGTGTGTTTGTGGGAGGGTGTGTGTGTATGTATATATATATATATATATGTGTGTGTATATATATATATATATATATATATAGATGGATAGGTAGAGGAGGAGTGAATAGAAGATCTGAGTGAATGAATGAATGGAAGGATGAATGAATGAGAGGAAGAATGGATGAAGGAGTAGTAGAAGAAGAAGAGCAACAACAGCAGGAATTTCAGCAGCAGCAGCAGTTTGGGCCATGTTTGCACCCCCATTTGACCCCTATACATCCCCCAATAAGTCCCCAAAGTATACCTCCTATATCCACCAAAATATCTACTATACAACCCATATATTTGTGAGTGTTAGAAGAGTGTAAGTTGGTGGAAAAATTAGTGGTTAGGGTGGTAGAAAATAAGCTAAGTTCATGTTAGCATGTTATGTGTTAAGGTAAATACTGTGTTAAGGTATTCCCATAGAGGTTAAGATACATGGATTTGATACTTGGATTTGAGTTAGGATTAGAGATAGAGGTATAGGTTGGTCATGGGCTAGAGTGGGAGTTAGAATCGAGTGGTCTCTTGTGATACCGAGAAGGTATCACAAGGTAAATAGGATTTACCCTATGTATAGGGTAAGGTATCTTGATACTTCAAGATACCAAGTTTGAGTGTTAAGATACAATGGTATGGTATCGAGATACGAGGGTAGAGTGTTAGAACACCTTAGAGAAGTATTGGAGGATGAGTAGAGCGAGGGTTTATAGGTAGAGTATTGGTTAGAGGCTAAGGTAATAGGTTTACCTTGGTAAGAAAATATAGTTAAGATTAAGATAATATGTTAGTCTTAGGATATGTTAGTTTTGGTTGGAATATAAATATTAGAGTTAGTAGTTAGAGTTGGATACTAGTTAGATATATATTAAAGGGTATCATGAGTGGTGTGCCAAGGTAATGGGTTTACCTTGGCAAGGTAATGAGGTAAGGGTAAGGTAAAGGGTATTTACCTATGTAGAGGGTAAGGTAATGGTGAGTTGTGTTAAGATACTAAGTTATCTAGTTAGATGTTAGCTAGTAGCATCTTAGTTTTAGAGTTAGAGTTAGACTTCATATATTAGATATAGTATCTTAGGATATAGATAATGTTAGAGTATATGTTATGTTGGATATGTAGGAGTTAAGGTATTGCTAGTAGAGGATGTTAGAAGGAATATGTTAATATGTTAGAATGTATAGATATTGATAAGTTAAGGTATTGATATGTTAGAGGGATTATTTGTTAGAGTGTTGAGTTGTGGGATATTTGGTAGATATATGTGGGTTAGATGTTAGAAAGTTTTGGTTAGAAAGTTAGAGTTTGATAGTGTTAGTGTATAGTTAGATAATGGTTTAAGTTTAGCATAATATTAGTAAGATATCCTAGTTGAGTTTAGAGAGTAGGATAGTATCTAGAATAGGATACCAAGTGATAACTTGGTTAGAGAGTTAGAAGAGAGTTTAGATAGAGTGGCATTTTCAAGATACCATGGTGATATTTTAACTTTACCTTTTTGCCTTAAGGTAATGAGAGATTTACCTTTTTGACTAATGCGATATCAAGATACCATGGTACGGTATCGAGATACTAGAAGAAGGCTAGAATACCATATTAGAGAGTAGGAAAAAACTTAGAATGAAGGTAGAGAAGTCTAGAGTCAGAGTTAGAGGCTAAGGTAAGGGTTTACCTTGGAAAGGGTAAACGGGGTATTTTAAGGTAATGTATATTTTATAACATATGAGTTTTATACTTTAAGATATAGATATAATTAGGATATTATGGTTGGTAATAATTAGAAATAGCCGTCTAGACCTAGTCTTGACCCCGGTTGACCACGGTTGACTTTTTAGACCAAAAGTCAACTATGGGTCAACACTTTACCCAATTTAGTCCCAAATTCCATTAGACTTGTACAGTTGACCAAAAGTCAACTGTTAGTCACCAGTGACCTAGAGTTGACCTAGGGTTGACCATAGTTGACCAGAGTTGACCACGGTTGACCAGAGTTGACCGGTTGACCAAAAAGTCAACTGTTGACTCAAATCGATCCCGATTGATTTCGTTTGACTTGCATTGACCCAGTTAGACCTAATATGACTTAGTTTGACCCCGTACAACCTAGTTTAATTTGTCTTGACCTCGAATGACTTAATAGGATTCAAACTGATTTGATTTCATTTCCTAAACATAGTATTGATACGTCTTGTTCTCTATAGGTCCTCGAGATGCTGTATTTGCTCCGGTTGACATATCATACCATATTACAGGCGAGTACATTCTCTGACACTTTTCCAATTTATAATGATTGTTATTATTCATGTAATTAGTGTGGATATGCTTGTTCTCGACACATTGGTCACACGGATTGGTATTCATGGATCCCGACATGAGATGTTATTCCTCGTTATCTTGGTATATCTTGTGCAAGCTCTCTTGTAGTTCTTGTGCAGTATATGGACACCGATTCTCGAGGAGACTTGCTTCCTTCTCGTAGAATCCTGTGTCGTAACGTGTCTTGCTTGGATCCACTCTACCAGTCGGGGACGGGGAGTACTAGTGTAGATGTGTGGTCATACCCGCCTTGTATATATTGTGAACCTTGTGAATGCCAATCCTACACCACACGTATGATTGGCTAGATCATAACCTTGTGCAGAACCAATCCGGCCACATGTTGTAGCTAGTATTCACACACCTAGATATATGATTCTTGATTTCTTGTACATGCCATGATCAGTTTACTTGCCTTGTTCTAGTTCTAGATTTACAGCTTACCTTGCCATGATACTCATATGTACATTCCATGATTTTCTTGTGTATACTCTCTATTTACTGTCTTATAGCTTTTGTCATATCTTGTGAACTGTTGTTAGTAGATTGTACTCGTTCCATCCTGACAGGATATGTTGAAAAATATTACAGATGCAGATGAGGGAGACTACTTGTACCTACTACGGCCCGGATGACGTAGTAGGCCTAGACCTGGAGACTTTGGTCCAGCAGGGCTTAGCTCCGCCTGGCGAGACCTTACCCCTTGCTTAGTTAGAGTAGGTCTTTTATACTGGACTTTGTCTCCAGCTACTTTTGAGACTGTTTTTATTATGGACTGTATTAGAGACTTGGATTGGTATATATTCTTGTGTTGGACTTGACAGGTTTTTATTTTATTATCGTCTTGTTGTCTTTATCTTTCGGTCTTTATTTTGTTATCTTAGAGTCGTGATTGAGCACTCATATATATATTCATTGCTTGTCCTCCGTTCGGAGTTGACCATATTCTCGACAGGTTTTTGTTATATATATAAACTGTTTAGAGTAGAAAAATCTACAGCATTCCACGTCGATTTTTCGGTGAGGGCTGGGCGTTGTCGCGTCACGTGCCCTTTTAGCGGGTGCGAGTCGTGACACGTTTTAGTGGTGGCCCACGCAAGTTCTGAAGTCGCAATTAGTGCGATGTCGTAGTGGCGCTCGACTTAGAGTGCTATTACGAGCCTGCGGTATGTATCTAGGATAGGCTATTGGCTAAGAGTACTCAATCACAGTAGGATCTTTTCTTGCTTATCTTGCTTACCGTCTTTGATATCGATTTACTACATTCTAGCTGTCCTCCTTTGATATTGCCTTCATGTGCCATATTGATATCTTCTTTTCAATCTGTCTCCAGGATAGTTATGATTCACTCTCCTGGCGAGAAGCACGGGGAGACGGAGAGGTCTGCCACCTCTGGCGGGCAGGCTCCGGTCACTTCCCCCGTAGATGGGACTTCTGTTGGGGCTCTCGGAGGTACTCCTCCAGCTACCTCGATGACAGTCCCTGGGGTTGCGGGTGCTCTTCCCGTAGTGCCGGGAGCTGTCGGGGGCGCTCTTCCTCCTCCTGCGCAGCGGATTCCTCCGCCAGTTGCAGGCGTACTTCCACCTCCACCTCCTCTGCCTACAGATATGGGGCAGATGCTTACCTTCCTCCAGCAGATACTGGAGACTCAGAGAGCCCAGACCGAGGCTCAGCAGAGGCAGACAGACGCGATGCGTCAGGGCATGGAGGATGCCCATCAGTTGGCCCTTGCAGCCGTAGAGCAGAGGGCTCCTCATCCGGGGACGCATACTAGGTACGGAGATATCCAGGACTTCAAGAAGATCGGGACCCGTGACTTCAGCGGGACCGAGGGTGTGGTCTATGCAGATGATTGGCTCGAGGATATCGAGCGGCAGATGAGGGCCTTCCGCCTGGCAGACGACCTGAAGGTCGAGGCGGTAGGTTTGCAGTTGCTAGACATTGCACGCACCTGGTTCAGAAACGAGCCAGCCCTAGCTGGAGAGGGCCATATTTGGGCAGAGTTCACGCTCCTCTTCAAGGAGAAGTTCTTCTCCCCCACGGACAAGATTGACCCGGTGCGACAGTTCCAGGATCTGCAGCAGGGCAGTCTATCTGTGGAGGAGTACGCAGCGGAGTTCGGCCGTCTGAGCCGATACGTAGAGTACATGGTTTGAGACCCGGAGATCAGGGTGAGCCGTTTCAGGGAGGGGCTGGCTTGGGATATCAAGCACCTCATTCCCTCCTTCTATGAGACATATGCCCAGATCTATACGGAGTCCCGCAAGGTAGAGCGGGAGTAGGGCTTGAAGCCCAAGAGGGAGCATGATCATTTCTCGGGGGCTACTAGCAGCGCAGGGGCTGCTAAGTGCCCTCAGCTTCAGCATCGTTCCTTCCAGCATCACCAGCCGTAGGTGCAGGCCAGAGCACCGGTTCAGCAGCAGGTGCAGCATACTCAGCAGAGGCAGGCACAGCATGGGGCTCCTTGCAACTTCTGCAAGAAGCTCGGTCACATCTGGGAGGTCTGCCGGAAGAGGCTGGGCTTGTGCCTCTATTGCGGGGAGGCTGGACATCAGTTGAGAGATTGTCCTACGAACCATCGCCGTGCAGCTCAAGGAGCACAGGGTAGGCCACCTATGGCATCGCATCACGCCCTCCACTAGCAGCGGGATATACCCCGCCAGGACAGGGCTTTTGCGATGACAGTTGAGGATCCTGCACGCGTTGGACTAGGAGGTAGGGTCTTGATCTTTCTTTTACCTGTTATCTCCGCCCATTGATTGATGATTGCTTTCTTAGTACCTTTGGTTTGCATATGTGATGATCATGCTAGATTAAATAGAAAACCCCAATGAAGACTGCAACAATACGATACTGTAGAGATTTAAAACCATGCATGTGTTTTGATTTCCTGGGTTACATGTTATATAACTTAGGATAAAATTTAGTAGACCTTGATTGTTGGGTGCTTGACCTAGAGAAGAGTACGACCGTTTGAATTTCGAGGACAAAATTTTTTAAGGAGGGTAGATTTGTCACCCCCAGTTTTCAAATTAGGAGTATTTTTGTTATTTTTCAAGTTTTATAATTTTTAGGAATTTTATTTGATTTTATGTGATTTTTTGGGATTTATTTGGGTTGGTTTGGATTTTATCCAATTCGGACTCAAATTGGAGACCCGGGTAGCCTGGACCCTAGTGGGACCCACATACTAGCTGAGCTTGGCCCACATACCATCATAATTAGGTTAGAAATCTAAAACCTTATTTTCTATGGCTTAATTAGTCATTTTAGAGCTTAATTGGTTAATTAGAATCAAACCGAACCAAACCCGAAACAAACCGAACCCAAACTAAGTCTATTGGGTTTGGGGCTTATTGGATCCTACCCAAAACCCACAAACCCTTCCCCCACACCATGGCCGGCCATGAATAGCCCCCCCTTTCCTTCTCCATTAAGAAAAACTCTCTCTCTCTCTCTTCCAAACTCCATTTTCTTCCAAGCTTCTTCTTCCTCCAAGAAAAGAAATCTAGGTATGCTTCTAATTTGTCATTTAATCCTCCTTTACATTTATTTTCTTCACCATAAGTGATGAAAAATGAATTCTCTACACTTTGCCCATAAATTTGTTAGGATTCCTAATAATCTAGGTTAGAGGATTAATTAGGGGTTTCTAATTAGAGAGGGATGTATATATGTATATATATATATATATATATATATATATATATATATATATATATATATATATATATATATATATATATATATATGTGTATGTAGTATTTGTATATATATGTATTTGTGTGTGTGTGTGTAGAGAATGGTGGTGGTGGTGTTTGTGCCATGAGAGTGGTGTGAGAGTGTGAGTGTGCTTGTGTGAGTGTGTGAGAGTGTGTGTGTGTTTGTGGGAGGGTGTGTGTGTATGTATGTATATATATATATATATATATGTGTGTGTGTGTGTATATATATATATATATAGATGGATAGGTAGAAGAGGAGTGAATAGAAGAGTGAGTGAATGAATGAATGGAAGGATGAATGAATGAGAGGAAGAATGGATGAAGGAGTAGTAGAAGAAGAAGAGCAACAACAGCAGGAATTTCAGCAGCAGCAGCCGTTTGGGCCATGTTTGCACCCCCATTTGACCCCTATACATCCCCAATAAGTCCCCAAAGTATACCTCCTATATCCACCAAAATATCTACTATACAACCCATATATTTGTGAGTGTTAGAAGAGTGTAAGTTGGTGAAAAAATTAGTGGTTAGGGTGGTAGAAAATAAGCTAAGTTCATGTTAGCATGTTATGTGTTAAGGTAAATACTGTGTTAAGGTATTCCCATAGAGGTTAAGATACATGGATTTGATACTTGGATTTGAGTTAGGATTAGAGATAGAGGTATAGGTTGGTCATGGGCTAGAGTGGGAGTTAGAATCGAGTGGTCTCTTGTGATACCGAGAAGGTATCACAAGGTAAATAGGATTTACCCTATGTATAGGGTAAGGTATCTTGATACTTCAAGATACCAAGTTTGAGTGTTAAGATACCATGGTATGGTATCGAGATACGAGGGTAGAGTGTTAGAACACCTTAGAGAAGTATTGGAGGATGAGTAGAGCGAGGGTTTATAGGTAGAGTATTGGTTAGAGGCTAAGGTAATAGGTTTACCTTGGTAAGAAAATATGGTTAAGATTAAGATAATATGTTAGTCTTAGGATATGTTAGTTTTGGTTGGAATATAAATATTAGAGTTAGTAGTTAGAGTTGGATACTAGTTAGATATATATTAAAGGGTATCATGAGTGGTGTGCCAAGGTAATGGGTTTACCTTGGCAAGGTAATGAGGTAAGGGTAAGGTAAAGGGTATTTACCTATGTAGAGGGTAAGGTAATGGTGAGTTGTGTTAAGATACTAAGTTATCTAGTTAGATGTTAGCTAGTAGCATCTTAGTTTTAGAGTTAGAGTTAGACTTCATATATTAGATATAGTATCTTAGGATATAGATAATGTTAGAGTATATGTTATGTTGGATATGTAGGAGTTAAGGTATTGCTAGTAGAGGATGTTAGAAGGAATATGTTAATATGTTAGAATGTATAGATATTGATAAGTTAAGGTATTGATATGTTAGAGGGATTATTTGTTAGAGTGTTGAGTTGTGGGATATTTGGTAGATATATGTGGGTTAGATGTTAGAAAGTTTTGGTTAGAAAGTTAGAGTTTGATAGTGTTAGTGTATAGTTAGATAATGGTTTAAGTTTAGCATAATATTAGTAAGATATCCTAGTTGAGTTTAGAGAGTAGGATAGTATCAAGAATAGGATACCAAGTGATAACTTGGTTAGAGAGTTAGAAGAGAGTTTAGATAGAGTGGCATTTTCAATATACCATGGTAATATCTTAACTTTACCTTTTTGCCTTAAGGTAATGAGAGATTTACCTTTTTGACTAATGCGATATCAAGATACCATGGTACGGTATCGAGATACTAGAAGAAGGCTAGAATACCATATTAGAGAGTAGGAAAAAACTTAGAATGAAGGTAGAGAAGTCTAGAGTCAGAGTTAGAGGCTAAGGTAAGGGTTTACCTTGGAAAGGGTAAACGGGGTATTTTAAGGTAATGTATATTTTATAATGTAGAAGCATGGAATTTCACAACCAGAAAGCCCATGCGCCAGACACTACATGCGCTAGAACTCAGACGAAGAACTTCACAGTAAAGTCAAATAAGTATAGACATTTGAAGAAGGACTTTTTATTTATATATAAAAGTCTATTACATGTCTAGAAAAGGTTGTACAAAGGAGAATTTCTACAAAAAAAAGATCCTAGATCTACAGCCAGCGGCCACCAGGCGCCTCCAGATAGGCGCAGCGGCCACCATGCGCCTCCAGATAGGCACAGCAGCCACCATGCGCTTTCCGATAGGCGCAGCAGTCACCATGCGCTGTCAGTTAGGCGCAGCAAATACCATGCGCCTCCATCCAGGCGCATCCCATCATCTCTTCAGCAGCTCAGTTATGTGCATTCCTTCAGCCAAATCCTTCCAGCCAGGCTCACCTGGCCGAGCAGAGCCCAGTTATGTGTCGCTCTTCCAGCCAGGCTCACCTGATAAGTGCTTCGCCAAGCAAAGCATTTAACCCTCTGGCTGGAACCAAGGAAGAGAAGAGCACCGCAAATGCTGTGGCCAGGGGAGGCTTCGAAAGAGCCTCCAAAGCCGAAGGAAGACCGTGATCGAAACCACGGCTAAAGGAGCAGCTTTCGACACAATCAAAGTGGGGAAACCCCACTTTGCAGGAAAAGAGAGCCTTGCACCGCCATTCCGATCTACGGCTCTTCCGGAATAACGGAGACGAGGCTCAAGCATCCCTATCTTTGGATGCAACAGGCACCTTCCGCCTGCCTCAGAAGCCCTCGACTCCGTCTTTTGGATGTAACAGTCACCTTCAAGTGCATCAAAGACAACACAGCGTCTCATTTTCACCCTCGGGAGCACTTCGTCAACAGAATGCACCCGCATGTTCAAGTTCATGTTGGAAGTACGTGAGAAAATGAGAAGCAAACCTTCTCTCCATGCCACTATTTATAGGCCGGGCAGATCAAACCCACGCGCCAAGTGGATGGCCCTCCGAATTTCGTGCAATGAATTTACATTAAATGGATGAACCGGACGCCTCGAATTCAGCCAAACGGCTATTTATAGCACTCGAAGAGCGAGACAGCCGCATCATTAAAAGACATGTCCGATGCGCCAGCCAGACAGCGCATCACACGGACGCGCCCTTCGGCATCAGGTGCATCACACAGACGCGCCCTACAGTACTCGGCGCATTATAGAGGGTGCGCCCCCACACATCTCCATACCGAGTGGAACGCCAACCGACGCGCCCACTCAGCTGTCCATCGAACGTCACCAACATTAAATGCTGAACTGACAGAGTTGGCAGCACGCCTCCCAAAGTCTGAACAGTTGACAGCTTTATTCAGAAAATGAAGCGTCGGCAACGTCAGCATCATCATGACTCTATTCCGACGGCTACTGCCACGTGGCCACCCGCATGCGCCTCTACGGCCATGCGTCCACACCCGCATGCGCCTCTACGGCCATGCGTCCACACCCGCATGTGCCTCTACGGCCATGCGTCCAAACCAGCATGCGCCTCAAAAGCCATGCGCCTCAGACCCTTCACTGATCCCTAAAGACAGAAGAAGAGTCTCCGGTTGAAGTTTTGCATGCGCCTCAAAAGCCATGCGCCCCAGACTGATCTCTGATCCCAAAAGACAGAAGGAAAGTCGCCTGCATGCACCTCAAAAGCCATGCGCCCCAAATGGTTTGTAACTCCTAAAGGTTATGAGCCGCAGCCTCCTCCTGCGCCCAATCCAAGGCGCAGCTCACCAGATCACTTCTCTCCACCAAATCCGAGATCTTCGAACCATGAGTCGACGACACGTGTCTTTTGACTCAACTCATCCAAGATTTCAGCAATGGAAAGATCTTCTCTCTGCTACGTGCCGGCTCACAACAGCAGTATGAAGAGTTCTCCCCCTCGATCAGGGCGCAGCATCCATGCGCCTCCATCAGCAACCTCCACGTGGCGTCCCCACACCGGCGCATCCTACATGCGCGCATGAGCAGCCAGCCTGCAAAACTATAAATAGAAGGATCATCCCCTTCACACACACACAGAGACTCAGAACACAAGACTCACAGAGAATCCACAACAGAGAATCACCGGAGAGGCAGTTCTAGACACTCAACGTCTTCCTCCTCTCAGCAAGCTCCAGCACCCAGAGCAATCAACACCTTCAGAGAACCGATAACCGCCGTCAGCCGGTCAACGGAGTCAACGCATTACCACTCGCTCCATTGGCACTAAGGACCCAGCTTAAACAAAAGTGTACTCCTAGGACTACATCTAAGTCCTATATTGTATCACTGTTCTGTTTGTATTAAGATTTCAATCAAAACAATTTTAATGGCAAACAAGCTGGCGACTCTGCTGGGGACCTCTTTCTCCTCTACCGAGAAAGTCGTGTCACAGGCCGACGACGTGAAGGTGGGCTCCTCCCACAAGACGCTGGTAGTGCGCCTCAATCAACAGGCGTACGAGGAGTTCATTTCTGAAGGAAGTGCGAGTCCTTCGAAGCGGCTGTCGAAGCCGAAGAAGACCCGCGCAGTCTGGGTGCGCAAAGTCGACGCCTCGGGCACCACCGTTGAAGGGGATGCGCCCGTCCAGCCTTCCCTTCCTGCTGACGTCCTCAGCAGTCAAGGTGCGCCCGCTGATGCAGCGCATCTCTCGGGGAAGCGTGCGGCTGACCACGTTCCCCAGCCATCTTCCTCTCAGGCGAGGAAGATACGTCGACGGAGCAGGGGCGCAGCCAATGCCCCGCACATCACTTCTGGTGCGCCGCAAAGATCCTCTGTCTTTGACAGACTCACTCGCTGTAATGGCGAGGAGAATTTGGATGCTGAGTACTATGCGCCCCAGCGGGCTGGTACGAAGAAATCCAAGGCGGCACGGGCCATGCGCCACAAACGTGCTATGCCAGCAGCCGGCCAGAGGCACGCGCTTACAATCACGCGCGCTGCCGATGGCAAGCTGTACAAGGTTGACTCAAGTGCTTCTGTACTGACAGCGAGTCGACCTTCAAAGTCCTCATCTCGCTTGGGCGCATTCACTGCGTGCACAACCAAGCCGAGAGAGGCAAACTCTGTGGTCTTGAACTCCCGCGCCTCCTCTGGTTGTGCGTTCGAGGTCCGTTCAAGTCACTTCAAATGCTGTGGTTCCCCCACTACTGATCGTGATGCCTGCTTGGTATTAGATCAGGGGGCGCAGCACTCACCCGACCACCCCGGCGCTTGGCCCTGCCATGCGCCTGAGAGGGATGTGAGGGTAGCACTCTCCTCCAACGACTTGCGCAACGTGATCACTCACAAGCGCCGGTCAGGAGAGTTGACCAACAAGCACGATGCGCCTCTCGCGGGGCACACTTGTGCAGTGGTCACCATCAACTGCTGTTGCAAGACGGCAGTACCGCAAAAGCAGTCGGTCTTCCAACGGCTACAATCATCGACACCCCTCCGACATCGCCTTGGGACAAAGGTGTCAGCAGAAGAGGAACTAAAGATTGCGTCATGCAACGTGATCTCCAATTCCTCATCTGTCCGGAAGATGACTGCCAATTTCTCGTCTTTATCCAAAAGCCAGCCGAGGAAAACCAAGACAGCTGTCACGACCTCTGGAGTGTTCGAAGGCACTCGGTCGAGGAAGAAGTCCTTGGAGGAAGCTGGGGGTAGCCAGACCCTTGTCGAGCCTCCTTCCGAAGACGAAGATGTCCAAAGCACAGCTGCGGCGGATCTTCATCAAGGCAAAGATGGCCTCCCTGAAGCCCCTCAAAAGGACGATGTCCTCCAGGACACCGCCGGGGGTAGTGCTGAAAACGAAGAGGCCCTTCAAGACAGAGCTGAGGGCAGTCAGGCCCTTGCAGATGCGCCTGTCGAAGACGAACTCCAGAATGTGGCTGGGGGTGGCCAAACACCAGGAGAAGTCACTCCCCCACATGAGAGCGAGGCTGAGAGCGAAGCCTCAACTAATCCATCCACTTCCGGCCGTGTCATGACAGTATACATGACCGGGGGTGATCTTGAGACTGATGCGCCGCCACAGGACATTGTCCAGCGCATAGACTCGCTAGAGGGAGGACTCAAAACCCTCTCTGCCTCAATGCAAGCACTGACTCAAGCAGTGTTTGAGATGCGGTCGGCCTTGATCAGGACACCTTCAAATGGTCCCGACCCAGGAGCCAATGGAGAGTCGAGTGTGCCCCTCCAGCGGACACCCTCAGACACAGAAGCACCCCGGACATCGGAGCCCTCAAACGCTCCACTCCAGGTAGTACCTCCTTCCCCGACTCCTAGCTCCACGGAGGACGTGGTCGAAATGATCAAAGATCTGCGGGAGCGCTTCGAGTCCAAGAACAGGCAGGAGGAGCGCCAGAAGATGGGCATTCCCCAGCCTTATCCCCTTGAGTGGAACAAGGTGGTTTATCCCCTAAAGTATAAACCACAAACACTCACGCCGTATGACGGGAAGGACTCTCCACGACGGTACCTGACGTACTTCCAGTCGCAGACAGGGCATCTTCCAAAGGAGGACGCGCTCCTCACCAGCATCTTTGTTGGGGCCCTGAAAGGGGTGGCGTATGACTGGTACTGTAGCCTCCCCGATCATTCCATATCGTCCTTCGATGACCTGACACGCCTCTTCCTCGACCGCTTCTATGACGGTGGGAAGGACATGACGATGGCGTCTCTCATTGAGATACGCCAGAAGGACAAGGAAACGGTTCGGGCATTCATCGAACGCTTCCGTCAGGCCTGCTTCAGGCTACCTCCAGGCATGCCAGAACATGCGTTTCTCTCCGCTTGCAGTATGAACATGCTGCCTGCAGTAAAGCTCTGGCTTAACTCTACTCCCCCTCCCGACTGGAGCTCCCTAATCATTGAAGCTGAAGCTGCAGAGAAGAAGAAGGCCAATGCACGTCTTCTGGGTGTTAGCTTCCCCGCCTTTGACGATAAGGGGAAAAAGTCTGCAACCAACAACTCCGGACGAGAAACAAAGGGGAAACAGGCATTGACTGTTAATGTCTCGAAGGGCGCATCTGCGCCTACTCAAAAGCCTCCACTGGCACCGAGACCCAAGGAGGTGTATTCATTCAATGATGACGACACCTTGCAACTCTTTGAGATACTGAAGCAGGGTGACAAGATCAAGCTTCCGGACCCGAAGCGGCCCGATGAAGTCGGGAAAATGGACAACCCGAGGTACTGTCACTACCATCGGTTTGTCGGACACCCGACTAAGGACTGCTACGTCCTCAAAAATTACATCCAGCGCATGATCAATGCGGATGTAATCTCCATCGACTACGAAGAGAAGACGGTGTTAGCTAATGTGGTGTCACTTCAGTTCGGCACCTTGCCGCCGACTACCACACAAGATGGCGTCGTCCCCATCCCTAAGGCGACAATGGAGGTGGTGAATTTGCCACCCACCCGTGACAATGTGAGTGGACTTGTCCCACTCACCACATCTCGAGGAGAGGTCCTCTAGGTTCACCCCGACCTCGTCTCCGAGGTAACTCAACCGGAGGTACGCCCTACCTCCAAAGCAAAAGGCAGGAAGATCAAGTCTTGTCGTACGGTCTCTTCTTCAACGGAAGAGGCGCTTCCTGTGCAGACGCGTGCACAACAGAACTCCCAGCCCGGTGAAGCTGCCGCCGAAGTGGTGCCTCCTGGCACCATCCCTGAGGAGGGTCCATCCAAGCCCTCAGCAGCCAATAAACAAAAGCAAGTGGAGGCCCGTTTCGACAGACCTCTGCGGAAAGAAAATGCTTCGGGGCTAGCCAAGCCCCACAATTTTGACATTCTGGCACAACTGGCCAGTACTCCTGCACGCCTGTCTTTGTTCGAGCTCCTGCATCTCTCCAAGGACTCCCGAGAAGCTCTCTGCGAAGCTCTGAAGGATGCCGAATCCTTTCTCAGTCAGGTCAAGCAGCCTGAAGACCTCCCAACTACTTGTGCACACTGTCATTGTGCAGATGAAGTTATCCCAAACATAACCTTCACCCAACAAGACATGCTGCTCAAGCATCACCGACATAACCGACCGTTGTATTACACAGGGTACATCGGTTCGGTAAAGGTGAGCAGGATTCAGATCGATCCGGGGTCTTCCCTAAGCATCATTCCAAAGGCGCTGCTATCAAAGCTGGGGATCCCAATGTACCGGCTGGCGCCCTCCAATACGACCATCAGCGGCTTCAACGCCAGCAAGAGCGAGCCACTGGGCAAGATCCGGCTGAAGTGTCACATCGGCAGCCTCAAAACTGAGGTGACTTGTTATGTGGTGGATGCCGAGGTCAACTACAACATCTTACTCGAACGACCATGGTTACATGAGTACATGGTGGTGCCCTCCACGCTCCACCAATGCATGAAATATGTATCCACCAACGGCGTCATCCGGACGGAGTTTGTAGATATCGATCCCTTCAAAGGGATTGAGGCCTACTTCACCGATTCCGACTTGTACAAGCCACTTGACGAGGAGGAAGCCAACGACGCCGATGATGAAGCAGAGACGGCAACAGAGCCGGACTTGGAGCCCGAAGTGACTCCTGACGCCCCCTTGAAAATCCGTCTGAAGGAAAGACCACCCCAGAAGGCACCTCCAATGAGCATCAAGCTATCAGGAAAAGCGCCAGCTCGCGAAGCTCCCCTGAAGATACGTCTCAAGGGGAAGCTACCACAAACAGCGGCTCCCCTGGTGGTAAAATTACAAGGGAAGGCGCCACTCATCGAAGGCGCAACTGAGGCACCCCTCAAGGTGCGTCTTAAAGGCAAGCCGCCGCAGTCATCCAAGATGCCGGAGAGGGCTCACATAACCCTCTCAGACCCCAAAGTCAGAGCGGTGGAGGACTCTCCTGATCCGGCCCCAGTGCTTACAGATGAGGAGCTTGGCGAATATATCTCTACTGATGTAGACGCACCCTCCTTCGACAATGTAATCCCACGGGATAAAATCTCGTACTTTATCAATAATAGAGTGTCTTTCAATTATTCTTGTCTTCCACACCGGAATGCCATGTATACATTAGACAACGCTCTACGGTCGTTGCAAACACAAGTAACGACCGTCTACCACAATCAAATAGTCCCGTCTCAAGGAGTCTTCATAGTCCCTCCACGAAGTCGAGACGAAGGCACCATCATCTCGGGCAAAATCAAGCGTCGTCGGAACCTCCCGTCAATCGAGCCCGAACCTGATACCGGCAGAGTACAAGTCTATCGATACACGGATGTGGCTAAGCACATCATCCAAAAGATGGGCTACGACCTGAAAAGCAATAAAGGCCTAAACTACGGCAAGGGTCGGCATCTCCCTGTCCGGCTTTCGATGCCCAATGGAAAGCCACAGGATTACTATAATCGGACTCGACGGGGGTTAGGCTATGTCACGCCGCCATCAACTCCAGAGAGTTCAGACGCAGAAGACATAGAACATTCCCACTCGTCTGAAGCATCGACGTGGGATTCCGATACCAGTATCGGATCAGTCTTCAGGAAAGTGCTGTCAGCTAACATGACATCGGTGCAACCTCAGAAGGATGAAGGCGAGGACCAACCGCCGGAACCCTTCGAAGAAGAACCCTGGGCTCAACGCCTAGGAGAACAATGGGAGTCTCGTTTTGAGTTACGAGAACCTCCCACCGAAGACGAAGTCGAGCAGATCGACCTCGGGGATGGGTCTTCTTCTAAACCCATCTTTATCAGCAAAAGCTTGGAAGAAGAAGACCGAGAATCTTTAGTCCAACTGGCTAAGGAGTATATCGACGTCTTCGCCTGGAGCTACGAAGACATGTCGGGTCTCGATCCACAGATCGCGATGCATAGGTTGAACATCTTACCAGATGCCAAACCTATCAAACAACAACAGCGACGCTTCCGCCCGGACATCATGAACGCCATCGATCAGGAGGTGGACAAACTCTTGACCAGTGGCTTCATCCGTGAGGAAAAACACCCGGACTGGGTAGCCAACGTCGTCCCTGTCACCAAGAAGAACGGGAAGATACGAGTCTGTATCGACTTCAGGGATCTCAACTCTGCTTGCCCAAAGGATGAATTCCTGCTCCCAATCACCGATGTAATGATCGACAACACATGTGGCTTTGAACGCATGTCCTTCATGGACGGGTATTCAGGCTACAATCAAATCAAGATGTTCCCCGATGACGCAAAACACACGTCATTCAGGACTCCGAAAGGTGTTTTCTGCTACACAGTAATGCCCTTCGGCTTGAAGAACGCCGGTGCAACGTACCAGCGAGCTATGAGCACCATCTTCCGTCAACATCTTCGCAAGACAGTTGAGTGCCATGTTGACGATATCGCAGTCAAGAGCCGCCTCAAAAGAGATCACCTACAAGACCTGAAGACGGTTTTCGATCTCATGGGGGCACATCAACTCAAATGAACCCCGCTAAATCCTTCCTGGGGGTTTCTAGCGGCAAATTCTTGGGCTTTGTCATCACGGCAAAAGGCATTCATGTCGATCCCGAGAAGACTAAAGCCATCCTCAACATGGACCCTCCGAAGAACCTTCGAAAACTTCGGGGCTTACAGGGACGTCTGGCATACATCCGGAGGTTTATAGCAAACCTCTCCGGTAAATGTCAACCCTTTACTCAGCTCATGAAGAAGGGAGTCTCTTATGTCTGGACAGAGGAGTGCCAAAAGGCTTTCGACGACATCAAGGCTTACTTGACAAGCCCGCCAGTCCTAGTGGCACCTGTCGCCGGCAAACCATTCCTCCTCTACGTCCGTGCCATGGATCATTCCCTCGGCGCTTTACTGGCTCAAAACAGCGATGCAGGCTACGAGCAAGCAATCTACTACCTCAGTCGAACACTCATCGGGGCCGAACACCGGTGCAACCCCGTTGAAAAGGAGTGCTTGGCTTTGGTGTTTGCCATTCAGAAGACTCGTCATTACGTCTCGGGCCAGACAATTCACGTCATCTTCCGAGTCAATCCGCTCAGAGTTCTCATGACGAAGCCAGGGTCATTAAACTCCCGGCTGGCTACATGGGCGATCCTACTAACGCCATACAACATGGTGTTTGTCCCGCAGAAGGCGGTCAAGGGTCAAGCTCTGGCTGACTTTTTAGCTGCACACCCCATCCCAGAATCTTCAAAACTCTATAAAGATATCCCGGATGAAGTCCAAGAATCAAACGTCACTGAAGGAAGCCCCGTTTGGCGAATGTTCTTCGATGGCGCTTCAAGAACGGGCCCCAACGGCCAAATCATCGCAGGAGTGGGGGTAGTCTTAGTCTCCCCCGATCAGCTGGTCATCCAGCGCGTATATTCCCTTTCGAAGCCGTGCTCCAACAATGTTGCTGAGTACAACGCACTCGTCATGGGACTCCAGCTAGTACAACAGCTGGGGGTGGATCATCTGGAAGCCTACGGCGACTCGAAACTCGTCGTAAACCAGATTCGGGGGCAATACGAGGTTCGCCATGAAGATTTGATCCCTTACCATGAAGTTGTATTGAACATCATTTCAACCTTCACTGGGTTCTTCATCGAACATGTACCCCGCCTACAAAACTTGGAGACTGACGCTCTGGCTGGCCTCGCAGCCTCATTGGTCGCGCCCCTTGGGACTCAACATTATGTTACGGTGACTGGCCGAGACCTGATTTGTCCCAGAAACAACCTATGTTTGCAAATGGCTCACGCCATGCCGACAAACACTGGGGTTAATGTCCGAGACTGGAGGTTCCCGTTCATCGACTTCGCTGTCTACGGAATCCTTCCAGAGGACCCGAAGGAAGCCGTCTCAGTCAGGAGACGCTCTCTTCGATTCTACTACGATACAGCCACTAAAACGCTGTACCGACGCTCCTTCGACGGGCTTCTCCTTCGATGCCTGTCTAACGAAGAAGCGGCCGAAGCTCTTCGAGAAGCTCATGACGGAACTTGCGGAGCTCACCAACCAGGGCCTAAGTTGCAAGATCGACTGTGACGTATGGGCTACTACTGGCCAACCATGGTTGCCGACGCAGTGGAATATGCTAAGAAGTGCCATGCATGCCAACTTCATGCAGACTTCATACATACACCATCTGAACCTCTACATCCTACAGTCGCTTCCTGGCCATTCGAAGCCTGGGGCATGGACATTGTAGGGCCAATCACCCCTCCTTCATCGAGAGGACACCGCTTCATCCTGGCCATCACCGATTACTTCTCCAAATGGGCGGAAGCAGTCCCACTAGCAGAAGTAAAAAGCTCCAGGGTGGTCAGCTTTATCAAACACCATGTCATTTACCGTTTCGGGGTACCCCGGCGGATCATCCATGACAATGGTCCTCAGTTTATCAGCCACATTTTCAGCAGGTTCTGTGACAAGAATCGCATTCAAAACGTGGCCTCAACCGCCTACAATCCGGCAGCAAACGGATTGGCCGAGGCGTTCAACAAAACTATCGTCAGGCTGCTCAAAAAGGTCGTGTCATCCAACAAACGCGACTGGGACGAAAAGCTTGGCGAATGCCTTTGGGCCTACCGCACAACGGTACGGACCCCAACAGGCAACACTCCATTCTCCCTGGTCTACGGGAGCGAAGCAGTACTGCCTCTCAAGATACAGATACCTTCGCTCCGCGTGGCAATCACAAACGATCTCACAGAAGAAGACAATCAACGTCGTCGTCTGCGGGAACTGGAGACACTTGACGAAAAGCGTCTCCTAGCTCAACAACGCATCGAACTTTACCAAGCCCGTATATCACAGGCTTTCAACAAGAAGGTCAAGCAAAGAACTTTCCAAGTTGGCGACCTGGTTTTAGCAGTCAGAAGGCCAATGGTGTTAACTCACAAGACACCAGGGAAGTTCGAGCCCAAATGGGAAGGACCCTTCATCATCGAGACGGTATACTCAAACGGTGCTTACCGGCTCGCCAAACCCAATGGGGACTTGTTCATGATGCCCATCAACGGCAAGTTCCTAAAGAAGTACTATTCTTGACATCCTCCAAGACATGTATTTCCCCAAACAACCTCTTTTCACAAAATCAATCGCTTCCGGAACCCAGCTGTTCCGTGGCATCCTTCCGTAGAAAGATAACCACGTCCACATTACCTCTGAGTTGTCTATCTACATCCTACAAAGCGGAACCTTACATTTCGTGAGCTTATGCTATCCTTCATGTTTACCACGTCCACATTACCTCTGAGTAAACATCCCGTACAAACAACTCCTGTGTTGTCGTACATTGATCGCAGAACTTCCACGTCCACATTACCTCTGAGTTGTTCAGCGTATCCCCCAGGATCATTCCTACCACGTCCATAAACACCTCTGAGTAGGAAGATTCTATCATTTGAACCTAATGATTGCCATGTCCACATTACCTCTGAGCAAACATGTTGGTTCCTTTATACTTATTATCTGTACCTAAAAACCAAGGTGCGTAAAAGATAATAGGTCCACATAAATCATCAAGTTCATGAGATCAAAAATGAACACATCACAAAGAGATAGTGTATTTCCTTATTTTCAAAAGGAGTACAGAAATACGCTATTTCCCTAGCAAGAAGTACAAAAAACACATAAAAAGAAGAGAAGCTACAATCCCCGATCCTCCCCAGGGTGGGATGAGAGTTCTCTGACTCGACGTCTCAGGTCGGCAGTGCGAGTTTCCACAGTCGCCTGGACTCGCAGCTCGGCTTCTTGACGCATTAACCCGACAGCCTCAGCGGAAGTCTTACTCTCATACTTCTCATCAAGCTGTCGTCGCTGCTGAGCCAAAGCAAGGGTCCGCTGAGTAAGAATCGCTTCCTCATGCTTGAATGCCACGTGTTCAGCCAGGACACGATCAGCTTCTAGTTGAAGTTGGGCCCGCTGGTCTTCAAGACGGCGCATCTGAGCATCAACCTCTGCGATGTTAGCGTCCACCGCAGCCCGCTTCTCCGTCGTCTTCTCCATAGATTGAGACAACTGCTCCGCCGCAGCCTCAGTCCCAGCCACTTCACGCTCCCAACTGCTCACATCGGCCCGATGGGAAGCCTCGATTTCAGCAATCAACTTCCCTATCTCTGCATCTATCAAGACAGAGAGGTCATTTCGTTGGATACGCTGCAGTTCCGCGAGCCGCTCGTCCAGCTCAATCACCGAAACCTCCAGAATTTCGGCCATATGGTCATGGCCTTGGTGAATGCGGATCAGCTCGATACAAGGCATTGCCAAAGCTTTTGCTGTCGTAAAGCTCCCCTTGCCATCCATCACTGCAGATACTCCTTTCTCCAGCATTTTGTACACTCCCTCGACGAGGAACTTCACATACTCGTCGGCATCCGCCAGCACCTGCGGCGTCATAGCAGGAGTTAGGGGAGCTACTACAGTTTGCGGACCGGAGGAGGATCCGCCAACCTCGATCTGAGAGGTTTGAACCTCGGCTGCAATAGGCTCTTCATCAACAGGGGCCAGACTGCTAGCCCGAGGTGCCGAAGGAACAGAAGGAGCCGGCACATGCGTCGTGATAGTACCCCAAGTGGAAGGAGCAACAGAGGGTTCCACACCCTTACCCTTCTCAAGCCCGGAGACATCACCGACGTCAACGGCCACCTCTTCTACCCCCGACGTTCTATCAGCATCAGCTACCTCCCCCGGCAAAACGGGAATATCAACATTTATCTCCTGGCCAGCCCCAGGAGACAAGACCGGCAGAAGGGTCTCATTCTTCTCAAGTCCCTCTACAGGGACAGAATCTGTCGCTACCGTCTGATCGGTAGCCATCTCTATGTCCATGGTTGAAGCCAAGGAAGGATTTGGCAATGATTCAGCCGACATCCCCTCATCATGACAAAGAGGGGAATCAACCCTCTCCTCTATCCTCACTGCTTCTGCTGCCCCCGCAACAGACTCCTGCAGCTCCGGAGCGATGTCATCGGAAGATGATGAACTCCATTCGCAGTAAAGAACCAGTCCTCCTTGACCTTCAGTACTGACGAGTCAGTAGAAGTGAGACGGTCTCCAAACAGGAACTCAGGCTTCAGGAAGGTCACTTTATCAGATGTGGAGGGTTTAATAACTCCACGCTCCATCATCCGTTTGAGGAACCAATACTGCTGTTCACGGATTAGGGTCATTCTCTCAGGAGGCTGATCCAGCATAAGAGCATCTTGAGCAGGGTTTATCACTTCCTCGTTATGCTCTACTCCCATTTGGTTGAAGGCAGCCTCCAAGAAAACTTCACTCAAAAGCGGGATTGCCATCGACACTAGTAAAAGATCAGAAAAAGTCAGAAGAGAACACACAAATGTGTCTAAAGGAGAAAACTGCGACGCATCATCAGGGTTTGAACCCATGCGCGTCAGCAGTATAGCCTTGGCGCATCTTCAGGGTTTGAACCCATACGTGTCAGCAGTATAGCCTCGGCGCATCACCAGGGTTTAAACCCATGCGCGTCGGCAGGCAAAGACCGCGGCACATCATTAAAGACTCAAGGCCTATGTGCGTTGGCGTACGGACAATGAGACTTACCAACCACCTCCGGCCGAACTTCGACAGGCCGACGAGGAACGACCGCCGCCGCAACTTCCGCGGACTCCTTCGCTTTCTCCTTTCCCTTGCCGGCAGCACCGCGAGGAGTCTTGGGAGCCATTCTCTCGAGGAAGGAGAAGTTAGGGTTTTTTTTGAAGAAGAGACTCTAAAGAAGCAGAGGCACAGAGAAGAAGAACCCTTTCTCTCTCCAACTCTTACCTATTTATAGGGCTTGGTCGCACGCGTGAACAGATGACGTATGATCTCAGCCGTCACCTCGGGTTCTGTGCAAGGATAGCAGCAAATAAGACCAAAAGATCATCATTAATCTTTTCGGTTACCGAGGCACCATCATCATTAACTGAGAAGAGCATGCGCCCGAACAGGCATGCGCCCAGAAATCATGTGCCCTGACCTCCATGCTTCTTATTCAAAGTATTCCAAAACTTATTCAAAAGTTTTGAAAACTTTGAAGGGGATCTTGTAGAAGCATGGAATTTCACAACCAGAAAGCCCATGCGCCAGACACTACATGCGCTAGAACTCAGACGAAGAACTTCACAGTAAAGTCAAATAAGTATAGACATTTGAAGAAGGACTTTTTATTTATATATAAAAGTCTATTACATGTCTAGAAAAGGTTGTACAAAGGAGAATTTCTACAAAAGAAAGATCCTAGATCTACAGCCAGCGGCCACCAGGCGCCTCCAGATAGGCGCAGCGGCCACCATGCGCCTCCAGATAGGTGCAGCAGCCACCATGCGCTTTCCGATAGACGCAGCAGTCACCATGCGCTGTCAGTTAGGCGCAGCAAATACCATGCGCCTCCATCCAGGCGCATCCCATCATCTCTTCAGCAGCTCAGTTATGTGCATCCCTTCAGCCAAATCCTTCCCGCCAGGCTCACCTGGCCGAGCAGAGCCCAGTTATGTGCCGCTCTTCCAGCCAGGCTCACCTGATAAGTGCTTCGCCAAGCAAAGCATTTAACCCTCTGGCTGGAACCAAGGAAGAGAAGAGCACCGCAAATGCTGTGGCCAGGGGAGGCTTCGAAAGAGCCTCCAAAGCCGAAGGAAGATCGTGATCGAAACCACGGCTAAAGGAGCAGCTTTCGACACGATCAAAGTGGGGAAACCCCACTTTGCAGGAAGAGAGAGCCTTGCACCGCCATTCCGATCTACGGCTCTTCCGGAATAACGGAGACGAGGCTCGAGCATCCCTATCTTTGGATGCAACAGGCACCTTCCGCCTGCCTCAGAAGCCCTCGACTCCGTCTTTTGGATGTAACAGTCACCTTCAAGTGCATCAAAGACAACACAGCGTCTCATTTTCACCCTCGGGAGCACTTCGTCAACAGAATGCACCCGCATGTTCAAGTTCATGTTGGAAGTACGTGAGGGAATGAGAAGCAAACCTTCTCTCCATGCCACTATTTATAGGTCGGGCAGATCAAACCCACGCGCCAAGTGGATGGCCCTTCGAATTCCGTGCAATGAATTTACATTAAATGGATGAACCGGACGCCTCAAATTCAGCCAAACGACTATTTATAGCACTCGAAGAGCGAGACAGCCGCATCATTAAAAGACATGTCCGATGCGCCAGCCAGACAGCGCATCACACGGACGCGCCCTTCGGCATCAGGCGCATCACACAGACGCGCCCTACAGTACTCGGCGCATTATAGAGGGTGCGCCCCCACACATCTCCATACCGAGTGGAACGCCAACCGACGCGCCCACTCAGCTGTCCATCGAACGTCACCAACATTAAATGCTGAACTGACAGAGTTGGCAGCACGTCTCCCAAAGTCTGAACAGTTGACAGCTTTATTCAGAAAATGAAGCGTCGGCAATGTCAGCATCATCATGACTCTATTTCGACGGCTACTGCCACGTGGCCACCCGCATGCGCCTCTACGGCCATGCATCCACACCCGCATGCGTCTCTACGGCCATGCGTCCACACCCGCATGCGCCTCTACGGCCATGCGTCCAAACCAGCATGCGCCTCAAAAGCCATGCGCCTCAGACCCTTCACTGATCCCTAAAGACATAAGAAGAGTCTCTGGTTGAAGTTTTGCATGCGCCTCAAAAGCCATGCGCCCCAGACTGATCTCTGATCCCAAAAGACAGAAGGAAAGTCGCCTGCATGCGCCTCAAAAGCCATGCGCCCCAAATGATTTGTAACTCCTAAAGGTTATGAGCCGCAGCCTCCTCCTGCGCCCAATCCAAGGTGCAGCTCACCAGATCACTTCTCTCCACCAAATCCGAGATCTTCGAACCATGAGTCGACGACACATGTCTTTTGACTCAACTCATCCAAGATTTCAGCAACGGAAAGATCTTCTCTCTGCTACGTGCCGGCTCACAACAGCAGTATGAAGAGTTCTCTCCCTCGATCAGGGCGCAGTATCCATGCGCCTCCATCAGCAACCTCCACGTGGCGTCCCCACACCGGCGCATCCTACATGCGCGCATGAGCAGCCAGCCTGCAAAACTATAAATAGAAGGATCATCCCCTTCACACACACACAGAGACTCAGAACACAAGACTCACAGAGAATCCATAACAGAGAATCACCGGAGAGGCAGTTCTAGACACTCAACGTCTTCCTCCTCTCAGCAAGCTCCAGCACCCAGAGCAATCAATACCTTCAGAGAACCGATAACCGCCGTCAGCCGGTCAACGGAGTCAACGCATTACCACTCGCTCCATTGGCACTAAGGACCCAGCTTAAACAAAAGTGTACTCCTAGGACTACATCTAAGTCCTATATTGTATCACTGTTCTGTTTGTATTAAGATTTCAATCAAAACAATTTTAATGGCAAACATATAACATATGAGTTTTATACTTTAAGATATAGATATAATTAGGATATTATGGTTGGTAATAATTAGAAATAGCCGTCTAGACCTAGTCTTGACCCCGGTTGACCACGGTTGACTTTTTAGACCAAAAGTCAACTATGGGTCAACACTTTACCCAATTTAGTCCCAAATTCCATTAGACTTGTGCAGTTGACCAAAAGTCAACTGTTAGTCACCAGTGACCTAGAGTTGACCTAGGGTTGACCACAGTTGACCAGAGTTGACCACGGTTGACCAGAGTTGACCGGTTGACCAAAAAGTCAACTGTTAACTCAAATCGATCCCGATTGATTCCGTTTGACTTGTATTGACCCAGTTTGACCCAGTTAGACCTAATATGACTTAGTTTGACCCCGTACAACCTAGTTTAATGTGTCTTGACCTCGAATGACTTAATAGAATTCAAACTGATTTGATTTTATTTCCTAAACATAGTATTGATACGTCTTGTTCTCTATAGGTCCTCGAGATGCTGTATTTGCTCCGGTTGACATATCATACCATATTACACGCGAGTACATTCTCTGACACTTTTCCAATTTATAATGATTGTTATGATTCATGTAATTAGTGTGGATATGCTTGTTCTCGACACATTGGTCACACGGATTGGTATTCATGGATCCCGACATGAGATGTTATTCTTCGTTATCTTGGTATATCTTGTGCAAGCTTCCTTGTAGTTCTTGTGCAGTATATGGACACCGATTCTCGAGGAGACTTGCTTCCTTCTCGTAGAATCCCGTATCGTAACGTGTCTTGCTTGGATCCACTCTACCAGTCGGGGACGGGGAGTACTAGTGTAGATGTGTGGTCATATCCATCTTGTATATATTGTGAACCTTGTGAATGCCAATCCTACACCACATGTATGATTGGCTAGATCATAACCTTGTGCAGATCCAATCCGACCACATGTTGTAGCTAGTATTCACACACCTAGATATATGATTCTTAATTTTTTGTACATGCCATGATCAGTTTACTTGCCTTATTCTAGCTCTAGATTTACAGCTTACCTTGCCATGATACTCACATGTACATTTCATGATTTTTTGTGTATACTCTCTATTTACTGTCTTATAGCTTTTGTCGTATCTTGTGAACTGTTGTTAGTAGATTATACTCTTTCCATCCTGACAGGATATGTTGAAAATATTACAGATGCAGATGAGGGAGACTACTGTACCTACTACGGTCCGGATGACGTAGTGGGCCTAGACCTGGAGACTTTGGTCCAGCAGGGCTTAGCTCCGCCTGGCGAGACCTTACCCCTTGCTTAGTTAGAGTAGGTCTTTTATACTGGACTTTGTCTCCAGCTACTTTTGAGACTGTTTTTATTATGGACTGTATTAGAGACTTGGACTGGTATATATTCTTGTGTTGGACTTGACAGGTTATTATTTTATTATCGTCTTGTTGTCTTTATCTTTCGGTCTTTATTTTGTTATCTTAGAGTCATGATTGAGCACTCATATATATATTCATTGCTTGTCCTCCGTTTGGAGTTGACCATATTCTCGACAGGTTTTTGTTATATATATAAACTGTTTAGAGTAGAAAAATCTACAACATTTTACGTCGATTTTTTGGTGAGGGCTGGGCGTTGTCGCGTCATGTGCCCTTTTAGCGGGTGCGGGTCGTGACAACTACTAAGCCAGCCAAGTTTGATGGCGCCCACTTCATGAGGTGGCAGAGTCAAATGAATTTCTGGCTCACCACTTTAGGACTGATTTCAGCCATTGATGGTTCCACACCCATCATAAATGATTCTGACGACACTGAGTCTGACATAGGAATGTCCAAACCCTCCAGTTCCTCCAAACCTAAAACCCCTAAGAAAATAGACTTTTACTACTTCCGTCGAATTCTAAGCGCTTTATCTGATTCACTTTATGATATATTCTTTGAATATAAAAGCGCCAAAGAACTTTGGAATGCTTTAGAAGATGAATATGGTTGTGATGATGCTGGAATTGAAAGATTTACTTCTTCAGCATTTAATAAGTATTTCATGGTAAATGACAAACCTATGAATGAACAAATCCATGAATTCCAAAAATTTGTGAGGCACATTCAAGCTAAAGGTACAACCTTTTCAGCTGAACATAAGATAGCTTGCCTAGTAGATAAGCTCCTTCCTTCTTGGTCTGATGTAAAAAAGGACCTCCATCGTACCCAAGGTGACCTTACTTTTGCCCAAGTACTGAAGCAAATTAGAGTTGAAGAACAACTTAGGCTAAGGTCTAACTCCAAGACTGAGACTAAGGCTAAGGTAAACCTAGTAGAGTCATCCCATAGGAAACCTAAGTCTAATAATCCTCACAAACCCAAGAATAATATCTTCAAGAAGAAGAATATTGTTCAGCCTCATCACCAGAACCACCAGAATCGTCAACACCAGCAACTCCAAAAACCTAAAAACTTTGGTCAGACTCAGGATCAAGGAAGATTTTGTTTTGTGTGTGGTAGAACAAACCACACGGCCATCAACTGTTTCCAAAGGAAGAAGGAACCAATCAAGACTTCCTATAGGGGAAAAGGCCCAGCCAAACTAGAAGCCAACATGATTCTGAATGGGTCTTCTGGTTCCTTCAGGTCTGTGACTTACCAACCCTTAGTTAATATTTCTTACCATTCTGATGACTGGTGGTTGGATTCTGGAGCTAATGTTCATGTTTCATTTGATCGCTCATGTTTTTCAAACTATCAGGAATCATGTGGACGAGGCATAACCCTAGGAGATGGCTCTACGGCACAAATTGTAGGAAGAGGAAGAATAGATCTGAAGATGACATCAGGAAAAATTCTGCCTCTTCATGATGTTCTTCATGTGCCGACTATTAGAAGAAATTTAGTTAGCGGTTCCCTTCTTGTAGTATCTGGTTACAACATTGTAATGGAAGCTAATAAAGTTGTATTTTCTAAGAATGAGTCCTTTGTTGGTAAAGGATTTGTAAAGGATGGTCTGTTTATTCTCAGTACTGTAAATAAAATGTTGGATCCTTCTCCTATTGTTTCCAATGTAGAATCTTCCAATATATGGCATAGTAGACTAGGTCATGTGAACCTGGGTTCCCTTAGAAGGATGATGAACCTAAATCTTATTCCCAAGTCTCCTGTAGATAATAAAGACAAGTGTGAGATTTGTGTTCAAGCCAAACATTCTAGACTACCATTCAAATCCGTAGAAAGGAATTCTGATCTTCTAGAACTAGTTCATAGTGATGTTTGTGATTCAAATAGGGTTTTGACTCGAGGCGGTAGGAAATACTTTGTCACATTTATAGATGATTGTTCAAAGTATTACTATACCTACCTTCTCAAAACCAAAGATGAAGTTCTAGATAGATTCAAGGTTTATAAATCAGAAGCTAAAAACCAATTAGAGAAAAGGATTAAGATCCTTAAATCTGATCGTGGCGGAGAGTATACCTCAAACGAAATGACTAACTTCTGTGAAGAACACGGAATAATTCATAAGGTGATTGCTCCTTATTCACCACAATCCAACAAAGTTGCTGAAAGAAAGAATCGCACTCTGTTAGACATGGTGAATGCCATGCTTCTCAGCTCAGGTGCTCCTCGTAACTTATGGGGAGAAGCCTTATTAACAGCTTGCTACATCCTAAATAGGATTCCTAGTAAATCTAAGGATAAGACTCCCTATGAATTATGGAAAGGTAGAACTCCTAGAGTCCATTACCTCAAAGTTTGGGGATGTCTAGCAAAAGTTGGAATCCCTGAACCAAAAAAGAGAAAGATTGGACCTAAGACCGTAGATGGTGTGTTCATAGGATATGCCTTAGATAGCAATGCCAATAGATTTCTAGTGACTAATTCTGAAGTAAATAAAATCTCTAACAATACCATTATAGAAGCTAGAGATGCAGTTTACTTTGAGAATATATTCCCTTTTAAGGATAGAATTTCTTACAAACCCTCAAGTTCTTCCCTAGCTCCTTCTACGAGTTTCCATTGCCATTCATCAAGCTCACAACCTGAACAAGACTTAGAACCTAGAAGGAGTAAAAGAGGAAGAATTGAAAGGAATCTAGGGGAAGGCTTCTTCACTTATTTGATAGAGGGTGATCCCTCAACTTACGAAGAAGCAATATCTTCTTCTTATGCTCCTTTCTGGAAAGAAGCCATAAACAATGAGTATAACTCTATTATGGAGAATAATACTTGGTTTCTTGCAGATCTACCTTTAGGTAGTAAACCTATCACCCTCATTTCCCGTATTTTCTGTATTTCGTATTTATACTCGTATCTGGATTTTTGGCATGTATTTTTATTTTTCTCAATTTGTGGGATTTCGGTATTTCTCGTATTTTGGGTTTTTGTCATGGTTCGGTTTTAATTGGTTTGGATTGGGTTGGTTTGATTTGGTTTATTATACATTGGAACACCTTAACCTATGCTACCCCCTCAATCCACCACAACTCCCCCTCTTTATAACCCCCACCTACCACTCTCTCTTCTCATAACTTCCACCATTAAATTCCTTCTTCTTCTTCTCCTTCCTCCACAACTCTCCTAACCCTAGGCAAGTGCATCTTGCCACTACATGAGAACCCTCTTTTCTTTATCCATTTGCTAGATTAGGACATGGTGATCAACATCAGAACTTGGTGTTTTGTGATTTAAAGTTTCCCTTGCTCTAGATCTAAGTTATTTCTATTTTCGGATTTTGCATGGTTTGAGCTACTTGGTTGGATTTTCTTGGGTTTTGATGTTTCCATGTGGAAGAGCATTCAGTTTCACTCCAGTTGGAGCTTTGGAAATCCGGATTTGGAGTTCGGATGGCCAAGTTATGAATTTTGAAGCTTGGGTTCAGCCATGGTGTTCTTGCTGTTTGGAGAAGACAGTGAGCAGTGTGCAGAGCTATTTAGCTTACGTACCCTGAGCTACGCGCGCTCTTTAGCGCTGCGTACGCAGGCTTGAGTACGCTTCCTGTTGGAAGCGTCCTTGAGTGTGCGTAACTTTTCACGTACACTGTCTCCTTGAGCGTGCGTGACTTTTCACGTACACTGTCTCCTTGAGCGTGCGTGACTTTTCACCTACGCTGCTCCTTGAGCGTGCATGACTTTTCACCTACGCTGCTCCCTGTAGCGTGCGTGACTTTTCACCTACGCTGCTCCTTAAGCGTGCGTGACTTTTCACCTATGCTGCTCCCTGTAGCGTGCGTAACTTTTCACCTACGCTGCTCCTTGAGCGTGCGTGACTTTTCACCTACGCTGCTCCTTGAGCGTGCGTGACTTTTCACCTACGCTGCTCTCTCAGCGTGCGTGACTTTTTACCTACGCTGCTCTCTGTAGCGTGCGTGACTTTTCACCTACGCTGCTCTTTCAGCGTGCGTGACTTTTCACCTACGCTGCTCTCTCAGCGTGCGTGACTTTTTACCTACGCTGCTCTCTCAGCGCGCGTGACTTTTGCGTACGCTGCTCCCCTGACCCCTTGCTTAACCCATTGGCACTTGGAGTTTTGGTCTTATTTCTTTAAGCTTGGCTTTTCTATAGTCCTGTATAATGATATTTTATTAGATATTTTACGCCCATTTTATATCCTTACGCCTTTTGTCATGAACTTGATTTTACTTAATATGTTTGGAATGACTATTGTACATGGCATGATATGACAAGGAACTAGCATAACACGACAGTGACCCGTAGTGGTGCACTCCTGACATGACCAACCTGACATGATAGTGGCCCGTCGTGGTGCACTCCTGACAAATACCCTGATATGATTTATCTTGATAATTTAACTTGACCTGCCTTGACACCGTGGGTGGTTCTTCTTGCTTGCTTGTTAAATCCACTTGTCCTGTCTTGTATCATGTCTAGAAGGGGACTCCTGAGTACCACGGTCAGGAGTACCTACTAAAATGGGTTAAGGCTAATAACTAGAATAACACAGTAGTCATGAAGAGATGACACAGCTACAGGCAATCCCGTTACCTGGGCGCTCCAGGGATTTGTAGCCTGCCGTCGAGTAAGGCGCATTTCCAGCACACTGTCAGGTATTGCACCCTCTAAGTCACCTAAGGGTACATACGTCTCCTGGACGATGTACCCACCTGAATTCAACCCTAATCTTTCGTCCTGGGTAACCTGGATGGTCTGCAGGACTTGTGGCTGTGGAACGATCTCACTGCATCTTGTTAGTAATTAGGCCTGTGATAACCCTAGTTAGTTAAAGTAGTAAGCCGTAGGATCTGCTTGGCCGTGATTGATTGAATAAGGTATAACCAGTCTAGTCATGTCTTGATCCCATGCAAGATTGCTTCCGGTCTTGACGACTTACATTACTTATCTTGCCGATAAATGGTGGGAAACCAAGCTCTGTTCAGATGAAGGGTTACAACCCCGATCCTTGTTTGGTTTACGGGTTGTAACCTGGCTATCGGAATAGTTCCATGGTTATCTCGTCGTATATCATCCTGACATGTTTTCGTAATTTTAGTTTTAATATTAGATTTTCTGTGCTGATTGCTGGCTTTTGTTCTTATTTCGTGGCCCCCTTGTGGCACTTGCTCTTTCTGGGGTTGACCCAGCTGGTTTTGTGTGGCCAGATTTTGGAGCAGCTCCCGAGGATCTACCAAGCTTCCAGCCCAATGGTGAACACTAGACGGAATCCGGGCAAAGAGTGGGTTTTCCTTTTTGTCTTGCCCACTTTATTGTAAAGTTATTCTTTTGAGGCGTTTAGCTGACGAGCACCTGTTAGCTCGAAGCACTTTTACTTACTGTCTGCCTACGGACTGTAAATATGATTGACAAATCCTAGGGTTGATCATGTATGACTAAACTCTTGCTAGTCCTAACATTTTGTAATGACTAGCTTCATGATCAGCTGAATATGTAATATTTGGGACGCCTTATTATTGTATATTTAATGATCATACATCTTGCGACTTTACTTACTTGTGGTGATTGAGACACTAGGCTTGTTCATGACCATAAGAGACTGTTGGCTTGTAGAAAACCCTCACATATCTAGACAGCCGTGATCGTATATCGAGGTGGTTTCCATTTCAATATACGTAGCTGGCTATGTCTGCCCCCGCTCTCCAGTATTCTGGTTCTGGGGCGTGACAAAACGCATAGGTTGTAAGTGGATCTTCAAAAAGAAACTCAGAGCTGACGATACTATAGAGAAATACAAAGCTAGATTAGTAGCCAAGGGTTTCACTCAGAAAAAGGGATTAGATTATTTTGATACATATTCTCCTGTAGCTATGATTACTTCTATTAGAACCCTTCTAGCCTTAGCATCCATTCATAACATGCTGATCCATCAAATGGATGTAAAGACAGCATTTTTGAATGGAGATCTAGAAGAAGAGATCTACATGGAGCAACCTGAAGGTTTTATTGCTAAAGGTCAAGAAAAGAAAGTTTACAGATTAGTAAAATCACTTTATGGCCTAAAGCAAGCTCCCAAGCAATGGCACAACAAATTTGATAAAGTGATTATAGAATATGGTTTCTTGCCAAATGAGTATGACAAATGTATATACTCTAAAATTCTGGTGGAAGTTGTGTCAGTTTATGCTTGTATGTTGATGATATCCTTATTCTAGGATCTTCACTGGAACTGATAAATAACACTAAGCATTATTTATCTAACCAGTTTGATATGAAAGACCTAGGCGAAGCCAACTTGATCCTAGGAATGCAAGTGTCCAAATGCAAAGAGGGCTATACTCTATCTTTAGCACATTCAATTGAGAAAATGCTAAGAAAGTTTGAGTATTTTGACAAAAAACCTATCATTACTCCTTATGACAGTAATGTTGGCCACAAGAAGAATGAAGGATCACCTATAGAACAACATAGATATTCACAGATGATAGGGTCCCTTATGTACATATCAAATAGAACCAGACCCAATATTGCATTTGCTATTGGGAGACTTAGTAGATATACCGAAAACCCAAATCAGTCACATTGGACTGTATTGGATAGAGTATTTAGATATCTTAGAGGTACTCTAGATTATAAACTTCATTATTCTAGACACCCTGATATTATAGAAGGTTATTCAGATGCAAACTGGGTAACTGATTCACATGATGTGAAATCCACTACTGGATATGTTTTTACTCTAGGAGGAGCAACAATCTCCTGGAGTTCATATAACCAAACTATCATAGCTAGGAGTACAATAGACTCTGAAATGATAGCTCTTGACACTACTTATACAGAAGCTGAATGGCTTAGAAATCTAATTATGCATATATCTGTTTATCATATTTTTGTTCCTGCAATTTCTATCAATTGTGATAATAAATCTGTTATTGAACTACTAAAGCATAATTCTGTGAATGCTAAGATGAACAAGCACCTGCAGCCGCACTTCAAGTCTATAATGTCACGCCCCGCTCCCGCAGAAGCGATCGTCCTCGCTAATACGTGATGCCGCACGGGCCTAGGTTGTGCCCGTGCAAGGCTATGTCCAGAAACGGCTAATTTGAGCTAGGCCACAGAGTCGCACAGAGTATCCCCGTTTGTAGCGAAAAGTAAATGAACACAAATTGAAGCAAATTCAACTCTTTATTGATATTCAAGAAGTTTACAAGCGGCGCTAGGCCGATATTACAAATCGCTCAAGCTCTCTCTCTCTGGAACATAAAAGGCGTGCCAAGTGGCTTACAACATGGAATAATTCATGGCGATATTCCGATACATTATGTCCTGTATATGGTGCTCCAGCTCCTTGCAACGCTCCAAGGCTCCAGAGATAGCTCCGCGCCTTAGCATGTTCGAGGGAAGCTCCGCACCCGATGACGTCTCCTGTATCCTGCAAACAGACTGTGGGGTTATCAGTACATTGTTATGCACTGGTGGGGAGGCTAGCTCGCCCACAATGCTATCATTACCAAACACGTTCTATTTACTTTCGTACACCGTCTATCATTCATTGTCTTTCTAATCTTGCCTTAGGATCCATTTCATGCATATTTCATAACCTATCTCGTGTTGCCAAATTCAATGTGTTGCATGGAAATACATGCATGACTTACCCATACTTACCGTCCGGCCTTCCCTGTCCAAAGTAAACCAAGTTAGTCAACAATTCATAGAAAATAACTTAACGTGATTCATGTGAACTTTTCAATGTCAAGGGCGTATCCCTGTCTCGGGTCCTAGTGCATCGTAGGCGTATTTTCTAACTCCTTTGCCGAAGTACTCTTGATTACTTGGTGTGTTATATTCAAGTCTGTTCAGAAGGCACTACATTTAGTTAACTTAGACTTTACTTTGATTTTAATACAAGGACTTGCACGTGGATTGCCACCAGCAAAGCCCACTTAAATCTATATGCACCGGTTGCTGGCATCACAAGCCATTTTGGACATAACCAAGCCGTGGTATTTTTCAACTAGCATAGGGTGCGGGCTGGCACACACCCCGTTAGTCTCTTGAAATATGCCTGCACTTACGTCCCCTGGGTGGCCAAGTCCGCACCCAGGCAGCCCGTAAGCCACGTTTTGATTCCGCCTAGGCCGGCCACGATCCTCCCTTTGATCATGCCGCGGAATCCCTATCACCCGTGCACGGGTCCGTCCACGAACATTTTGTATTTTATTGTCATAGGCTAACCCTTAGCCATAATGCGTTATCGACCAGGTTGGCGTCCGTGCAGCGCGGGTAGCGAGCCCCGTTGTATGTGCCCGTCATACATGTCGCTAACTATTCCTTTCTTTCTTATCTTTTATTCATTCTTCCTTTTCTTTCTTTCGCTTGTCCGTTCGTTCATGGATTCATTCACACATTCATTCATTCATTCGTTGATTCATTTATTCACTCATTCGTTTATTCTTTCATTCATATATTATGCAACTCCCCGTACGGGAGTCGCCTTGGCGACCCATCGGTCCCGAAGTCTTTCAATGTTGCTATACTCTACTCGGAACGACTATATCGATAGTCTTCCATTTTATTGTTGTAAACCATTCATTGTTTCATTGTTTGAACACATAAGGGACTTGAACGAAATCTTGTGCCTTAGCACGAGTGCGGAGTACGGTGCGAGAGTTCTCATATTTTTCATGTTCCTTTCCATATTCTATACAAGCATACAAGATGGGATTATTCCCTTAGCTAGGTGCGTTGAGTCATTTATTAGCATGCGCGGTGTTATCGCCTAGCGATTCTAGAAATAGTGTCCGTATTGTTATGTGTCTAGGCTAAGCAAGGACGGGTTCATCGGAGCCACCCACCTTAGCGATGTTCGCATCGGCCGAGCGATACTCCGAGCGCGCCTTTGAAAGTCTAAATCTGGATTTATCTTGACGGGCCAATGTAAGCCTTGTATCGATTCTTCATCAGGTCAATGCCAATTCTTCGGGTCGACGACTCGTTTGAGTCGTTGTACTTGCCGTTTGAATCGGCGTTCCGCTAGGGTGGAGCGGGTCATTACATAATACACCACTCAAAACAAGTCTCGTCCTCGAGACTTCCTGAGTGCAGGTCATCCTACCATTCCTTAACTCGTGTCGTCGTGTTTCTTAGACAATTCCTATCAGACGGCTCTATCGTTCTATGGCACCGAACTATACTCGATACCTTTTCAAGTTCCGTGTCGCATACGTTTGGTCGATTTTATTGAATAACTTTTCATTCATTTTAGAGTTGATAGCACTTATTCAATTCAAGTGTTTCTTCGACTTGGTTGCTATTTCGACGTATCATGGGACTGAAACGGTCGTACGGGGTGTGTTGTAATTTATCAAACTCGAGAGTCGTAGGCTGAGGCAAACTCACTCATTCGTTCATGCGCATCGCAACACCCACTTGCAGCTGTATTCGAGTTCATCATATCGCTGAGTTTGGATCGTGCACGTATCCAAGGCGTCCCCCGAATACGTACATTTCAACCAAGCTTAGCGATTAGCGAAGTCGGACAAGCTACTCGTGATAGTTTTGATTTGCCGATCGTTTTGCAACTTCGATTTAAAATCAAACTCGTGTGCATCTCATTATCGTTTATCTCGGTCATCGAGATGACCCGATTCGCTTCTCAAGCGTTCTTGTCCACAAAATTAGTACGATTTCTTCTTAGCGGGGTCGGCCAAGTCTGAGTAACTTTCGTCCGATTCAAGACCAAGTATTGTACTATCATCGAGTCCGTCTTCCTATCAATGATTCAATTTGTTATCCCAACTTTACTTGCGCGTCGTCCATTCCTATCATTCGCTTTATTTGGGGCCAATCTCATCGTCGTTCACGCAAACTCCCTGTTCCCCGTCCTACTCTAAGTCTTGCTGCCCCAAGTCTATCGTCCGTCCAGACGATACCGTAAACCACACAGGTTCAATCACTCGGCATAGGGTCATCCGTCTATCCGCTAGGTCATCTCACCAGGTCTTAGTTACAAGAAAAGTTCATGGTTCCTCATGCAAAGTGATTGCACGACGCTCGCCCCAATCCTATGGTCAAACCATTTTGTTCGTTCGCGCGGAAGTTTCTACCCAAGTTCGTTTCGCTCAAATTTCTAAACATCAAGCAGTGTTCACCCTATTCGTATCAACACATTCTCCGTTTTCAAGTTCGAGCTCGTTAGGAATGTCATCCTACGATAGGTTGTCCTCAATCTAATCCTTGACATGTTATTATCGTGTGTCTGTACTAACAATTTTTGCAGTCTATCTCTTCAAGTATGTTTGATACAACCCACCTATCCATTCTATCCAATTCACGTAGTCGATCATAAGGTCGTCTAGCCTTGCAATATGTCGTGTCCCGATCTCACGCAAGTCTGATTATCCACGATGGACATGAATCACCACGTCAACGTTCCCGCAGAATAATCGTCCTCATCGGGACGTAACTTTTGCGTTGAATCTAGACTTACTCGTTTTCGATACGCGGATTGGGTCTACTCAATCCTCAAGTTTTCTTATTATTCAATCGCAAGTCCTAACAATCCTCGAATTTATCTTCGCTTCAAACCACAAGTCGAAGCAATCAAAATTTCCATGTCAAGGTATTTCGAGTTCGATCATTCCCGCTGGACATGAATCACCATGCCAACGCTCACGCGGAATGATCGTCCCAAATTCGACGTGACGCATGTGCGAGGCTGGAGTTGTGCTCGCGCAAGACAAGATCGTTGTCGTTGTGCTTGTCATCGAACAATCAAGTCAATCCCCAATATAGCATCCTTTAACACATTGGCTTCTAACACGATCATCCTACGTCGAATCAGAGTACCCCCGAGTTATCGTACATCGATCTTTGATACGCCTCAATACCATCGATAATGTACATAACCTGACGATCTTCCTTTTGCAACGAATTCCAAGTCGTGCAACTTAATTTTCTCAATTCACATTGTCGCGTGCTAACTCTTTATCGAGCAACATCTATTCCAAATCCTTAGTCATTCTCGTATCTCCAAACCGCACGCTATCTTCCGATCGTGCTATCTTCGATCTCGTCCATGCGTATTTCACCTTAACTCAAGTTTCAATATCTTCGACTAAATTCAAAATCGCATGCACGATCTTCTATGTTTCCTCGACCAAGACCTCCATTCGTTTCATCGTTCTGACTCTCTATTCAATCGTTTCGTAATTCGCACTACGCATTCTTAATTTGTCCAAACGATATCTCGTTTGAGACTATCGAAGTCAAAACCAACTAAGCGTTACTCGTTCTAAGGCTTTGTGCGATATCATCGCTTGCCGACCTACTCGTTCTATCCGTAAATCCTTTAGTCTCGTTCGAACAATTTCTATAACGTCCATACACCACTCAGGGGACTAATCGTCGACACTCGTTCTTATTCTTTTCTGAAGCTATCACATACACCACTCGGGGTCAAGTCATTCTGTAAATCCTCAATGATCATTCGATTCCCTTTCGATATCTTCAATCGCGCGTTCGCCCGTTCCTCAAAATCCAAATCAATCTTCCATGCACGCCTAAGCATTAGTTTGATAGCGTTCCTATCGATATACACTCTAAGTGTAGCTTCGTTCCCGACCGAGCGGTACATGATATCGCTCGCAACTCGATTGCACCAAAAGTCGAGGTGCGCAACACGCGGCACAATATAACCAAAAGGCCGTGTGCATAGCTATCCCGTGCGGACTATATTTGAGTTTGCACGCTCACTTATTCTCGTTCGAGCGATAATCGATCTCGCTCGCAACTCATTTGCACCAGAAGTCTTGGTGCGCGATACTCCGCACAACTTAGCCAAAAGGCTACGTGCATAACCATCCCGTTCGAACTATACTTTGGTCTCGTGTACTCGTTCGCCATTGTCAGCGTAAGGTTATTCAAGCACGCCTTGTGTTTGCTAACTTCTAGCATTTTAGTTTTCTTCCGACTTAAGTCCGTCATGGTTTGGCATAAAGGCCTTCGTCTATCGATCCCGTTCAACCGAGTACTTGTACGAGCTTTTGAAAGTATTAGACTTATTGTATGGAACATTCCAAGGCACAATGAGAGAGAGCGTACACTTCTTTTTCCAACGACGAGCTTTCAAAACTGAGAAATCGACGTGAAGTCCAAAGACGTAAAGTCGTGCTCTGATACCAATCTGTCACACCCCGCTCCCGCAGGAGCGATCGTCCTCGCTAAGGCGTGATGCCGCACGGGCCTAGGTTGCGCCCGTGCAAGGCTATGTCCAGAAACGGCCAATTTGAGCTAGGCCACAGAGTTGCACAGAGTGTCCCCATTTGTAGCGGAAAGTAAATGAACACAAATTGAAGCGAATTCAACTCTTTATTGATATTCAAGAAGTTTACAAGCGGTGCTAGGCCGATATTACAAATCGCTCAAGCTCTCTCTCTCTGGAACATAAAAGGCGTGCCAAGTGGCTTACAACATGAAATGATTTATGGCGATGTTCCGATACATTATGTCCTGTATATGGTGCTCCAGCTCCTTGCAACGCTCCAAGGCTCCAGATATAGCTCCGTGCCTTAGCACGTTCGAGGGAAGCTCCGCACCCGATGACGTCTCCTGCATCCTGCAAACAGACTGTGGGGTTATCAGTACATTGTTATGCATTGGTGGGGAGGCTAGCTCGTCCACAATTCTATCATTACCGAACACGTTCTATTTACTTTCGTGTACCATCTGTCATTCATTATCTTTCTAATCTTGTCTTAGGATCCGTTTCATGCATATCTTATAACCTATCTCGTGTTGCCAAATTCAATATATTGTATAGAAATACATGCATGACTTACCCATACTTACCGTCCGGCCTTCCCTGTCCAAAGTAAACCAAGTTAGTCAATAATTCATAGGAAATAACTTAACGTGATTCATGTAAACTTTTCAATGTCAAGGGCGTATCCCTGCCTCGGGTCCTAGCGCGTCGTAGGCGTATTTTCTAATTCCTTTGCCGAAGTACTCTCGATTACTTGGTGTGTTATATTCAAGCCTGTTCAGAAGGCACTACATTTAGTTAACTTAGACTTTACTTTGATTTCAATGCAAGGACTTGCACGTGGATTGCCACCAGCAAAGCCCACTTAAATCTATATGCACCGGTCGCTGGCATCACAAGCCATTTTGGACATAACCAAGCCGTGGTATTTCTCAACTAGCATAGGGTACGGGCTGGCACACACCCCGTTAGTCTCTTGAAATACACCTGCACTTACGTCCCCTGGGTGGCCAAGTCCGCACCCAGTCAGCACGTAAGCCACGTTTTGATTCCGCCTAGGCCGGCCACGATCCTCCCTTTGATCATGCCGCGGAATCTCTATCACCCGTGCACGGGTCCGTCCACGACCATTTCGTATTTTATTGTCATAGGCTAACCCTTAGCCATAATGCGTTATCGACCAGGTTGGCGTCCGTGCAGCGCGGGTAGCGAGCCCCGTTGCACGTGTCCGTCATACCTGTCGCTAACCATTCCTTTCTTTCTTATCTTTTATTCATTCTTCCTTTTCTTTCTTTCGCTTGTCCGTTCGTTCATGGATTCATTCACACATTCATTCATTCATTCGTTGATTCATTTATTCGCTCATTCGTTTATTCTTTCATTCATACATTATGCAACTTCCCGTGCGGAAGTCGCTTTGGCGACCCATCGGTCCCGAAGTCTTTCAATGTTGCTATACTCTACTCGAAACGACTATATCGATAGTCTTCCATTTTATTGTTGTAAACCATTCATTGTTTCATTGTTTGAACGCATAAAGGACTTGAACAAAATCTTGTGCCTTAGCACGAGTGCGGAGTGCGGTGCGAGAGTTCTCACATTTTCTATATTCCTTTCCATATTCTATACAAGCATACAAGATGGGATTATTCCCTTAGCTAGGTGCGTTGAGTCATTTATTAGCATACGCGATGTTGTCGTCTAGCGATTCTAGCAATAGTGTCTGTATTGTTATATGTCTAGGCTAAGCAAAGACGGGTTCATCGGAGCCACCCACCTTAGCGATGTTCGTATCGGCCGAGCGATACTCCGAGCGCGCCTTTGAAAGTCTAAGTCTGGATTCATCTTGACGGGCCAATGTAAGCCTTGCATCGATTCTTCATCAGGTCAATGCCAATTCTTCGGGTCGACGGCTCGTTTGAGTCGTTGCACTTACCGTTTGAATCGATGTTCCGCTAGGGTGGAGCGGGTCATTACATATAAAGAGCCTATTGGGCAAATATGTGGTTCTTGACTATATAAAGTCAAAAAAGGACCTTGCAGACCACTTGACGAAGGGTCTGTCTAGGACATTGATCCTAGAATCATCGAGGGGGATGGGGTTAAGTGTCACGACCCGTTACCCAAATTGTTGGGCCGGGCCGAGCCATGTCCAGCCTACGCTTAAGATAAAGCGCAGTAAGCTGTTCTAGAGATAACAAGATAAGACTAAATGTGCTAACAGTTCTATAAGTGAAGAAGAATCATAAATGCTCCAAACACAAAAGTCGTCGTATAAAGTAAAATATCCAAGTACAAGTAAACTGAAATGTAAAACTGGATATATGTCCAGTTACAAAATGATGTAGTCTAATACATGACTATACTAAGTATCCCAAGTGACTACGCAAACTAGGCGAGTCTTCCCGCAGGAACATCCTCGCATGGCAAAACCGGGTCCTCGGCAGTGACTCCATAATACGAATCACAGAGCAACTCTTCCTCAGTAAGTATACCTACAACGTTATCCTGTCAGGACGGGAGCAAGTACAACCTCTACAACTAAAGTACTGAACATATAATGAAAGAGATGTACAACAAGGATCATGGTGTGATAAGTCTATAAAACAGGAAATACTGGAAACATGTCATCATAATCTATCATGGCAAGGATACATATGTCATAGAGACAGATGTATATGTAATGTTTAAAACTGTAGCAGGTACGTGATCGGTCAAATAGATATACAATGTGCTGTGGCACATAATAAAATGTACTTCCGTACAAGTGATAGGGCGAATAGATGTATACACGCACAAATCTGCCTTGGTATAAAGCCTACGGCAAGGTATGCATATAAAATGCGACCAAGCTCGCTACTATAGGGGGGTCGTGATCACGTACAATACTATCAGTTTTCCCATAACCCATATTCTAATCATGTGAGAGATACAGCAAGACTGTTCTAAGCATGGTAGTAATGGAAAGTACAACATGTGACGTTTTAACTTGCTACCCCAAGGATCAGCATTTAACATGGTTAATACATGTTCTAGCATTAAAAGACAGTAAATGAGTTTGTAGATGTACTTGCCTCTAGCAAAACAAGCTGCGATAAAAGTGCTATGGATGTCCGGTAACTCGTCACTGTAGAAATACATACATAAACTTAGCTTTTACACTAAGCTAAAACACTAGGACACTAATTGGTGAAACACGACTTGTGACTGGGCACCTAGCCAAGATGATGACTTGGCATAGGAGACCAATGTGGGGTGACACACTATGTTAACTAACTTTCTAGGGTCTTTATACTAGTGAGGGATGGGGTTCAACACGACTAAAACTCCAAATAACACAAAAAGCTACAAGTCGTAATTAATCAGTAAATAAATCAAAAGATCATTGTGTTCTAACAATTCTTAAAGTAGACAAAAAGTCTAGTTTTGCATAAAACAAAGTACCAAAACGATCCTTGCTAACTATAGAAATTTATTATAATTTTAGCAATACTTTAAGTATTTTTAGAAAATCAAAAACAGCAATGCACACAATAATTAATTATCTACGTATTTTGTCCATGTATATAATTTGAACCAAAGTTCAAATACAGGACCCAAGGCCATGAATCAAGTCCAATATGACTTGTACAGGTCTTGAATGTGTGAAAACACATTTGAGCCCAAATACCCATACTAGGCTTGGACACCAAATGGTTGCAGTAATTTAAATATACTAAAAATACAATTTGGTAATAGTACAAAAATAATATTAATATTTAAATAAAGTTCAAAATAAATATATACATACGTATGTTGAAAGTACATATATCTATGTATAGAGAAAATACTTAATTGTAAAGTATCTATATATATATACAAATATATATATACAAGAAAATTCTTATTTATAAAGTGTATATATATATATAATATATATATATACACATAAAAATATATACATATATACAAACATATATACATAAAATTTACTAACTATAAAGTATATATACATATATATAAAATACTGTTAAAAACAGTATACATATATATATACATACATTAATACATATATACATATACATATATATATAAATATATATACAAAACAAAAGGAAAAAGAAAAGAAAAAAGAAAACAGAAAAGAGAACAGAAAGGGGGGCTCGAACTCGAGCCAACAGAGCCGGGGGGGGGGGGGGTGTTTAATCGGGTCGGGCTGGCCAGGGGGTCAGCCCGAGCTCAGTGTTAGGGTTAGAGGTTAGGTTTGTTTTATTTAGTTTAGAATGGTTTATATATAAAAAAAAAAATCCTGTGTCCTGAAAGTTAGGGACACAGGAGTCCATGTGTCGGGTTGATTTACGACACACACGACACGTATTTGCCGTGTCCACACTCACCAATAGAGTCTTCGGGTGCTGGCGTGTCATATACGTGAAATCGAGACACAGTAGGACACAGGAGTCAAAGAGACACGTACGTGTCCAAGTCGAGCGTGCTTTCGAGGCGGCGACTGGGCGGAGGAGACGTCGTGGCGGTGGCGCGTGGGTGGCGCTGGGTTCGTCTCAGCGCGGCGAACCTATCGGTGGTTGCGGGCGGTGGTGCTCGACGTAGGGGCGGCGCCGGGGGTCTCGCCGAAGTTAGGGTTTAGGTGTAGGGAAGTGGGGAAGAAGGGGGTCGTCGGTGGCTGTGGGGAAGTTTAGGGTTAGGGTTTAGGTCGAGGGAGGAGTGGGGGATTTTATAGAGGGTTTTTGTGGCGGTCGGGCAGCCGGGAAAGGCGGAGGGGGCAGCGTCGGTCGGTCGGGGCAGTCGTCGGGGGTGGGTGAGAGGTGGAGGAGAGAGAGAGTGACGTGGGGGGGGGGGGTTTGGGTAATTAGCAGTAGGGCCCCCATAGTTTAGGAATTTACATAATAGGTTTTCCTAGGGCTAAATGCAAATTAGGATTTGCATTCCTTAATTAAAACAATTAATAATTTTACAAACTAATATACTAACAATTTTAATAATTACAAAACACTATTAAAACAATTCAGAAAATTATAAAATGCTATTAAAACATTTAAATAAATTGCAAAATGATATTTAAACAATCTAATTAATTACAAAAATCAATAAAAACATTTTAGAAAATTACAAAATGATATTTTTTGTATTTAAAACTCATTTAAAATTCATTTAAAAATTCTAGAAAATTCCTAAAATTATATTAAATTATTTTAAAACCAATAATGACATTTAATAATTAATTAACACTAGTTTAAAAATTTTTGAAAATCAGGGGCTTACAAGTCTTCCCTCCTTGAAAAATTTCGTCCTCGAAATTCACAAGGATTGGAGACCCGGCAATATTCGAACATAGCAAGCAATGCAACAAATGACTAAGGCTACGATCAAAACTAACCTCCCGAAACCTGTTCCGGCTCCGGCTCAAGGACTAGGCTATAAGTCTTCCCCTGGGGTCCCTTGGCTACTGGGCAGTCCCGAATCTGATGGATGGCAGACCCACAAGCTAAACACTGCCCTAACCTCTTCCTGCAGACGACGAATTCATGCCCTGGTCTTCCGCAGAAAGAACATATGGCTCCCTTCTGCTGCTGCTGCTGATATCGGGGTCCCGGGGCTCTAACTGGCGGGATCTGATGATGTGGTGTAGGGGGACGGTAAGTCTGCTGGGGTGACATCGGCGCTCTCTGCTGGAAAGCCTGACACTTGGACGGACCCTCATGGTGTACAGAAGCCGGCCTCTTGCTAGACAGAAGACGCTCCTCAATGCTCCGGGCCAACTCTAGGCTCTGGTAATAGTCAGTCGTACCGTTCGCCACTATAAGAATGCCAATGTCTGGAACTAGACCATGGCAAAACCTACGGGTCATCTCCTCTGGATCAGCAACCAGACTAGGAGCAAAACGGCTCAGGCGACTAAACTCTCCCGCATAGTCATCAACAGAACGGTTCCCCTGCTGGATGTTCTGGAATCGTAGCCCCATGGCTACTCTAGCAGTGGTCGAGAAGAATTTCTTCTTGAACTGGGTCTTGAACTGGTCCCAGGTGGCTCTACCTCTCGCGAACAACGGCTCATTCCTGAACCAGACTCATGCTAAGTCTATCAGCAGAAATCCTGCTGCCTCGACCTGAAGGTCATCCGGCATCCTAACTCCCAGAAGCTTCCTCTCTACAGAATCTAGCCAGTCATCAGCTACTACTATGCCCTCAGTCCCTGAGAACTCCTTGGGATTCAGACCCATGAAGTCCTTGACCGTCCCCGCTCTCTGCCGTGGCTCTACATGTGGTGGGACCACGGGACGTCCCTCAGAACGCTCCATGCTCTGGCGGAGTAGGGTAGTCTGCTCCTGATGGGTTGTTAGGAACCCCTGGATCAGTGTGAGCAGCTGGGTCCCGTCGAGTGTGACGGAAGCCTGGGTCGGTATAGTGATAGGGGGTGGTGGAGGTATTGGGTCCTGCCGGGACTGGGATGTGGAAGGTGGTATCTGGGTCTGTGGATCTGTGGAGTGGAGGAAAGTGGTAGGTGGAGATGCATCAGTCAACTGGTCAGCTGACTGGATATGGAGGGCCCCATTTTCGGGGGTAACATACTGGGATAAACGAGTAAGCACCATCTAAAATAAAGGTAACAAGGACGTATAAGGGTTTGTTTAAAGTAAGTAATCATAGGCAAGAAAATCTAATTATAATAGCAAATATGTGATGCATTTCCTATGTTGCAACCCTAGCATTCCTCTAGGTGTTCTAAGCGTCTTTCCTAATGTTGTCTAATTACCTTAAGTTCCTAATTACAGGCCTGCTTGGTACAATAACGTAACCAAACAGTTTAGTCAGGACCTTGCATGGGCCGCCAAAAAAATATGTCACGACCCGTTACCCAAATTGTTGGGCCGGGCCGAGCCATGTCCAGCCTACGCTTAAGATAAAGCGCAGTAAGCTGTTCTAGAGATAACAAGATAAGACTAAATGTGCTAACAGTTCTATAAGTGAAGAAGAATCATAAATGCTCCAAACACAAAAGTCGTCGTATAAAGTAAAATATCCAAGTACAAGTAAACTGAAATGTAAAACTGGATACATGTCCAGTTACAAAATGATGTAGTCTAATACATGACTATACTAAGTATCCCAAGTGACTACGCAAACTAGGCGAGTCTCCCCGCAGGAACATCCTCGCATGGCAAAACTGGGTCCTCGGCAGTGACTCCATAATACGAATCACAGAGCAACTCTTCCTCAGTAAGTATACCTACAACGTTATCCTGTCAGGACGGGAGCAAGTACAACCTCTACAACTAAAGTACTGAACATATAATGAAAGAGATGTACAACAAGGATCATGGTGTGATAAGTCTATAAAACAGGAAATACTAGAAACATGTCATCATAATCTATCATGGCAAGGATACATATGTCATAGAGACAGATGTATATGTAATGTTTAAAACTGTAGCAGGTACGTGATCGGTCAAATAGATATACAATGTGCTGTGGCACATAATAAAATGTACTTCCGTACAAGTGATAGGGCGAATAGATGTACATACGCACAAATCTGCCTTGGTATAAAGCCTACGGCAAGGTATGCATATAAAATGCGACCAAGCTCGCTACTATAGGGGGGTCGTGATCACGTACAATACTATCAGTTTCCCCATAACCCATATTCTAATCATGTGAGAGATACAGCAAGACTGTTCTAAGCATGGTAGTAATGGAAAGTACAACATGTGACGTTTTAACTTGCTACCCCAAGGATCAGCATTTAACATGGTTAATACATGTTCTAGCATTAAAAGACAGTAAATGAGTTTGTAGATGTACTTGCCTCTAGCAAAACAAGCTGCGATAAAAGTGCTATGGATGTCCGGTAACTCGTCACTGTAGAAATACATACATAAACTTAGCTTTTACACTAAGCTAAAATACTAGGACACTAATTGGTGAAACACGACTTGTGACTGGGCACCTAGCCAAGATGATGACTTGGCATAGGAGACCAATGTGGGGTGACACACTATGTTAACTAACTTTCTAGGGTCTTTATACTAGTGAGGGATGGGGTTCAACACGACTAAAACTCCAAATAACACAAAAAGCTACAAGTCGTAATTAATCAGTAAATAAATCAAAAGATCATTGTGTTCTAACAATTCTTAAAGTAGACAAAAAGCCTAGTTTTGCATAAAACAAAGTACCAAAACGATCCTTGCTAACTATAGAAATTTATTATAACTTTAGCAATACTTTAAGTATTTTTAGAAAATCAAAAACAGCAATGCACACAATAATTAATTATCTGCGTATTTTGTCCATATATATAATTTGAACCAAAGTTCAAATACAGGACCCAAGGCCATGAATCAAGTCCAATATGACTTGTACAGGTCTTGAATGTGTGAAAACACATTTGAGCCCAAATACCCATACTAGGCTTGGACACCAAATGGTTGCAGTAATTTAAATATACTAAAAATACAATTTGGTAATAGTACAAAAATAATATTAATATTTAAATAAAGTTCAAAATAAATATATACATACGTATGTTGAAAGTACATATATCTATGTATAGGGAAAATACTTAATTGTAAAGTATCTATATATATATACAAATATATATATATATACAAGAAAATTCTTATTTATAAAGTGTATATATATATATATAATATATATATACACATAAAAATATATACATATATACAAACATATATACATAAAATTTACTAACTATAAAGTATATATACATATATATAAAATACTGTTAAAAATAGTATACATATATATACATACATTAATACATATATACATATACATATATATATAAATATATATACAAAACAAAAGGAAAAAGAAAAGAAAAAAGAAAACAGAAAAGAGAACAGAAAGGGGGGCTCGAACTCGAGCCAACAGAGCCGGGGGGGGTGTTTAATCGGGTCGGGCTGGCCAGGGGGTCAGCCCGAGCTCAGTGTTAGGGTTAGAGGTTAGGTTTGTTTTATTTAGTTTAGAATGGTTTATATATAAAAAAAATAATAATCATGTGTCCTGACAGTTAGGGACACAGGAGTCCATGTGTCGGGTTGATTTACGACACGCACGACACGTATTTGCCGTGTCCACACTCACCAATAGAGTCTTCGGGTGCTGGCGTGTCATATACGTGAAATCGAGACACAGTAGGACACAGGAGTCAAAGAGACACGTACGTGTCCAAGTCGAGCGTGCTTTCGAGGCGGCGACTGGACGGAGGAGACGTCGTGGCGGTGGCGCGTGGGTGGCGCTGGGTTCGTCTCAGCGCGGCGAACCTATCGGTGGTTGCGGGCGGTGGTGCTCGGCGTAGGGGCGGCGCCGGGGGTCTCGCCGAAGTTAGGGTTTAGGTGTAGGGAAGTGGGGAAGAAGGGGGTCGTCGGTGGCTGTGGGGAAGTTTAGGGTTAGGGTTTAGGTCGAGGGAGGAGTGGGGGATTTTATAGAGGGTTTTTGTGGCGGTCGGGCAGCCGGGAAAGGCGGAGGGGGCAGCGTCGGTCGGTCGGGGCAGTCGTCGGGGGTGGGTGAGAGGTGGAGGAGAGAGAGAGTGACGTGGGGGGGGGGGGAGGTTTGGGTAATTAGCAGTAGGGCCCCCATAGTTTAGGAATTTACATAATAGGTTTTCCTAGGGCTAAATGCAAATTAGGATTTGCATTCCTTAATTAAAACAATTAATAATTTTACAAACTAATATACTAACAATTTTAATAATTGCAAAACACTATTAAAACAATTCAGAAAATTATAAAATGCTATTAAAACATTTAAATAAATTGCAAAATGATATTTAAACAATCTAATTAATTACAAAAATCAATGAAAACATTTTAGAAAATTACAAAATGATATTTTTTTGTATTTAAAACTCATTTAAAATTCATTTAAAAATTCTAGAAAATTCCTAAAATCATATTAAATTATTTTAAAACCAATAATGACATTTAATAATTAATTAACACTAGTTTAAAATTTTTTGAAAATCAGGGGCTTACATTAAGCCCATAATTTAGTCACCAGCAGTGGCAATCCAACCGAGTCTGACTGGAGATCCCAAGAAGCCGGTTCAATGAGTAGGAACAAACTGGACTAGGTGACTAATATGGAACACTGAACTTGAGATTAAATTTTCTTTAAAATAAAAGCCCAGGAGGCTGTACATGTGTACATTGATACCCCATCCCTATGGTGACAGTGTTCCGGTGTGATATGGTTAGGGTGAGTTTAAACTCTTAATAAGTCCAAGCATGATATGCAGGGTTGATACCTATCACCAACCCTTGAGGACTTACCTATATGAGAGGTCGTGAAGACCGCGACTATAGGACATGGCGATCCTAGACAACTCTCATGAATGTGTAAAAGTGTGCATGGCCAATCAAAGCGCCACCCGATAGACCCAAAGAACCTCTAGCGTATTATGTGTGCTATTTTCTGAATCTGGTTCAAGAAGTCTGATTCAAGGCATAGTCCATCAAGCACTTCTTCAGATAAAGACAATAGTAACTAAGTGAGATTCAAGGCTGTAGTCCATCTCATCTATGCATAATATATATTTGCCCAGAAATCCTCTATCAATTCTTATTCCCTTGTCATCTCTATGTTTTTTAGAACTTGACTTTTGGGGGAGATTGTTGCATGTTACATGCAAAAGCCAAGTCCTCAAAAGCCAAGTCTTCAACATGTGTCATTTTTAAGTTGGAGACTTAGCCTCTTTTGGCTAATTTTAGTATAGGCTATTTTAAGCATAGACTATCTTTAGCATATGCTTAATGCTATATAAGAGAGCATCCTTTCAATAAAAATCACAATCTTCTCTCCACTCTCTCCCTCTCATTCTCTCTTATTCAATTCAAAGCATTATTCTTCGGTTTGTGCTCTGGACAGAAAATCTAAGTTCGGGGTCGCTCTTTCCAAGTTGTGTGCGACGAGGAGATACCGGTAGAGCGAAAGTTTTACCACTAGGAGCATTCAGAACAAGTCTGCATATAGACCCGAATCAACTCTTAGGGCAGTGCTTCGTGCGCGACTTTTCCGGAGGCCGGTAACATTTATTTTATTTTGTTTGCAGATATTTTGGAAAAATTTCCAACAAAAATTTTCCAAGTGCATCATGATATCTCAAAGGAACATAAAGACAACGTAATGCTGTAAGGGAAAATAACTATTCGTTCCATGACTAGTAGGTACGAACCACTAGTAGCTACGAACAAATCATCCTGAAACCAACTTTCTTCTTCAAAGATGCCATAAAAGCTCAATTTTTGTACAATCTCATTAACAATCAGAGCTAATACAACAATCTTTTGCCATAGCACTCTGTCCTCTCTCGTTTGTGAGCACCGAGAGCACTTAGCCTTTATCATTTTTATGTCGAATAGTCAATGGAGTAAAACGATCAAGCGCCGATCGAGCATCCCTAACTGCACTTTCTAAATCTATTTTACTTGTACTTAGAACATTCTTGTAATTATATACGCTATAATATAAATTCTTTGTATTTGACAAGTTATAAAAGATTTATCAAAAGATAATTGTTTAACTATTTTTCTCTACGAAAAAACCATTATTTTTATTTATATAAAAGACATAATGTATGAAATACTGTAAATCTCTCAATGCAACATCCTAGGAGTCGTTGTAAATTTGGTTACAAATTATAAATAAAGAGAATCATTTTCATATATATTTTGTTTGTCAATTTTCTGCTTATTTTTGCTGCATCGTCTTTGTTTCTAAGATATTTTATCAACCGTGTTTGTTCATGCCTTGTACAAGTACAATTTAGACTTGTACGACATCACGTCTAGTGAGACTTTTGGTTCTACGAATCTGGGACACGGCAAGCCTTCTGCGACGAAGCTGTCCATGCCCAATGTAGCTTTCATGGGGAAGTTGCTTACGCGTAGCGTAGCTCCCGCAACGAAGCTGTCACGGAGCAACTGCGTCGTGACCCGCTCCACATCAATGTCGTTACGACGAAGCTACTCGCTTGGGTACGCCAATGCTACCAAAACTCGTCTGATGCATATGTGTGAAGTGCGCAAGCACTACTTTACGTCGTTCGTCTAGGTCCGAACTAGGTCCTGAAAGAGCTTCTCCATAAAATGTTGATAAAAATTTATGTTGGTTGTAGGATCTGAGCATTGTCCACTAGAAAGAATCATAACATACATACAGGGCCGGCCCCGCAGTTTGGGTTGCCTTAGCCGGAACTAATTTTTGTTACCCTTTACCCTTATTGAAAGATAAATGTTTAATTTGAATTTTTGTTGGACCGGTCCTAAGAAAACTAAATGGCCTGGAGGGTTGCCCTATGGAGGAGGGTTGTCCAAGCCCGAAGTCTTGTCAGACTTATCCCAGGGCCGGCCCTGCATACATACCACTTAATCTAATACACCATACCCGTAAAAGTAACTAACTAAATAAATAAATAATAAATTATTAAGAAAGTAAAGTGAGTCCGGGTCCTTAAATGGATCAAACCCCAACCATATAAGCATGGTTGACACAATGACAAGTACGAATGAAATTAAAATATGCATGATACCACAGCCGCTTATTCAATATTGGGCCTTCTTCTGCCTCCTCTTAGCAATTTTTCCAATCTTGGGCCTTTTCCTGCTCCTCGCTTTCCAATTTTTCCAATCTTGGGCCTTTTCCTGCTCCTCGCTTTCCTCTATACAATATAGCGGCGACGTCGTCTTCACAGTGAACAGTAGCAAATAACAGGCCAATTTAATTTGGCCCATACTATAAATAAAACGCCCACCCCAGCCGAACCCCTTCCAGCTCTCTTCATCTTACTCTTTTCTTTCCACTTTCTTCCTCTGTCATCTGTACGCGAAGGAAAAGAAAAAAAAGAGAAGAAAACCCTTTTTTATGGCAAGAATTTCTTCTTAAATCCCGATTCTCCAATCCCAATTCGCAACCATGGACATCGAACTGAAGCAAGCGGAGCTCATCGACCACTTCGTGAAGCAGTCGTCGGCTCTGGAAGAAGCGGCACCGCTGGCGGCTCTCGTCGTCGAGGCCACCTCCCACCCCTCGCTCTTCGCCTTCTCCGAGATCCTCTCCGTCCCCAACCTCTCCAAGGTCCGAAACCCTAATTTGCACCCCCCTTTGATTTGTGATTCGTTGCGTGTTCTAAAAAATGTTCTAGGGTTTCCAATTCCGTGTCGTGTTCGGAATGCAGCTCGGCGGGACGCAGTACTCCTCGTCTCTCGACCTCCTCCGCTTGTTCGCTTATGGCACGTTGAGCGATTACAAGAGTAAGCACATCTTCACTATGTTCCTTTCAGTTTATAATTGTGTTGATTTCTGTTGGAAGTTTTAGAAATTCTAGTAGTAGCCGATCGCAATAATTTGGGACAAAGGATTCATTGGTGGTGTTGATCGATTCCTTAGTATAGTCAGCCGTGTCGCTGTATGCTTTGGGTGCGTGCGTGTCCGGTGCGTATCGCGAGAGGTTAGGCTTAACCCGTGTGCTATTTGTGTTTGTAGTTCGCTTAAGAGCGGGCCATTTTGTCTGGTGTGTAGATATTTGGTACGGGTGATTTTATACCGAATTTCATGGCAACCTGTTTCGTTTTGACAATTAGTTGGTGTTTAGTTGGTCCAAGTATGATGAAGAATTTATCCTGTCAAAAAATAGGTTTTTAATGCTTGAGTTGTGATGGCGAGATTTGAGCGAGTATCATGGGACAATTTCTGATAAAGGAAACACTGACTAAAAAATCGATGTGTGTCGTGTCATATTCATGTCCATCTAATATAGTTTGTGATAGATTTGCTTGGTCAAGTACTAATATCTTTTAGCTATATGTATATGGGCTTTTGTTGCCATATTCAATTATATTGCACTGGATAGTCAATAAATCATCTGTACATTTGAGGCGAAAAACTAAATTTCAATTTGTAATTCTTTTTAAATTTTTACGTTTTATTACATTCCTATCATCTCGTAGACAATCCAAAGCGGCCAAGAGCCCTAAACATCTAGGAAAACGGTCAAGGATCAAGGCTTTACCTAGTCACCTCCGTTGTATGAACTAACTGAATGACATTTCTTTAGACTCATTATGTTATGAAATAAATTTATCAAAAACTGATGAATTGAAAGTGACACCCCATTCAAAAACCTAAACTAGGCAAACCATACAAAAATCCTTGAGGAACTCATGAGTTCCTATTTTTTCAAACTCATCAATTACAAACCGTTGGATTACATGCATCTCATCCCTTGATTGCAAGTTCCTAAAATGTCAATGACCTAAATAGAAAAATTCGTCCACGTGTCATAACCATATTGCAAGTTCTTATTTTGAGTTCCTATTTGACTTTTTGTAGTTGATCTGCAAACCATATACTCGCACTACTAGTCTACTATTAAAACTAGTATATATATGCACGTGCTTTGCACGTATTTTATAGATTATTATTAAAGCACTTATTTCATAGATTATTATTAAGAAGACAAAAAGATTTGTTGGAATTATTCTAATTTTTATCAAGGGAGACTAAAAGACAACCGCTTTAGTTATTCTAAATTTATTATTATATTATTATATATAAGGTATATTTGGAAACAAAAGTTCCACGGTGAAGCTCAACTTTTTCCGTTATATAGTAGTATAGATATAGTAGGTCCAAAATTTGATATATGTAGAAAAATATATACACACCATTATTGACATCAATCAAGCAAAAAAAAAAAAAGTAAACTGGAGCAGTAGCAAACCATACATACTGCAAACAATTCATGCCAAAGAGAAAAGCTATACATTTGAGAAGTTATTAGCTATGATAAGAAAACCAATCAATAGATTGTGACCACCATAATTATAGACGTTAATCAGCCTAATAATAAAAAGAAGAGAAGTATAGTGCAAAAAGACTGACAGTGGTACAGCCATAAGGAAAGATAAAAAAAAGATAAAAAAATAGAAGGAAAAGGAAAAAATAAGGATAAGAACGATTGAACTTATACATACGTACCTGATTGATCCACAATAAAAAGTGCTAGACGACTGATTTGATGGCCAGACGGGTCAAGAGCAGACTCTCTAGCAGACTGTTCAATGGGAACAACCTACAGTCTGAATACTTAGTTCCTTCTAGAAATTTGGACAATTGGATAATAAAGTATATTCAAGGAATGACTCATATAGGTGGAAGAAATCAAAACTGACGATATTTCCTCCCCCGTTAAGTTCAGTATAAGAGTAAGAACATAAAGGCTTAATGATATTACTATTCTGGTGTTTACTAACTTATACACCTTAAATTCACAATTTTTTTACTAATTGTGAAAAGTAGGGTGAATATACTGCTAATGGGCTGTGCCCTCCATATGGACTAGGCACTATGGGAACACATTGGTCACAGGTAGTTGCCTAGGCACTTGTACCACTTCAATGCCTAGATGTTTATCACTTAATACTGTCCCATCTAAAAAATACTTATACATGGTCCTGGTTAGCTGGTTGTCTGAATGCTTAGACTAGCACCTTGGCAGCATCTTAGGCTCCTATGACGGCATAGTTCTTAGAGGGAATGCTATTGTATGCTATGTCCCATAACTTGTATAATAGTTAGAATAGTACTAATTAAATACAAGTGTTTATAAAATTTCTATTATTTATATAGTGCGTGTGTATGTATGAATGTACGTGTACGTGTACGTGTAAATTGTAATTATGTATCTGTGTGTGGATAGACATTAAATTCTACAGTATTGGTACAATCATGCTATGCAAGTTATACTCGTTTTTTTTTCTTCTTGGTGCTTCCGAGATTAATATTTGTAAGTTTATGGTGTTATTTTGCTATTTTATGTTGTCTCCTAACATGTTGTTTAGTATCCCTAAAGTCTTGATGAAATCTAATAAGCTGTTTTACGAAACTAAACTCTGTTTAGAAAGTTTAAGATTCGTTTGAGGATGACATAATATGCTTTAGTTTAAGTATAGTAAAACATCAATGACAATTTTTAGTTACAATAACTATAAACCAGTGATGATTTTCTAAGTTTGGTTGTAGGGACCTTTGTGTTGGCCTAGGCAACCAAGTGGACTCATCTCCCAACACCTGCCTAGCAAATTCACAACTTTGGTACCCATCACAATGTTGAGGATATATATCTAAAGAGTTATCTAGACACCTTGATAATGAGGACTTACTCCAACAATTATAATGATTATTTGTCTGTGTAGTAAACATGAAAGTAACTATGCAGAAGTTGCCAGGGTAATCAAAGAATAAGTTTTAGATTTTTAGATTTAGGCCGAATCAGCACATAAGCCAGATAAGACGTTTGGTTTATCTAGGCTGGGAAAAGTACTCTAGTTTCTGTATTAGTGAAACTAGACAACATCCACTTCACCTAAACCCATAGGATACTTCTTTCCTCGAAGAAGAGCGGCATAAAATTTCTGATACTTTACATGTTTGGATTGTATTCACATATTTATTGTATTGAGAGAATTACTATAGTTTAATATGTGAAGGTATACATCATTCACATCACCTCAGCTCAGAGGATCAAGAAAGGATCAAATTTGAGCTGCTTATGTGTGTGTATTGTATTTTATTTGCATCTTTAACCGTTCTAAGATTAGCATGCACTGGATAGTCCAAACAGTCAATTAATCCGTTATTATGTACTGGGTATTTTCTCAAGGTTGATAACTGGATTTTATACTTTCTGACTTTGGGAGTAATGTTTCTGTTTTAGTCATAGTTACTTGGATCACTGGTTGCTCCGATATGCGGAATGTGTACCGGTACGGGTATGTTACTTTCACCTCGAACGTGGTACGATGGGTGGTAGGCTTAACCATTACATTCGGTCGCTTAAGAGTGTTTTGTTTGGGTTTATATATATTTATCTTTGCGTCTACTAGTGAAGAATTCATACCAAATTGTCACGACCCGATCCCAATATATTGGGTCCAGTCGGATCATGTCCAGCCTGCACCTTTGTGAGACGGCGGCAGTAAGCTGTGTCAAGCAGTGAGAACACCAGCAAATAATATTTAAAGAAAGAAAGAAATAACATTTTATTGAATCTGAAATGTAACTAAGATTCTGAATGAAAATAACACAAAACAAAACAGACAACCATTTTGTTACTACAACGGTTCTTATTACAACTGGAAAGGAAATAAACTAAACCTATGGCACAGCTAGGAGTCTGGGGCTCCCTGGTGAGGTTCAGCTACCTCATCAGGACTCGGATCGGATCCGTAGAAAGAACTAAAGGCAAGATCCTCGTCATCGCAGTCACCTAAAAATGTTGGTCTCCAGTCAGGAGGGGAGCAAGGACATATTTTCATATCTAACATTCTAAATAATAATAAATGATGCAAGACAATTTAAAAGCATTATATAATTTTTTTAGATAATAATAAAAGAGACAACAGACAATAAATCTCAGAAGCTACAATGATGCAATCTACAATGAGTCAATAGTGCGTTTGAGTATATAACTGATCTGTGATCGGCTGGATAGAGACAATGTGTATACTAGCATTTTGGCCAAATGATAGTATACGGTACGACTCAACCCACATGTGCAGTAGGGGTTAGCGCGAGAGAGACAATATTCGGTAACAATGGCTTTGGTCACAGATGTTATACTACTCCTCCAATCAATCCCCGAGTCAATGAGTCAATAAGGCAATCAATCAATCAATCAATCGATGTGGAGTCCGAGAGGGATCCACTGTGAATTAGTGTCGCTACAATATACCTGATTCTACTGATGCAACACATTTAATTATTAAATAAAATATAGACATGAAAGATATGAAACTTGTCTTGGGTGTTCCTCGGTGTAACGACATGAAGGTATCAGCTAGGGTCCGGAATCCGAACCTACATTTAATATATAAACCGTTCTTAGGACTTATTCCAAGGTTAGCTAAAAGAGCCACTAAACATATCTACGTTAATTATAAACACTGCCCTTTTTATTACAGAAAATAATAACTTAATTATATAATGTTTTGATAAAACTATTTTATTAGGATTTTGTAAATAGAGTGGAAATTAATATATATTTTGGAATATTATCAAAATAGTAGCGGTTTTATCGTAAATCATTTTAATATAAAATATTACATAAACTCGGAATTTATTCGAATCTAGTTTAATATTTATTTAAATAAACTTTACGAAATATTTATTAATACTATTTTCTTTAATAAAGAATAACCATTTTAATAATATAAATACGAAAACCTTATTGTTGTAAAGCTTACAGTTTTTATTAGAAATATCATTAAAATATCTAGTTTTTAATACCATAAAATTTATTAATAAAAATAATGGTTAATTACAAAAATAAACATTTTTATCTAAAAATGCATAGATATATAGAATTGGCCTAAAACACTATTTTCTATATTAAAGTACATTTTGATACATAATTATACATTTTGAAACTAATTTACCAATTAATAATAAATCATGATTTTATGGCAATATTCCTATTAAGGATTTAACTAACATAAATCTCTACATTATTCATATTATGTAATCACTAAGCTAACTAATGGTAATAAACCGTTATAAAGAAATAGGCTACTAACATTATTACAACACCTAAAAAGGAAACTATACTAAATTATCTCGGAATTGACAGAGCTTCATTCTGTCAATTTCGGTCGGAACAGAATGGGGTTTTAGGTTCTGTGAAATGTACAGAAGATAGAAAGATTACCGACAGGTTGTGACGGAGTACCGAGGGGATGCCTCGGACTTAGAATGCACGCGGGGCACGGAACGGGTCGCGGAACACGTGCACGGGCGCGCACGGAGACACGCGCTGGTGCGCGGGGTGCTGACCACGCGGCTGCTGGCGGCAGCGGGGGGCTGCACGCGCTGGTGCTGCGCGGGAGGCGCACAGGCTGCCGCACGAGCGCACGGTTGCCGGCCGGCGAGGACATCCGACGGGGCTGCCACGCGGGCGGGGGAGCACGGCCTGGACGACACGCGCGGGACAGCGCTGCGCGCTGTTGGCGCGCAGGGCTGGCCGCGGGGGAGATCGGCCGGTCGTGGAGGTTGCCGAGGGTCGGCGGATGGGGAAAGAATGAGTGATGGTGGTGTGGGGCTTTGGAGAGGAAGGGGAGGGGTTCTGAGTGTGGAGTTGGGGAAGGGAGAGGGTGAGGTGGTTTATGGAAAAGGTTGTGGTAGAGAGAAATAGGGAAGAGGGAGTGATGGAGAGGAAATAGAGGGGTGAGGGTATGTACTTGGGATGGGGTGGGGGTGAGTGAGTTTTATTTCTTTTTTCTTTTTTTTAAGAAATGGGTTTTACACGAATCCTTCAACAACGTATTATTTTATTCCTTTGTCAATTAACCGATTTTATTATATTTCATATTATAATTTGAACGATATCTTTGTTTAACTTCATCTTGTAATATTCGAATCACCTGGCTAGCCACTTTTATCTATCCGTTTAAGGAACCTGTCAAATTCTTGGTCCTGAATCCGGAACACGACTCCGGGATTAGGGGGATACCCTGGAAACCGTGGTATATACACCCTTGTGATTTTCCATAAGATAATAGGAGGGTTCAAAATATCGCCAGCTACCGGTACATATTAGCCACATCAGGTCGGAAAATGAGACGTCCGATCCATTACTAAGGAAAATATTGGTATAATATAGCCATAATTGATAAGATTTAGATCGAAAATCGGTTGGTATCAGTCGGTATGCTATCAACCGATACGGGCCAAAATTCCGGTCAATACCGGCTGCTACCAATTGGTACGAACCAAAATCTAGTAAATACCGGCTGCTACCAATTGATACAGACCGAAACCCAGTCAATACCAGCTGCTACTAGGGCTGAGCACTAAACAGTTTTGGGCCGAAAATCGACCCGAACCGACCCGAATAAGGGATTCGGTTCGGATCCGAAACAAATCGGGTCGGTTTCGGTTTTCAATATCTCAATATTCACTAATCGGCTTCGGGTTTGGTTACAGGTTTCGGGTTCGGTTTAAAACCGAAAACCGATTAAGTGAAACTACCATATTATCCTTCCTAAAAACAATCCATATAATCCATATAAAAGCTTTGAAACCCTAAGATCTCTTCATTTCACATTCTTTACTTCTCTCTCCAGCCGCCTCTGGCCCTCTCTTGATCTCTCCTCTATCTCCAAAAACAGCAGCCGGCCACCTCTCCCGCCTCTCTTGGTCTCTCCTCCATCTCCAAAAATAGCAGCATGCTGCCTCTCTCTCGGTCTCTCCTCCATCTTCAAAAGCTAGCCGCCATTCTCGCTCTTTCGTTCTCTCTCCTCTTTCTAAAAAAAAATATCTTAGAAGTTAGATCTAAGATCGGACTTCGAAATTCGGAGAATACTATCTGGATCTATAAACCTCTAACCCCTAAAATTGTGCAAGTAGTTTGTAGATTTATACTTTTTTTTCCTACCACTTTTCTCTTATGATTCATAGTATGAAACGTTTGTATATTGGGTTCATCAACCACGTAAAAGTTTTTTTTGTTTGAATTGTCCAATCTTCATTTGCTATCTGCTTGTGTAACATTTTGTACATATTTTGTAACAATTTCTTTATGTTGGAAACATTGACCAGGATCTCTTGAATGGAAACATGAAGACAATGTCCTTATTTGTGTTTATTTTGTGCTGGAAACATTGACTGGGATCTTCGAAACATTATAACAATTGTGTTTGATTTTTTTTTTTGAAAGCCCATAAACTCAAATTTGGATTGGCCCATTAACAAAAAAAGGCCCACATGTATAAACCGATTAAACCGAAAACCGAACCAATTATTTCGGTTCGGTTTAAATTCGGTTTCTGCTGGATTCTGTTCGGTTTCGGTTTTCGTAAATTCGGTTTATTCGGTTTTCGTAAATTCGGTTCGGTTTAAACCGAATCGACCGAATACTCACCCCTAGCTGCTACCAGTCAACACGAATCCCGAAATCCAGTCAACACCAGATGCTACCAACTGATACCGGACGAAATTAGGTCGGTTGTTTGGCAACCTCAGAAAAAGAAAAAGAGAAGGAAAGGGGTGTGTACCTGGCTCCCACAACGACATAGTATTGGGTCTTTACCATTTTCTTTTTCTTCATGTCTTTTCTTGTAGCAGCTCTTAGTTTGTTTGTTTTCTTTACTTGTAGCAGCAGATAGAAAAGGAATTGTAGCAGCCAGAAGAGGAAGACGTAGACACCATATTTTAAAAACAGCAATGAAGTGGAGTCTACTTTCTGTTAAATTAATATTTCTATCCTGTTTTTTCTCAATCATGCATTCTATTCATTAAATGACAGTTAATGAATCATGCATTCTGTTAATTTATTACAACTAATGACATGTTGGCCATTAAAGTAGTTGATCTTGTCATAAAAATTTGAAGTTTTTTGAAACAAATTCCTAACCCACGTGCAACTAATTGCCTTTTCTTTTTACCCGATTTTTTTCTCTTTATGTTTCGAGAAAGATTAAGAAAATTTCGATAACAAGCTTTATCTCGAATATCTCCCACTTGTCAGCTCATAAGGTAAAAAAAACACCAACTTTTTAGAAAATAAAAATTATTAATGCACAAAAAATCAAAAAAGATTTTACCTCGTCCTTAGATTACTGTAGATTTTCAATAAATATAAATTAAATTAGATTAGATTGTAAACTAAATTTAATACATTTTAACTTACCATTTAAATAAAGAGAATGGTAAGATTATATTTATAGCTTAATTTAAAGTCTAACCTAATATAATTTGAAAACTAATGTAATACGTAATTTAATTTCAATCTTATTTAATTTAGAAAGTAAATTCGAGCTGAATAAAATTTAATTGGTAAGTTAAATGTAATCTAATTTAATTTAGAATTTAAATTTGATTCAAATCCAATCTAATGGAGTGCGTAATTTAACTTAGATTATAACTTAAAATTTTAAAATCTAATCTAATTAGGCTTAAACTATTACAATTCCCCCCTATATTTTTCTATAATTTTAATTAATTTTTGACTTAGCCGAGATCGAACAAATCCGATACTCCAATCCAAAATTGCCGATTATGCTGATACCGCCGATAACGATACTCATAAGGACGGTCTGATACCGATATTTTGAACCTTGGCTAATAGTACTAGTGTCTTTTGCTGAATGTTTTCTTTTTCCTTTTTTGGTGACTGACATTATTACATGGTATCATTTTTTCATGGAGTTTCTATGAGTTCATGCTTACCTATATTTGTTCTCTTGTTGTAGGTAGTGCTGCTCATCTTCCTATCTTGCTGTCTGATCAAGTCCGCAAATTAAAGCAACTTACTGTTCTGACGTTGGCCGAGGCAAACAAGGTATTTTTTATGTTTAAATATTTTTCGGAAACAATATGAAATGTTCTTCCTTTAGTTGTCCTTTCAACTTCATGAACTTCATGGAAGGATCAAGTTGCAAAAACGGTAAATTGCATAGAAGTACCTACAACTTCCAATCTTTCCAAAATAAATAATCTATGCATGTATGATCATCAGATACATCCAACTCGTCATCAGATACACCCAACTCGTTGCAAGCATGTCTTCCCGTACCAACAATATTAAAAAAAGAGGTTAAAATGACTATGCTACCTCAACAGTACATTATTAAGAACTATGTCTCCCTTCCCCATCTTCAATCCAACCTAACAGTTGCTTCCTCTCTCATTCTCACCGATTCCCTTCATCATCTCCGATAGGTTATATTTCTTGAAGTGTATTCTCCTTCCCTCCATCATGAGATTTCTTCTAATCTCTCTTCAAATCCTGTGACGAATCTGCGGTAGTCGCAAATTTGGGCTTGTCGAAGGCTGGAAGGTTGTTGCGAAGGTCAACATGAGTAGTAGATTAAAGATGACCGGTGAAAATAGCATTGGGATAGAAGAGGTAACATGAGCCTAAAATAGATACATGTTGATTGCATGTGTAATGGCTGGATGAAGACGATCATGGGGACGACATTTCTGGTCGGATCTCATGTATTAACCCTTTAACATAACCCGTAAGCTGAAACCCAAAACCAATCCGTTTAAGTTTGACCCATTTACACTGAACCCAAACTTGAGCCACTTAATTATGGGTAAACCGTTCTGCTTGACCCTATTAATTTTTTGCTGACTATATCGTCCTTTTAAGCTCGATGATGGCGAGAGATTTTGGCCGTATGCGTCTTGTTTTAGCAGATGACCACTCATATCTCTTCTTCACTATATTTGCCTATGTCTATGACGGTGCTATGTCGCTTACGGAGAGCACGCAACGTTTAGTGATGGAGGATCACTATCTTTGCCTATGTCTATGACGATGCTAATCGCTTACGGAGTGCACGCAACGTTCGATGATGGAGGAGCCTAAAATAGATACTTGTTGATTGTGTGTCCGCTGGCTGGTTGGAGGTTTATCATAGGACCAAGAGTCGGGTTCATGTCATTTTTGTATTAACGCTTTAATACGTAACCCAGATCCTATTCGTTTAAGCTTTACTTGTTTAGACTAAATCCAAACCTGAGCCACGAAATTATGGATAAACCTGCTTGCTTAACTTGATTAATTTGTTTGTTGATTATATCGTCCTTGTGAGCTCGACAATGGCGAGAGATCTCGGCTATATGCATCCCGTTTGAGCGGATGACGACCGATATTCTTCTTCACACCTTTGCCTATCTTTTTGATGGATGCGGAGTTGCCTATGTAGAGCACAGGCAGTGATCGATGGTGGCATGTTGGCGTCCTGTAAAGTCGTTTAGGAGAGTGGACAACAAACAGACGGCAAAGAGATGATGGTGGTAAGGTTCAAGCAAAGGGACTTGCAACTGGAATGGAAGAGAGGATTGGGGTTTAAGTGTTTGGTTTGGGAATATAAGTTTTATGGGATGAGATTGAAATTGGAGTAGTAGTTGAAGAAGTAAGAAAATAGAAGAAAGAAAAGAACCGGAAGAAGAGAAGAGTTGGATACAAATGTGCCTAAATCTGATCCGTATATTAAATAGGACATGTAAGGTCAAACAAATCACCCCCTTGACCCGGACTCGACCCATTTCTACTCGAACTCGTTTGAGCGTGATCCAAACCTGTCTAGAAGTTGGGTTAATGGGTCGAAACCCAAATGCCACCCTTTGGCTAAACTCATTTAACTAAAACATGACAAAAATTGTGGGTATTTATAGTTTAAAATAAATGTTCAAGGTATTTAAGAGAAGAGGGAGTGATATTGGAGTTTGATTGTTGCCATACCATAAGGCAGATAACGGGAGAAACACATTCAAAATTTCAGGAATACGAAGATAAAAAGAAGTTAATATATCACATAACGGAGGAAAATTCCGTGTGAATGATTGGGATAATAAACAGAAACTTTTTTTGCATGTTAAATGATTGATATTGGAGATGCCCATAGAGGTTTAGAATGTTATCTGAAGTCTTTAAATGAGCCCCAAACATATGCAATGATCAATTCCTGGAAATATCTGATCTGATAAGTTGGTAAGTAACTTGTGATGGTTAAATGGGAGCAAGCAAATTGTTCAGCTGAGATGAAAATAATAGGTAGATTTATCTCCAAAAGATCTGGAAAATATCATGAAAATGCTCTCTCTGGTCAACTTATTACCTATTTATATGGAGAATGATGTTTCAATCTAGTAGTGAAGAAGATTCTTCACTTTGTTTTCTTTTAATTGATCACACTGTACATTCCTTAACATATCCACAATTCACTACTAGCTTTTATTATGCTCACACAATTGCACAACGAATTTTCCGTCATGTTTCAATCTCAAGCTTTCAAGGTCCTCAATCTTACCATCTGGATTCTATTTGTTAATGCACACTTCTTTGTTGTCAGGTTTTGCCTTATGATCAATTGATGCAGGAATTAGACGTTTCAAATGTAAGAGAGCTTGAAGATTTCCTCATCAATGAGTGCATGTATGCGGTACGCACTGCTCTACTATACATTTTCCTTAGTAATACTTTAGTTCATCAAGTCCGATACAGTCTTACTCTTCACTAATTAATGTCAGCATCACCTTTTACATTATTTTCTTAGAGTTATCGTGCAAGTAAATTATAGTATGTTCCTAGCCACAATTTTCAAATGTTATCTAGTAAAATGATTTTGATGTGAAGGCTCTGACACAAGCAACAGATTGACTTATCCTATGCTTCAAGTTTTTCTTCTTCTCTGTCTTAAGTTACTTCCAGATATTTGTTTCAAGTAAAACCTTGAATGTGGGTGCTTGTTATATATGTACTTTTGGTTAGTAATACAATTAAGCTTTGTGAAATAATTTTCTTGAAGGGTATAGTTAGAGGGAAACTAGACCAATTGCGCAGGTGCTTTGAGGTCAGTATAAAATGCTCCAGATTATATTTTATCCAATTAAGCTATTTCTGTATGTTTTATTGACCATTGAGGGTTGTAAATTGTAATACAGGTACAGTTTGCAGCTGGGAGAGATCTTAGACCTAAGCAACTCAACAATATGATACATACGCTGGCGAATTGGTATTCTTTTATTTCATTATTCGTGCTTATGAATTCCCTTTCGCTGTACTGTTGAAAAGACTATTTGGAGGGGTGATTGCTGTCAATAAAGCATCAGTTCGTAATTACATGCTAATTGAAGTTACATTGATTTGAAAATCCGAAATCAATTAAAATGTAGATAGCTGCCCATGTTAGATACTAACTCAGGCCATACTAAGTGCAAAAAGGAAGTACTAGTTGCCTAGTTGGGCTGATAATTTCTAAGTGTCATAATATAGGGGTGTAACTCCTGTAGCCTGGCTGAAGGGTCTACCCAGGCTCTACATGAGTTCTCTTCCGCTGCCTGTGGCTGCATGACCATCCTCCAACTATATTTACTGAACTGAGCTCAACCTGATATAGTGGTGGCTTGAGCTCGTGTACGGCTAGATTTGTGAGCTTAGTCAGATCTTGACCAGATTTACTAGTCACCCCTAGAAATATAGAAGTCATTGATAACCACATTTTACCTTTTTTACATGGGCAATGCTAGGGGGACACCAATATCTGACCACATTTTGCTGACCACATGATGTTGCCGGTTATGTGTTGATCATGTGTGGGACCACCGCATTAAGTTAATATGTTATCAACATATAGGCTGCCACATCATGTCGTCGGCAAAATGTGGTCAGATTTTGGTGTCCCCTTAGCATTATTGGTTTTACATGGTTGAGAAATGGTTGTCTACTACAATCTCCAGTTACTGTTGTGAAAGATGACGACTAGTAGAAGTTACTTCTTAGTCGGAGAGCTCTGAAGACAAGAATTCCTTCAGCAGTATGAAATTGACCTAAAGCCACTTTCTGGGATGAATGTTTAGAGTTGAGACATACATGTACGTACTCTTTCATCCAGGCGATAGATGATTTTGAAGAATGACGTAAAAGTGAAAGCTAGTGATGATTTTGTAGCATTGTCGAATAATTAACCTTTTAAACCAGATCCAAATGCGACCTATTTCACGAAATTGTATCAAACCAATTGAACTCATGCATGATACTAGGCAAAAATCCTTATATCGACCACTAAATCAGAACTGAACCCAACCTTTTGCTAAACAGACCACAATCAACCCCTTTTCACTAAGCTGAAAGGAACCAAACCCTTCACCTATTAAATGATATTTGGTTCAGATGGGTTCAACAACCTTTTCTTCCCATTTTCACGTACACGAGAAGGGGACTTAGATGAGGGTTAGGGTTCGAATGGCCGTCGCCAATCAAGTCATTTGTTCGCCTGAGAAGACATCGGATTTGTCGGATCGCGTTGCTAGGAACCTTCTTACTCTCTGAGATCTTCCTTTTTCTTTCAGACTTCACTTAACTATTTTCTTGCTGGTTTCAGATTGTTGCCTTCAAATCAGAATCAACTTTGGCTGATCTTTTACCCTAATGTCTAACCGGCAAACTATGAGTAAGAGATGGCCTTGTCGTGAAAGCTACAAGACCAATCAATATGTAGGTTGGCCTACCGTATTTTTCAATTCTTCCTGCAGTTTAAGCTTGTGCAACCAACAAGCACCTTCCAAGTTCCCCTAGACCAGTAAATATTCTAGATGAGGATGGAAGATCGTACATTTTGCTTTAGCACATCACATCCATCTTCATGGAAAACCCCAAAATGCTTAATGTGCCATGGAGATGAATTTACTGGCATAACCGTAATAAGTTAGTCTGAAAATACAAGTATTTAAGGACCAGACCTCTGTCCTCAGTCATACTCTTGAAATTGATGAGCAATTAGAAGGTTGATGTAAGATAGGGGCATGTGTTTGAGGACAGGTGGAAGGCCAAAGGACAAGCTAGATCGTTACCTTTGAGTTCTTTCATAAGATTGCAAGAAACATAGTGTAGGGGCTAGTTTGGTTCCCATTTGAAATGTGTCATTGGCGAAAACAACATTTACCGCTTGTCATCCTCGCTAAACACAAATGGGCGAAAATTGCAAACAACAAATGCCAGGGGGCACCATGGGGATGATGAACGTTGTTGTACTTTCCACTTCCGTTCCTGCCAGCATCAACTTTGTTGGGTCTCGTCTAGTGTTATGCTTTCGATATTGTAGTCGTGGATGGAGGGAGATGGAGAGGGCAGTGTCGTCGAGGTTGTGGAGGTTGTGGCTGCGGTCGTAGTCAGTGGTGGCGATCTCAGTGGCCCGCCCCACGGTTCTCAACAATACATGCTCAGTTTTGCAGTTGTCGTTTGGAAATTTGATGGTGGATGGGGGGATGGGATGAATGCTTCAGTGCTATTGCTGCATGTTTGAAGAATGGAAGAGATGGTGGAAGTAGAGAAAGAGTTGGTAGTGGTTTGGGACCCAAGGATGATGATGGAGGATGCAATGGTAAAATTTTCTTTTGTTTCTGGGGAAGAAAGGATAGTACATTCATTCCTTGGGGTGGTAGTAGTTCCTTCCAGACCAAAGCGGCTCTAGAGAGTTGTATCAATTCACAGTTGACCAAGTCTCCTACCAATTAAAAGCTTCTAAGGCCAAGTTTCCTTTAGATAGTTTTCTTTCTTGGTAACAAGCTTTTCCCATTTAAACTTTAAATGACTCCAACTAAATATAGGCGGGGATTCTTTGCGTAACTAAAGATATGTGCAGCCTTTCTGTTGAGGAAACTATCCTTTTCTTGCTTTTTGAGGAGGTTATCTACTATTATCATGAGAGCCATACTTTACATTAGTTTGTCATTATCATTTGAATTTTTATAACAAATGCCCTTTTTAGTTATTTATATTTCTAAACCGAATTTTAAAGATGAAAAACCAAATATAACTCTGTTTGCTGTTTGCAATTTAATATTATGAACCAAACAGTGTTTAGCATTTGGTGTTTGGCGTTTTATGTTTCGCAATTGGCCGATTCAAATGGGAACCAAACTAGACCTAGGTTTTCTTGGTCTGAGGCAATATCATGTTTTTACTTTTTAGCTATAGATCTGGCTGTCACTTGGCTAGATTCCCATGCCAAGGTTTCTGTTTTCGGTTGTAGAGAACTACTAACAATAAAAGATTTTAGAAATTTTAAGCAGAGTAGCCTAGTTTTATTGACAGGCGACAATAGTTTAACTGGCTGCATTAACAAAGGATGCTGAGTTTTCATTTGGAAGTGTGGTTACCCCTATCAAGGCTTTTTCTGTTTGCAAACCTGTATGTAATAAACACCCAAGGTCCTTGTTCCTGAGATTGTGGAATACACCTTCTACTATATTATACCTTGGTATCTTGTATGATCTGCACAACATGTGGCAGTTTGTTCTTCACAGGGAAGCTAATACGATTATGGTAAGTTCTGATGTTTGTTACAAACTTACGCTTGCGTTAGAATGACATTTCTATGCTTCTATCATTCCCTTCATGGATGAGAAATTGTGCTTTATTTCATTGTTATATTGGCGCCAGCAGCCACATTACTGGGCTTAGTTGTTTATCGTCTTCCATAATGGATAAATTCCCTGCAGGTTGAGCACTTCAGATGATTTACTTCATACAATTCAAGAAAAGATCAAGTGGGCAGATGCAATGAGTGAAGCAAACAAGAAACACCGCAAGGAAATTGAAGACAAGGTCGAAGATGCAAAAAAATCAGTCAAGGTGAGCCTCATTACTTGTATGACCCAAAGGTTATTCGTACTTGCAGTCAGATGACTTGGGCTTACATAAAGGTAGGGCTGCAAAGAGCAGCTCGTGATCACGACTCGGCTCTAGTCGAGTTTCTTAATGAGCCGAACTTGAACAATATTTTGTCCTCGATTCCCTTGTCAAGCCGAGCTTGAACATAGGAAGCTCGGCTCAGAGAGCTCGTGAACAAGCTCAACTTGTCAACCTCAAAGAGTATTCGGCTTGGCTTGACTCTTATGACTTGATTATGAATCGACTTGGACATGGCTTGACCCGACCTGGTGCAGCTTGACTCAATAATATGGGTGTTTGGGAACATTCATAGTGGACCAAAGCCTACAATCTAAAGCCCATAACGGGTTTGGGAGCCAAGCCATATAATCAAAGCCATGTATTAATCAGCCACTTGTTAGTGTTTGGGAGTCGAGCTACATAATCAAGCTCGAGCTCCTGCAGCTCGCAAGCTCTTATCAAGCCGAGCGGACTGCTCGATAGTCAATTTGAGCTCGAGCTTGAACATGACTCTCAAGCTCGAGCTTGAGCTTGGCTCGATAATTTCTTTTCATAAACGACCCGAGCTTGAACATGCAAATCTTGATTTGGCCCGGCTCAATTGCAGCCCTAAAGGTCTATATTAATGTCTACATGGTGATCCTTGAGACTTGTCTTGTCTATGTATTATGTTCAGAGTTTTGCTCAGTTATAACTTGATCTTCATGAGTTTTTCCACTTTTCTCGATAATATAGAATGAATATAAGTAACGAATTGGTTATCAATTGCATGCACTGTTGGTCGATGTGTCTTACTTACTTGGTGGCAGAAGCCATACACTTTAAGCAGGCCAGCTTTGACTTACGAGGGCATGATGGGGTATACTCTGAATCTGGAGGAATGATGGATTTTGACGAGGATCATGTACCGCCCAAGAGGTAATTCCTAAAATCTTCATTATATGTAGCTTATGCAAAAATTGAAGTAATACATGTAAACAATTTATCGTCCATCACATGTACCTTGTTTACCCAAAATAATCCTCAAGAATAACTACAGGAACAACAACAAAAGCCTTTATCCCAAAATTTGGGGTTGGATTCATGAATCCTTTTCTTCCATTCCTTAACAATAACAAATATCCAAAAATTTGTTGTGGTTACAACATGGGGTTCAGTTTTCAGTCAGACGATCATCTTCATTCACCAAGCCACCGTAACTTCTTGCTCGACTGTGTAATACAATCTCTTAGTTGTGCAAAGAATTGTGGAAGCATTGACAAAGTTTCCTTACTAAGTGGTGACATGAGATCAATACTCAGTATTAGAGCATCTCCAACCCTATTGTCTTGTTAAGTGTTGTGAGTCTTAGGTGGCTCCTATGTGGCATGAGCCACAAGACAATGTCTTGTTTATGTGGCAAAATTATATCTCAAAAGACAATGAGATATAAAAACTCTCCCCAATGCAAAAGTATTGAGAAGATCATAAAAAATATTGTTTCCAACTTCCAAGGCAACTTTTAAGACAACTACTCATCTTCTTTCTTTTTTCTAATATTTTTTATTCATAATTGATGACATGGAAGAGAAGACATTGTCAAGTGCATTGTCTAGAACAAGACAATCAACTTCACAATGTCTTTAATTTTTGCCACATAAGCTTCACAATTGACTTGACAATTGCATTGGAGAAGAACTTTTGAATAAAATTTTGTCATTCCTATGTGGCATTAACTTTTTTCCAAAGTCACAATAGGGTTGGAGATGCTCTTAGTGCCGAGTTACTAACCAATCTAGAAGGAAAATGCATCTCATTATGCGTAGAAGGCAAGTTAACTGGTTGGTACTTTGCTATGGAGCAGATGCCGGGCAAAGTAATCAGGTGTATTGAGGACAGAATCTGAACCATGGTTACTTTGCTATGGAGCAGAACATGTCGGACAAAGTATCAGGTGCATTGAGGACAAATCTAAACCATGGTTATGTGTAACGCGGAACGCGGAGCGAAAACGGGAATGCAATACAACGTATGGGGTGGGGGTGGGGGTGGGGGTGGGGGACACTGTACGGTGGGGGTAGGTATGCTTATTCATAACGTGGAAGGTTTTTAAGAAACAAATATGTAATAATATGTATTTAAAATTCAAAGTTAAATCTCTATAAAAAAAACAAAAAGCAAAGTTAATCACGTCCCATGACTCCCATCATATAGCATCATCAAAAAGTTTCATAACTAAAGAAGATTCAAAAGTTTGGATTTTAAAAAATTCTTTACAATAATGACTTTCAAAAAGAAGTAACAAATCTTAATCTTTAAAGACTTTATGATGAGAAATACTAATTATTTTGCATCTTTGCTTTAAAAGTTTTGCTGGAAATCCAAGTATATAATGTGTTCGCTTGTTGGAATATAGATAACCACGTTCTAATATGCCGGCGTTCCACATTCCGGAATGTTCGTTCCTAGGTCGCCGAACAATTCCTATATGCTGAATTTAGTAACCATGATCTAGACATTGGGAAGCATGGAAACATCATAACGTTTGTTGTGAGCGAATCGGATACCAGGACACATGTTGTGCACGATACATAAACTCCAAAATATACCACGACACACGAAAAACCAAGGTTCGTAGTAGTGTGTTAAATTTCGCTAGGCGGTGTGGCGGAGGGCCGCCTAGTGCCTAGGCGACTGAATATATTTGAAATTTGAAATCCATAGTACAAATTTGAAATCCAGATATGTTCTAACTTCTAAATCCATAAATACAGTTCATAGTTTTTTTTTGAAATTTCAAATTTTAAAAATTAAAAATTTGAAATTTGAAAGTTCAATGTTCTAAAACCAAATCTTATCTTAAAACTCAAACAACATAACTACTATACAACTAAGCAAAAATAAATAAATAAATTCAAAAACTGATAAGCCGTACAGGGTCGAACAGGCCTGCCTAGACGTCGAACACAGCCAAAAAAGCGCCTAGGACTGCAGAACATGGGATTTGCGGTACGGCGGGCGGCCGTCTCGCCTAGGACGATTTTTAGTACACTGATAGATACCAATATACATTGGTCGTAGCATATTGTTTTTGGCTTGTCCGGATCCGATGTTGACAGTTACTGATACCGTCTTTAGGACTCTTTTCGAGGTCAATTCAACAAACAAACCATTAAAAAACGAAAAAAAACCGGTATTGACAATGATTTGGCGTGCCAAAGATCTACATGCTACAATGTGTCGATTATGATCTTATCTACACACTAACCATTCCATGTTGAAGTTGTATATTTATAGATTCACAACTAATATTATTCCATTCAAAGCTAGCTAACAAGACATAACAAAATAATATATATATAATTATCTAGTTTTTTGAATAATAATAATAATTATTATTAATTTTTACTTCCCAAAAGAAATAACTCTGAAACTCGATGCTCATAATCATAAGAAGGGGTAGATATCGATAATACGAACCGTGCAAAAAAAGGGAACCATGTCCGTGTCACTTTGTCCATTTCGTCTTGCACCGTATTCATATCCGTGCAACATAGTCTAGACATTGCCACAAAACCATCCAAAAGGTATAACATAACACTTGCATTGTGTTCATGTCCATGCAACATATATTGCCACAAAACCACTCAAAAGGTATAACATGACACTGCATGACATACTAGAAAGCATTATCTTATCACAATTTTGAAAAAACATGTGAATGTCAATGAAATATATTTAATGTGGGCAGCACTATGAACGGATCAAGTTAGTATCCGATTTAGGCAATACGACAATATCCGAACACAATTAGATTAGGCAATATGACTTTCAAGTAATCAAAGTTTGGACTTTGGTTTGGTTACATTCTTATTAGCTTCTAGTTGGGATCATAGTTACCCTGAACATTGTATGTCTTGGGTCATGGTATGGATTAGTGAACAGGGTACCCCACATGTCTATATTTTCGGTACAAGGGAGATGAGTGGGTTGGTTTGCCAATTGAGTTTGCGGTACGCTTTAAAATACCTCTTGGTCTGATGCTAGTACGTTCAATTTTCAACTCAACTATCACGTCTTTATATTAAAAGAACTAAATGATTGTTATATAAAACAATAAAAATTTAAAACTTGTTATTTTATTTATTCAATAAGATAAACAACTTGACTTTTCATGGTTATGCACAACAAGGAAAAGGAAACATTCCAAAAATTGGTACGAGGATGCCAGACAAAAAATGTAAATAATCCACAAATAGAATAAAATGGCAAAAGGCTCGTAACCTTTCGTACGCAATAATAAAACTAGAAGTATCGTAAAATATCAAAACCTGATTGTCGTCTTTGCATGAGTAACATAGAAAACAGAGTCGTGGCTCATGAGGCATCAAGAAACAACTATAAACTACAAAGTTTCAAAATTCATAAGAATTTGTAGCTAATGGGTTCCAAATTGATAAAGAAATCTCAACTTCTATTTTACCAAGTTTCTTCGTCATCAAAAGGAGGCATCAAGAAACAACTATAAACTACAAAGTTTCAAAATTCATAAGAATTTGTAGCTAATGGGTTCCAAATTGATAAAGAAATCTCAACTTCTATTTTACCAAGTTTCTTCGTCATCAAAAGGAACTTCTCTTAATGCAGATTTACGATTAGATTTAAACGGTAGATTCATATTATGAAATGTCGCGATCCATGACGATCCGGATACTCGAATCCAGATCGAGTACCGTAACTATCCGTTTCAAATGTACCACAAAATGGAATGCTTGTATCAAAATGTTGTTCCATAGGAGTTTGGGTGTACCCGGTTAGTGTGGTTGGGATTTAGTTCAACAGATACTATTATTATTTGAACCTATTAGTATAGTTAAGAAGTTTAAGATTGTATCTACTAACTCTGCCTCTCTGTAACATTCTAGCCTTTTATTCTAAGTTTCTCTCTAGTAAGAAATACTAATCATGGTTTTCCAAACTCTTGATGTATTTAGATATGATGACCGAAATTAATCAGGTGAAACTATTTTGTAATGATTACAAAAAATTTGTTCCGCAAGGATAGTAACATTATATGATGGCATTCCAGAAAAATGTTTGACTTATACATACGTTGTTATTTATACATACTTCTCTAAATGTTGGGACTGGATGGGGGATATCTAAAATTTTATTCAGTAAGTTTCTTGTGTTATTTTGGTTAGCATTTCACAGGACATTGACCATTAAAGAACTGAATGGAAGAAAATGATTCAAACAGAAAAAGCTTTTTTGTTATTGTTACTTATTCCAAACATTAGATTCAGTTATTGGTTATTGTTTAGGGACTTATATAGGGTTTATATATATGGATAGGTGGCTGCCTTTTGAAGCCTTAGATGAGGGGTGCATGTGGACCTAGGGAGCACAAACACCCAAAATGTGGGCTGTATCATGTCGGAGACTGCAAAATGCACTAGAACACACTAAAAGAGGGGTCGTGTCGTCATGTTCTTACTGTGTCATGTCCTATCCGTGTCTATACAACAAAGATGTGGACAGTGGGATTAGGTTACCGATGTACCAAGATGATTGTGTACTCTGCCGTAGGCAGGGCATGAAACTCGGACATCTCGACCTTGGAGGGCTCAATCTCAAGCAGAGGCGGAGTTACGGGTGGTGGAAAACTTCTATGATACAAGAAAAAAAAAACAAGGAGAAGATATATGGTTGAAAAGATTGAACTTTATTCAAATCCAACTATCACAAGCTAATTGAACTTGTCTATTCTTTGTCATGTAGTACAACTTGCCAAAAGTTTTTCCATTGGGGTACGCCAATATATATATATATATATATATATATATATATATTTGGAAAAAGGTTAAATTTTATTCCAAAGCAACTCAGTAATCGTACAACATACAATCAAGTGGGACTCCCACTCATCAAGTCCTCATAACGTTTACATCAAACTCGATGTTATGAAGCATGCCCACCAGAGGTGTAACCAGTCCCTCGAATATCCGACGGTTTCGTTCCCGCCAGACATGCCAAACCGAAACAGCCAGCCGAACCCTGGCGGTCCGGAACCAGTCCTCCCATCGACCTCTACTATCGCGTATCACCGTAATGATGTCCCCAATACTCTTCCCGGAGTCGCATCCTCCTAACACTCTACTCTGTTCCTTCCAGATCTGTCAGGCCAGGTCACAATCGAAGAAGATGTGTCTGATAGATTCTTGCTCCAGGCAGCACAACACACACTTGGGATCTGGGACCGACACTCCAAAAGAACTCAACCGATCTCTAGTAAGAAGGCGACCCAGTAGGAACTTGTAAATACAGAGCTGCATCTTCCTGGCCAGGCCCTTGCACCATACGAACTCGTAGTCAGGGCTCTGAGTAAACACGTGCCGGATAAGGTTGTAGCAGCTCCGGAATTGGAACTCCCCCGTACCCGGGGACGCACCAGTCGGCTCCCAAATCCACCGATCTGCAGGTAAGTCCGGATCGATGGCAATAGAGCTAATGATCTCTCCCAGCTCCACGGTAAATCGATAGGACTCCGGCCTCCACTCCCCATCGCGAATGATCCGACTACACGTCAGGCCCCGCCTGTCCTCCTGGTGCGTCTGAGCCCCCTAATGTCCAATAACGAGCACCGATCTATCCAGGGATCCCGCCAGAGGTCCGTTCCAGACCCATCCTTCATGACCTTCCTGATAGCAGACTTAAGAATCCTCCTGTGTCTCAGGACAGTCTTGAACGTGACGGAATGATTGTTGTCAGTAGTACACGTCCAAAAGTTGTCCTGTTTTACATATCTGCTATGCATCCAAGCAGCCTAGAGAGACCCCCCCATTAATGAATTTTCATGCCAGCTTAAGCGCGAAGGCCTCCCGAATCTCCAGCAACGGCCTAAGCCCCACTCCTCCCTCCTTCCTGGGACGACAGAGCTGTTCCCAAGAGATCGCATGCATACCCCCTCACCAAATGAAATCTGCACAAATCCGATCCACTTTCCTAATAGTGGCGATAGGAAGTAGGATGGATTGTAGCCAGAAATGAGCTACAGCTGTAATCACTGACCGAACCAGCTCAATGCGTCCTCCAAATGACAATCCCGAGGCTTGCCAACCTTCCACTCTCCTCTGGACGTACTCCACCAAACTATGGCAGTCCTGATCCCGCGCATAGTTGACCGTGAGGGGAACTCCTAAATAGCGCACCGGAAGATCACTCCTCTCGATACCCAACACGTCAGTCCGCTCCTCCTTCTGGGGACATAAGGAGCTGAAGTACACCCTGCTCTTCTCCCTGTTCAGCTGGAGGCCCGAGTGGGAATGCAACTCTCCCATAATCTCTGCAAGCGACTGCATACTCTCCATCGAAGGCTGGATAAATACCAAGAGATCATCAACATAAATGAGGTGGGTGACTGGAGGGTCCACCCTCCGGAACAGTGGGACCAGCTTCCCACGGTGCGCTGCTAAATCCATCAGACATGTGAAGTATTCCATAACAATCGTGAACATGTAAGGAGACAGGGGGTCGCCTTTCCTAAGCCCACGATTACTCTGGAAATACCCATATGGGATGTCCTGGATGAGCACCGAGAAAGTGGGAGACGTGATGCACTCCCGGACCAGGGCAACCCAATGGTCCCCAAAATTCATGGCGGTCATCAGATGACAGAGGAAGTCACGGTTGACCATGTCATACGCATTCCTCAGATCCAGTTTCACGCAAGCCTTCTCCCCTCCAGGTTTGTTAAACCCCCTCACCATCTCATGGGCCAGGAGGCTGTGCTCAGCAATCGACCTTCCCTTGATAAACGCAGCCTGGTTCGGAGAGACCAAGTCCTGCATGATCTCCTCAATACGCCGGCACATAAGGTGTGTGATTATCTTATACAGATAATTACAGCACGCAATAGGTCTGAAGTCCGCCAGCGATGTCGTTCCCTCCTTCTTAGGCACCAAGGTCAGGAAGGTGTGGTTCAGCTTTTTCAGCAGCTTCCCTTTGGTGAAGAATTCCTGTACCACCTCCAAGACCTGATGCTTCAGAGTGTCCCAGTGGCGTTTGTAGAACCCACTACTAAAACCATCCGGGCCTGGAGCCTTGTTGGGATCTGCCAGCTTGACAATAGCTTCCACCTCCTCCAATGTAACAGGTGCAAGGAGAATGCTATTCCTGTACGGAGTAACCAATCTCTTCGTAATAATCTCTGGGAACACAGACAAGTAGTCAGTCTGGAAATACAACTCAAAATAGTACCTGACCGCCTCGTCCTGGATCGCAGCCGGCTCCCCCACAAGATTGCCATCCACATCCAGAAGCTGGAAGATGTGATTTCTATGCTGCCTGGTCCGGATGACATCATAGAAGAACTTGGAACACCGGTCACCGTCCTTGAGCTAGGAACATTTGGCACGCTGAGCCGTGCTAATCTCCTTCTGCAACCGTAAGATGCTGACTTCTTCAATCAGCTCCTTCTCTCTTGCCGCCAAGTCCCCATTGAGCATGTCCGCCTGCATGTCCTTCTGGATGGCCCGCAATTCCACCTTATCTTCTAAAGTAGACTTCGGCAACCCCTTCACCCATCTCCGAAGAGCCTGCTTCGTGGCCTTGAGACGACGGACCAATCGGAACTGAGCCGTCCCCTCCTGACCACTATCAAGCCCCTCTGTGACAGCCTCCAGGTAGCCCTCCGAGAGATACCAACTGTTGTTGTACCTAAAAGGATGGGACTTCCCAGGGGTCCCACAAGTGAAGCCAACCCGGATGGGGGAATGATTGCTCGTCCCCGCAGCCAGGCCCTCCGCCGAAGTGTTAGGGAAATGACGGAACCATTCCCCATTACCCAAAGCTCGATCAAGCTGGCACGCAACCCTGTTCCGAATAGCTTTGTTATGCCAAGTCCAGATGAAGCCAGAGCGAGACAATCCCTGGAGACCCGCCAGGAGGAGACATCTCTGGAAGTCATAAAGGATAGAGTCTGGAACTGGCCAACCGCCTACCTTCTCCCCTCTGTGCAGAAGGGCATTGAAGTCCCCGATCAACAGAAGAGGAAGGGTCGACGAATCTGCAGCAGCTGCGATCCGGGAAATGTCACTCCAAAGGGATTCCCTCCTCCGTCTGTCGTTGTGGCCGTAGACTGCCCCCAATAAGAACCGAAAGCCACCCTTGCTAGAGAGAAATGGCAATCAACTGCTCCGTCATCAAGAGCAAATCTTCATCCCAGCTCTTCGAGTTCCATCGAACCCAGATCCTGGCCATGTCACACAGAGCCAGATTATGCAGTTTGGCCCAATGAGCTGGGGTCCTGCGAGCAAGAGTCTTTTTACCTTTAATCTTTGTTTCAAGCAAAACAGAGATGTCACATTTCTCTCTGAGAAGCACCCCACAAATCTCTCTCCACCTCCCTAGCGAACACGTCTCCCTCACATTCCAGGCTATAATAGCCATTAATTAATGAGAGGAAGGGTCCCCTGAGGAAACACCCGGATTGGCACCTGGGGAAAGCGCCACATCCGTCGCCAAAAGATCCTCCTCTATCCCAGTCGGACTGGTCTGCTGCGGAATGGCCTGAGAGAGAACCAGCGTCCAGGAATGATTGTCAACACACAGCCTCCTCTCTGTCAGAAGGATGCATCCTCTCCATGGAGGAGCCGTTACTTAACGGCCCGACAGCACGTCTCTTCCTGCAGTACACCTGCCCCTCAGCCGAATCTCCACCCCCTCGCGCCACGATCCCCGATGCCGCCATGCCTCTCGTAACAATACTACTCTGCCCCTGGAGTGTGGACAACGTCCCACTCGTGGGAGCCAGTTGGGTAGAAACAATGCGGCACGTCCTACCCACACTCACTGGAAGGGTGTCCTCTCCCACCAAGGCCTCATCTCCGCCATCACTCTGAAATCCATGGCACATGTAGAATCTGGGGCCCCACTCAGGGGGTTAGAAGGCTCCACATGATGTCCGGTCGTCGAACAAGCACTGGCCAGATGCCCGAAACAGGAGCACCGAGTACAGGTAGGGGGAACCCATTCGTATTCCACCCTCTGGGTAAGCACCTCTCCAGACGGAATCTCATACTCCACCACCTCCGGTAACTCCCCCCAGCTCGGATCTCCACAAAAATTCTGACGTACATCAACCTCGACCGAAGGGCAGTGGCTTCGTCTGCCTTGATCGGGGTGCCCACCAAGCTCGTCAGTCGCATCAGCAAAGGAATACTCCAAAACCGGACATGGAACTCAGGAAAGCGAATCCATACAGGGATGGCATTAAGAACTTCCCGCTCACAGCGAAGATCCGGAGTCCACTCCTTTAGAATGATAAGCCTGCCGTCAAACGTCCAGGGGCCGCCTTGGAGTATCCTAGCGACATCCTCCGCGAGTCCGAACTTCACATAGTAGAAACCATTTTCGCGGGCAAAGAACTCCATACTTCCGTTAGGCTGTCAGACACGCGCTGCATACCCCCGAATCTGTCCGTAGAAAGGCTTGTTGTCTAGGACATACAAGACAAGTGTATTCTCCCAATATGCTGACACCTTCTCAATCTCCTCCGCGGGAAACGAGGCCCGGAAATCCCTCCCCGCCTTGACCGGCGGCACGTACTCCATTGATGTGGGACTTTTCGGCCCCACAGGTTTGCAGATCTCTGCCCAGGACCGTCCAGCCGGCCGAGTAGACGCCCCATGAGGCCTGGGCGCAACCTCCGGCCTGGATGGACTAGATCTCGGAACACCGGGATCCACCACCTTACCCCTCCCTTTGTCCGCCGCGGTCGCCTTTGGCCGCCATCCCACCGATCTTCCAACAGACCCCCCCGGGCCACGAGCCGTCCTCGCCCCTGATCCGCTCTGACGGCTGTCAGCCAGGTGTCGGTTCCGAACATTACCCTGACCACCAACTGCCTTCCCCCCGGTCTTTACCGTTCGACGGCGCGTAACCGTCGTCCAACCTCCTCCATCCGCCTGGTTCCCCTGAGCACTAGAGCCGGCTCCAAATTCGAAAACCGGGGGCCTTGGAACCGAGTCCGCCCCCCTCCCGATAATGTGACGCGCCGCAGCCACCACCCGAGGGAGGTCGGCCGACCCCCTCGGCATCAGATCCGCCCCCCCCCCCTCCGCCGGAGGGGGCGCCGGCCCGCCCGGGGGGTCTGGCCGACCCCCCCACCTGTCCTGCCCCCCCCCCCCCCCCCCGCCAGCGCCAGCACTGCGGGGTCCGCCCGACCCCCCCACCTGAGAACCCGCTCCCGTCTCCTCGCCGCTTAGGCCGCCGACGCCGGACTGGGGGGGCTGGCCGCCCCCCCTTTCTTGTCGACCTTCCCCCGCCGGCAAGGAGATCCGGTGGCCGCGCGGGGGGGGGGGATCCGAGCCGCCGCCGCCCTAGGGCACGCGTGGTCGTGGTCGCCGGGGGGGGGGGCTCCGCGGGCGGATATCTTGATCCGCGCACGCGCGCGCGCACACACACACACATATATATAGCCAATGACCCTGTAGCCTAGTGGTAGTGGTGAGGCATGTGGCCCGAGTGGTCAGGAGGTTGATTCCCGGTGAGAGCGTTCGCCACAGTTACCTTCTTTCAAAAAATAGTTACCTTCTTTCAAAAAATAAAAATAATATATATATATATATATATATATATATATATATACGGATCGGGAGCCTCGTCGCCCTTGACCATTGGATCGAGCGGGCGCACACGCGGGCCCCCCCCCCCCCCCCCCCCCCCCCCCCCCCGATCCGATGGTGCACCCGGGGGGGAGGGGGGCTTTTGATCCGCACCCTATATATATATATATATATAGCCTGGCTGATTGAATTTTCTAGCTCTCCCGTGATCTCCAAGTGACCGAAGTGGGTTTGCAGATGGAGGTGTTCTTTTTGAGGGGAGCCATGAAAATGAAAATTGGAGTTGGTAGCGATGAGATCTGAAATTGAGAGGTTTGGAGAGTAGGGAGTGGGTATCTTAGCTGCCATGTCCATCTCTTCTTCCTGGTCTCTTTTCATTAGCTCATCCCTAATATGAATTTCTAGTCCCGTTATTCTGTCTTCTTTTATCTGTGCAATGCAATTCCATTCCTGCTGCTCTTTTATTTGTCCTCTCAATTCAATTGGACTATGTAAACAAGATTGTTGTAGCCCAATTGTTCGACTCTTCTCTCTCTCTCTCTCTCTCTCTCTCTCTCTCTCTTAGCCAGGATTGAAACCCCTCCCCAGAAAGCAAGCAGGCTGAACAGTTTTCACTCTGTCCGGTGTTAGTTGAGGATGCTCTTTTATAAGGGGTGTCAAAACTGTAATAATTTCAAGAAGTAATTACTTTACGTATAAATTATATAGACTTGATATAAATACATAAAAGTTTGAGTATAAATTCTATAATATTGTTCTCTTGTATTACTTGGATACAATATCTTTTTATGAAAATCTAAAATCAAGTTTGCTCTCAAGTTTAGGGAAATGTAAAATTACATCAAATATGTAATAAGTATATTATTATTTAAGCACCCCGATAGGGATGTCTGACACTAAATATGTCCCCAACATCCAACATTTGAAAACCAAAATCCGACAGGAGCACGACATTCGCCAACACCCAAACCCAATCCGGCGTCTGACATCTACAACTTTGATATTATTGATTAACCTGAGTTATCAAACATAATCTTTTACAAATTGTCATAATTGTTTAAAAATAGGATTTTTTTTTGATGTTGTATTTACCTTTTTGCCCTACATAGTATTTAAGGGATTTCTTATCCCTGCCAAAACCCAAATTGTACAAGTTGTAAGTTACTCCCATAAGAGAGTTACACTTGTTCACTGATATAGGTAATAAGAGTATTTGTTAACATCTTTAGCCAAAAGTTTATATGATTATTATTCAAATTTATGCTTAGATATCATTTGCAAACACCTTTACACTTGATTTTAGATAACCCGTAAGAACATGAACATACCTTATTACACTCATTGTTAATGAAATCATACCAACTATAGTTTTGCTACTTCTGATCCTTTTAACGGCTATGACACTGCAGGAGGCGATGACCAATGTTTTGGAGAGAGAAACAATCAGTGTGGCAGTTTTGCAACCAGGTTGCTAGTTCTTTTTTGCACTATAGGCATCCGAGAAATTATTCGTTTTCATTCTACAACCAGTACTGATGTTTCTTATCCCTCACTTTTATTCTGAAATTGCCTTAAAACATGTGGTTATGTGACATTTGTTTATACTCAATTCATGAATCACATCCTAAACTTATCTAGCAGAAGCAGAAATCATAGTTTCCTTGGTGGTTGCATATTATTTCTATCATCCTTTGAATCTATTATTTATCTCGCTAACAAATTCAACTCAGGGTTGAGAGTCTTGAGACCCATATGATTGCCATTTTTGAGCCTTTTGACTTGACCCCAAATTAGCAACCTGCAGATGGACTAATTTTTTTGGCCCCACAAGCTTTGTGAGAACTAGTTTCTGAACGTTTGACAGTTGGTTCTAATCCTGAAATATAGTAAGATTCTGTGGAAATTGTGTCTGAAAATAGACCACAATCAACGAGTGACGGAACAAAGTTTTTGTAGAACCTTTGAATGGTATCAAAGACTTCCAAGTCTCACCTAAGACTTCCTTCCAAGTCTCACCTCATGGGAGGTTGATTGACCAGGACAAAGACTTAGGGTTCTGCTAGTGTCTGAATTAAATGCCAGGTGGAAGAGTCACAGGATTTTTAATGGTAGTTATGGGTATTTTTGGAGGCCAGAAAGAGTCACCTCTCTTTCTTCTCGAAGATGTCTCCTTCAGGCAAGGTTGCTGGGGTTGTGTGTGTGACATCACACTTATTTGTTGTTTCTTCTCCATCATAATCTTGTTGTCTGTCAGTTGATCAATTAGTTACAATGACTACAAATAATATACTATTGGTTCAGCCCATCTTGCGGCGTATGGTTTTATAAGCATGGCTAGTGCCCCCTGCATGCACAAGTAGTTGGCAACCTCCAAATTGCAATTAAAATGTATTCCTTGCATTGGGGACATGAATCTGGATTTGTTTAGTCTTATTTTCAAACAGAATGTTACTCTTTTGATCATATATATACATGGCTTTCGGCATTGTTTATATAGTCTAGAGTGCATGATTTGAGAACAGCTTTGGTATCATCATCAAATAATTATAAGATGCCAGACTGTCATCGTGGCAAAAAGGATACAAAACCATTTTGAGATGAGGTTGCTAGCTGTGGCCTTCCTGTATTGTGGATAATGGGTCCTCTCTCGTTGAAGGGTTTTACATTAGTTTAAGGACCTTTGCCTGTCTTGTCACATGGTAGCTGATGAATGTGGACGAGTCTAAGACGTTACGGACACGGGTGCTTTGATAAAGCATGCCATCAGTAAATGGAAGGAAAACCAATGATAATACATCCACTTGCTAGTCTACTGATATCGACTCGCATGATGCTAAATTTTATGGGCTGGATATGTTTGCGATTTCTTGAAGCACCTTTTTGTTTTTTAATAAATGGCAAGAAATCTGAAAGGATTGTTCTCACGTTAGTATTTACTATGATTGAGGGGGTCATAATACTATTTTAACAAGCTATCTGGATGAAGGAACCTTTCTTTCTTTCTTTTTCTTTTTGAATTAACAAACCACACACATCTACATGTGACGGTTGGAGGTTCGAATCTTGTCGGTTTTGCTGGTGTCAGCATTTATTCTTTTACATGGGCTACAAGTGCTACAATCGCTGGACATGAAATCCACTTGTTTTTACATCATTAACCATATTTAGGCCTTTATAAGAATAATAAGTTTCTATACAAGTGGTCGTACATCTTTTGCATTTGACTACATGTTCTAACAGATCAAACAAATTGTCACTATTGCAGTTGTTCGTATCTTTTTGCAAGCATTGATCCTTTCTCTAACTTCTTTCTGAAAAGCTTGGTTGTTTCCCTAGTGGGCCCTGCTTTATTTCTTTTGGCTGTATTTGATTGAGCTTATTTTCCATGGAAAATATTTTCATGACAAAATTTTCACCAATTGTAGTGTTTGATAGGGTATATTTTTCATGAAATTTTTTTCTAAAAATTTATTACATTCCATATTTTATCTCCAAAATGATGGAAAATAAAACTGTCCCAGCTCATAGGAAAATTTCAAATTTCATGAAAAATAACGATGATCAAATATCCAAATTAATTCCGTAATTTTTTTTTTCATGAAAGTTTTTCCTAGAAAAATAATTCCGTAAAATTAATTTATTTTTCACATATTTTTTATCTTGTAATCAAACGTATTAAATTCTCTCTCCTTTGGGTACATATGGTTTTATTTTTCCTTCTGTAAATATATTTAGCCGATTCCTCATCTGGCTCATCAGCTTTATTTTGTGACATTGATTCAGAATGGCCCTCAAATTTAGCTTAACCTTCGTAAAGAATAGACAGTTCTTAATAATCTTTATGTACATCAAATTATACAAATAAACCAATACATACAATTCTAGATCGACTTTTTTTTTGGGGATAATTATGAAAATCCAAAAGTAAATCGAACAACCCTCTCGAAGCAGTCCCTGCCTCCACGGTCCACCCATTTTCCACCAAAACTTTTCCGTTAATTTACTTCTCACTTTGCTACTCGTTCATCCAATACTTGATCGACACGTGTCTCCCGTCTTCCTCCTCTTCGGCGAATCCGAGGTCTTCACGCACGGAGGAGGAGACGGCTCCGGCGACGCCCTCTTCGACGGCGAATCCGGCGAGCCGGCTTCCTCTGCGGCGTTGATCATCAGCGGGAAGTTGAGCATCGCGCGGGACCCGCGCATGCGGAACGCGGCCCGGTCGTAGGCCAGGGCGGCGTCCTCCGCCGCGTCGAACGTCCCGAGCCAGACTCTGGCCCCGTTCTTGGCGGGGTCCCTGATCTCCGCCGCGTACTTCCCCCACGGCCTCCGCCTCACCCCTCTGTAGTGCTTCCCCTTCGCCGGAGGCGTCGCCGGAGCCGGCGGCGACTCCGGCTCCGACCCGACCGCCCCGGCGGCGACCGCGCCGCTCGGAGCCCAGAGGCCGTGGTCGAAGGCCTGGTGGAGGGTCCCGTAGAGGACCATGTCGTCCGAGTCGTCGGGACGGAAGGGGAGGTCGAGCCAGTTCTCGGCGACGATGCTGTTGAAGCTCGTGCTCCGGCAGTAGCTCGCCGGAGGCTGCTGGCGCACGGAACCGAGGAAGGCCGGCTCGGAGTCCATACGATTCACCGGGCGGTGATGATAACGGAAGCTGATCCTTTGGTTGAGTGGCGAGTGGGTGAGTTGGAAGTTCGATTCCCACTCACTTCTTATATAGGTTGAAAAGAAAAGTAAAATTCGTGAAATTTTTTTTATTTAAAAGTCCTTCCTTACTTCCTTGAAATTCCCTCAGTGGCAGCACGTGCTATTATTTATTTTAATCTATTAATTTATATTGCCACACCGAGAATATTGAGGTCAGCAGTGGTGTCGTCAGCAGATGCCAGGTCAGCGTCAAGTCTACTGGCGAGTTTTGGGCCGTGGGAAGAAAGAAGGGGAAGGTGGGGACATTTGCTTGGCCCACAAGGGATGGATGTGTCACGTCGAACATAGTTTTCAGAATACTAGTTATAAAAATCGTGGATTTTTAGAATTCAAATATCTCCTTTAAGATAAGTGCAAATTACGTTAACTATTTATATATTTTGTATTTATTACAAAAAATGTTATAATTTTGAAATAAACTAATTATACGGACCATCCATATAGTTCATGTTTTCTATAAAAACTTATAACACTGGTATCCTTTAAATTTTATAAAATTTATAAAGGAGAGTGACGGTCAGTAATTATTTTCGGAATAGGTGTTCTTGTAATACTCATGAAAACGTGGGGGTGGCTCACTGTATTTATTTCAAATTTTTGATTTTTTATTTATTTGAAAGGTAGGGGAGCCTATTAGCGACAATAATGTAACACGCATACATATATTTGAGTTAGAGGTAGATATAGACGAACTTTGGTTAAGGTTAAAAAGTAATATGGCTTCAACCTTCTAGGTGTTCATGCTACTTAACAAAAGTACATGTAGTTTTAAAGGAATATTACTAAGGCATGAAGAAGAAATGGTATTATGGAAAAATGGCCTCAATAAAATTGAGTGTCGTACCATTACTACCATCCTCTCAACCTAGTACTTGCACTAATTTGTACTTAAATACTATTTACTTTCACTTTTTTATTTATAAATTACTATCTTAAAGCTTTTTTAAGTAAATTATTACCATAAACTTTCAACCATCAGTTCAAAGCATAACACTATTAAAATTTATAATAAATGACCTTTCTATCCTTGACTTAATGTAACCCTCTTATCCATCATTTTTTTTATTGAATTGGTTCTAACCCTACTTAGAAGAGTCCAAAAGTGATCTTCTCTTCAAATCCCTAATTTCACGTTCAATATGATCTCTTCCAACCTATAAAGTTTGTATTTGACCAAATTTTCCATAACGTCGTTTGGATTGCTAAGGGAGTAGGCGAACCGGCTTAGGCCGACGAACCAACTCTAGGCCGGCCATCGATAAGGCCGGTCTGACTCGAATCCGAGATATGAAAATTCAATCCGACCCGTATATAGAATGAGTCGGGCCGATTCTCGACCGGCTTGCGTGCTGTCCGGTCCACATTATACCATGACATATGCATCAACTTATAAATTAAAAATAAAGCTTAATCTTTTATCACATAAACTTAGTTAGTAATGCTACACCAGAGGAATCCGAAGATTCTAGTGAACAAGACTTGAGTTGAGTAAAAGCATCCACAATAGATGGAGCCGAAAATTATAACTTAAGTTCCAAATTTACAACAAAAAAATAAATATAGAATAGGTTAGATCTGTATAAAAATCGTAGAAAATAATAAAATAATAAAATAATTTTTAGTGACAAAGATTGTGTGGTCAAAAAATAATGTGAAATCTAGAATCTGAAAATTGGGGCTCCAAATTGAACCATGTTGTTCTTCAAAATGAGTTCCTACATTATGAATGAATAAATTCTTAGGCCCAAGCTATAGCTCATGTAGCTGGAACGGGACATTTATGAAATTTCAATTGGACCTTATTATTCTACAAAATGAGCTCATGCATTCCGAATAAAAAATCTAGATACTTACTATTGATACTCTAAAGGTAAGGTTCTAAACGGCGGTAGGCGGATGCGTGGCAGAGAGAGTCCGCCTACCGCCTAAGCGCCGTCTAGACGGTCGATATATTTTGAACATTTTTTACTATTTTACTACTGTTTTTTGAATATACATATTTTAAGGGTGTCTCATGCATAACTAAGTTGTAGAACGAAAATTTATAAAGTTTTAGTTTTGTAAAAGTAAACCATAGGCCCATAATGCTTACAAAATCTTTTTGACCAAAAGATCTTGTTAGGTATTAGTCCGTCTAGGCGTCCGCCTACGCCGCCTCACCTTCGCCTATGCCGCCAACCTCCGTTGGCCCCGCCTACTCCACCGCCTACCGAAAAACGATGCGAACAGAGACCGTCTACCGCCTAAATGATCCCCATTTAGAATATTGTCTAAATGAGAAGTCCTAATTAACCTCTGAGTGGCATTGCCTCAATTTTAAACAATAAAAAAAGGGAGGAAGAAAAAAAAAAAAGGTAGGTAGGATTGGATTGTCGTCCAATAATTATCACGGTTATCACATGCATTAATGTATGATTACGACTCCAAAGAAAAAAGTTGAGAAAATAATTCAAAGTTTTGAGGAGATGGATATTTGAGTGTTAATTCTAACTACTAAGCTTGAAACTAATTGGTTCTTCTTCCTAAGGAATTATCAGTGAAGAAGACCCTCTCAAAAATTCCAGAGTCATAGTCATAATTTGCTGCATTACTTTCGCCTTACCAAATGCATATATTTAGGACCTTAATTCTATGATTTTGATGCTAATCTTTATCAATTTGGTCAAGGAATTGGTGAAATTGGAATTGACCGGTCACGGGTCAAGGTTGAATTTGACTGTAGAGTTTGGTGTTTGGGTTGGGAATTCTTTGATTCCATTCTTTTTGTTCGTTTCTTCACGCCAAGGCTCACAAAAAAAATATGAGTCCATTTTTTTTTTTTCATCTAACAAAATTAAGGTTGATGTTCACCCTATCATTTAAAAGTTATCACGTATCATTTTTATCCAACCTAAAATAATTTTTCGAATGGTTATGTGAACATACATACTAATTTTGACCATTAGCTTGACATGCGACAATTTTAATTTGAATGGAAAGATGAACATTTATTCTAGTTTTGGTGGATGAAAAGAAACAACTCTAAAAAAAATCAGCGAGACCTTCAATTTGGCATTAGTTATTTTGTTGTCTTATTTTGGTTTTAGTACCCGCAGGAAAAAAAAAATCAGGGTAAGTTGGGTAAGGAGAAATTACATGGAAGGCACGAGTAGGAGCAAATTTTTTTTATCAACACTCATTTAAAAAAATTAATTATATTGTCCCTTATATTCTCTTTCGATTATATTATTTCAATTTGTTCTTACCTATAGACTAAAAATTACAACATTTATTCTATAAAGTTAATATTTAAATCTATTTTGAGAAAATTCTCCTCCTCTTATATTTTATTCTATATTTTGGCATACATATATTTAAATATTTTGATTGACTAGTATTAAAGAAGATTATATTAAAATTACTATTGTCTAAACATTTTTTTTATCAATTACAAGTGATAAAGTTCCCTCTATGCTTATATTTTGAGTGAAAAGTCCATATTCTCATACGTTTATTTCTCCTTTCACCACAATCCCTTTCGTTGCAATTATTATTATTATTATTATTATAGGACACCAAACACATACCTACGGTAGCAGTATTAGTTTTCATTACATATGGAGAGTAAGAAATTGATTACTGCTGCAGATTGTGATGCTAATGTTGTTTAATATTTTTTTTTTCCTCCTTTGACATTGTCCAGAGGGTTAGCAATCCGTTCTTTTCCAAACACCAATAAATTAAACAATTCTATTATTTAGCACGTGCAGATGCACAATGCGGTGTACGCACACGACGGAGGAGGACGAAACGATAAAGGGAAGGTTGGAGGAAGAGGTGTCGGCGAGGAGGAGGAGACATCCGCGGAGTAGGAGGGGGAAAGGCGGAGCATGAGGGAGATGATGGCGACGGCTCCGCACTCTTCGGCCACGCGTGTGCACCAAACGTGCACATGCACATGCCAAATATCATTTTCATTAATTAACTAAAAAATAAACAATAATAAAGTAGAATCACCACTTGCTGAATAGAATATTAATCTCAAATGTAGTGAATTAATGGACATGAAGATAGACACAAGCCAGGTACATTCCTTATGATTAAAAAATTAAAAACAACAAAAAATAAGGAAAAAATAAGAAAAAAAAGAAGGAAAAAACGTAAAGAGGTACAAGAAACACAAAAAAGAAAAGAAAAAAAGAGGGGTACATTCTCCTCAAGTTCTGTCATCCACTTGGAATGTTGGACACAAAGGACAACATCTATGGGTCCTTCCCCCCATTATCTTTTTAAAAAAAAATTAAGTTATTTATGTGGATTAATGTCATCAAACATTTTTGGCCCCTCACTCACTATTATGAGTTCTTTAGGTTGCAATGGAGAAGGGGGACCATAAAATAAAGGAAACAAAAAGAAAGGAAGGAAAGGGATATTGTCAAAACAAACTTGATTGGTTATTGGCAGTTTGGCACAATATAATAGATGTGATAAATTAATAATACTACTTTTGTCTTTTTAATTTCAGTAAAAGCCTAATTAAATCATATACTTTCAACTTTTTTCCTTATTTTCTTTGGTTATACTAATCACATATTTTTATCCCCAAGTGAATAAGAAAAAATTCATACAAAGTATTAAAATTATGAAAAATATATGCTGAAAGTACATATTTGCTAATTATAAAATTAGTTTAATGTCCGTTGGAAAGTCGTTTTATAAACAAACTTTCAATTAATAGGCGTGTTTTCTTGAGATACTTGGTTACTGGTTACTGGAGAGATTAACAAATATTAAAAAAAGAGGAAGATCAACAAAAATACCATACCATTGGGCGTTTTTTACTCAAAAAATGTCCTACAATTAGGCATTATTTGGTAAAAAAAAATGCATGTGTAAAAGAAAAAGACATCCGCATGGTTCAACATGTTGGAAAAGAAACGCGGAAACCTTTCCCCAAACCAGAGAGTACCTGCGAGAGGACCGAGCAATACAACGCACGAACCCAAAAACAACCACACAAAACAATCCACGCAGACACAGAAAATTTTTGACGTGGAAAACCCTTGCGGAAAAAAACCACGGGACGATCGGAGTCCAATCCTGAGAAGCCTCCACTAATGGAATAGAAGAATTACACCCTCTACAAACTCCTTCCGATCCAAATCGGATCCCCACAACACTCAGAAATAAGAACAATGATTACAAGGCTACGAAGAGCGAGAACGACGAGTAGAGATTACCCGAACACGATCTCCTTCGAATAGCGACCTTCAATCCTCCGTCTTCTTCTCCGAAGTTGCAATGGCACTCTTGCCTCCTTCCTCTCTCTTTTCTTGTGTTACGTTGCGTTATGAATTAGGGTTGAAAAATCCTAACTTAACTCCCTAATCCCGCAGCCAACCTGGACCGTTGGATTAGATCCAGTGGTGAAAAGTCACCCTAAAATCCGCTTCAGCCCCCGACGACACAGAGTTCGGCCAGAACTCTGTGTCGGGCAACCAGCACTGGCCGACCACATTCTGGAATGGGAAGGCAGAGTTCGGCCCGAACTCGGCCCCCCCTGCTTCCAGCAGCTCCCTGTAGCTCTATCAGCAGCCCCGCTTCCTCCCCGAGCTTCTTCGACACACGAACGGCGCTCGTCGCACTCCGGGGTCTTCTCCACATAGGTTGGGAACCCCACCCACTCCAACAAATCTCCCCCTTCACAACTATGGGGAGGATATCGTCATCCCGACGATCTGCCTACAGTACTCAAACTTCTCCCTTGGTAGAATCTTCGTGAACATATAAGCTCCGTTGTCATCTGTATGAACTTTCTCAAGCTCCGCGTCCTTCTTCTCAACCACATCCCGTATCCAATGATACCGAGTCTCGATGTGTTTGGACCGGCTATAAAACGTCTGATTCTTCACAAGGTGGATAGCACTCTGACTGTCGCAAAGCAAAGTATACTGCTCTTGCTTCAGTCATATTTCTTGCAGCAGCTGCTTCATTCTAAACACCCATCGATTCTTCAAAGCCTTCTTGCCCTTTGGCAACCGCACCAGCTCATAAGTGGAATTGGCGTGCAAGGAACTCATCTCCTCCTGCATAGCCTCCATACACTCCTGCCTGTGTTCGTCTTCCATAGCCTCTGCAAAGCTTTCGGGCTCTCCCCCGTCAGTCAGTAGCACATACTCATCCGGTGAGTATCTCGTAGATGGTCGACGATCTCTGTCACTCCTTCTCAGTGGAGCCACTGGTGCCGGCTGTATACCGACAGCCTCCTCCCCTTCAGGAACTGCCTCTCCGGCATGCTCATCCTCCTGAGGGACACCCTGACCACCATCAGCAGGCTGATGATCAAGGTTAGGAGCTACTCCATGTACTGGCTCTCCCATAACTGGATCCTCTGCGATGTCCTCTGGAAACTGCTCGAAGCGAAATGACTCTAACTCAGGCAATTCCTCAGCCTCAGAAGGCGTCTCGGAATCCTGAGTGTTGGTCATGGTCTGATCCTCGACGAACACCACGTCCCTGCTTCTGTAGAGCTTTCCTTCCACTGGGTCGTAGAGTCTATAGCCAAACTCATCCCGACCGTAGCCGACAAAGACGCATCGCCTCGTCTTCGGCTCAAGTTTGGTCCTCTCGTCCTTCGGTACATGCACGAAGGCCTTACAACCAAACGCCCGCAGGTGATTGTATGACGGCTCTTTGCCGTACCATATTTTGTCAGGCACATCACCCTGCAAAGGAGCACTAGGAGACAAATTAATAACATAAGCAGCTGTGAGAAGAGCCTCACCCCAATAACTGCCCGACAAGTTTGTTTCTGACAGCAAACACCGCACTCTCTCCATCAGTGTCCTGTTCATGCGCTCCGCTACACCATTGAGCTGAGGTGTCTTTGGCGGAGTCTTCTGGTGTCGTATCCCCTGCTCTCTGCAATACGCATCAAAGGGACCGATGTATTCGCCGCCATTGTCGGACCGAACACACAACAACTTCTTGTCCGTCTCTCTTTCAACAAAGGCCTGAAACTCCTTGAAAGTAGGCAGCACCTGATCCTTGGTCTTTAAGGCATAGACCCAAACCTTCCTGGAACAGTCATCAATAAAGGTTACAAAGTAAGAAGCACCACCAAGAGATTTTACCTTCATAGGACCGCAGACATCCGAGTGAATCAACTCGAGCAACGCCGGCTTCCTCGAACTTGGGTGACTTTAGAAAGACACCCTATTTTGCTTCCCAGCTAAACAGTGCGAGCACTTCTCCAACTTTGTAGACTTGAGCCCCGGAATCACCTTCCTGTTCACCAAGTAGCTCATTCCCTTCTCGCTGATATGGCCGAGCCGCCTGTGCCACAACTCGGTAGACGCATCACTGACTGCGTTCACCTCCTGTGCCCCCTGTGCGCTCCCCTCCATATAGTAGAGACCGGACTTCTTGCTTCCTCTGGCAATCACCATCGAACCCCTAGAAAGCTTCCACTGACTGTTCCCGAAGAGACTGAAGAATCCCTCGTCATCCAACCTTCCAACCGACACCAGGTTGAAACGGATATCAGGGACATGACGAACATCTTTGAGAACAAGAACCGCACCCGTCTTCGTTCTCAAATGCACATCTCCAACGGCAACCGCCTTCGACACATCTCCGTTGCCCATCTTCAACACGCCACAGACGCCTGTCGTGTAAGTGGCAAACAGTGCCCTGTTGTGAGATACATGTGCTGAAGCCCCTGAGTCCACCAGCCAAGAATTGTCATCGCAGGCGAGGTTAGTAATGACCTCATCACCTACGACGATCACATCGCCTCCATGCATCGAGGCCGTCGCTGTAGTGTTCTCTTCTTGCTTCCCCTTGTCGCCCTTCTTCTCTCTCTTCCAAGCGAAACAGTTCCGCTTGATGTGGCCCTTCTTACCACAATGGTAACACTCTGAGTCCTCGTAACGACCCTTGGACTTCCCCCTGCTCTTGTCTCTGCCACCACCTGGACCCCTGCTTTTGCCCCTTCCGCGGCTCTCTGAAACAAGTGCCTCTGAGTGGTGGGATGTGGATGAAGTGCCCTGAGAACGTCTCCGCATCTCTTCATTCAACATCCCGCTCTTGGCAAACTCCAGACTGACCACGCCCTCTGGAGCAGAAGCGATCATAGATACTCGTACGGTCTCCCACGAGTCTGGCAAAGTACACAGCAGCCACAGTCCCTGAACTTCGTCGTCGAACTTGACTCCCATAGAAGATAGATGGTCAACCACGCCCTGGAACTCACTCAAGTGATCCGAAATAGAAGCCCCATCCTTGTATCGCAGACCCATCATCGTTCGGATCAGGAACAACTTGTTTATCCCGGTCTTCTTCGCATACAAGGATTCCAGCTTATCCCACAACGTCTTCGCGTGCTCAATATTGGCAACGTGGTTGTACACGTTCTCGTCCACAAACTGCCGTATGTACCCACACACCTGTATATGCTCGAATGTCCAGTCCTCCTCGGATTTATCACTGGGCTTCTCAGATGCAAACACAGGTAGTTGCAGCTTCTTGACAAATAGCAAATCCTTCATCTTGCTCCGCCAATAATGATAGTTTGTGCCATTAAGATTCACCATGCGCACCGGCTTCGCGTCCATCTCTCCTCTCTGGTTTCTCTGTCAACTACTGACACTCCTTCTGAATTCCAGAACCTGGCTCTGATACCACTCTGTTGGGAAATAAACGCGGAAACCTTTTCCCAAACCGGAGAGTACCTGCGAGAGGACCGAGCAATACAACGCACGAACCCAAAAACAACCACACAAAACAATCCACGCAGACACAGAGAATTTTTGACGTGGAAAATCCTTGCGGGAAAAAACCACGGGACGATCGGAGTCCAACCCTGAGAAGCCTCCACTAATGGAATAGAAGAATTACACCCTCTACAAACTCCTCCCGATCCAAATCGGATCCCCACAACACTCAGAAATAAGAACAATGATTACAAGGCTACGAAGAGCGAGAACGACGAGTAGAGATTACCCGAACACGATCTCCTTCGAATAGCGACCTTCAATCCTCCATCTTCTTCTCCGAAGTTGCAATGGCACTCTTGCCTCCTTCCTCTCTCTTTTCTTGTGTTACGTTGCGTTATGAATTAGGGTTGGAAAATCCCAACTTAACTCCCTAATCCCGCAGCCAACCTGGACCGTTGGATTAGATCCAGTGGTGAAAAGTCACCCTAAAATCCGCTTCAGCCCCCGACGACACAGAGTTCGGCCAGAACTCTGTGTCGGGCAACCAGCACTGGCCGACCACATTCTGGAATGGGAAGGCAGAGTTCGGCCAGAACTCTGCCTGGGGCAGAGTTCGGCCCGAACTCGGCCCTACTGCTTCCAGCAGCTCCCTGTAGCTCTATCAGCAGCCCCGCTTCCTCCCCGAGCTTCTTCGACACACGAACGGCGCTCGTCGCACTCCGGGGTCTTCTCCACATAGGTTGGGAACCCCACCTACTCCAACACAACATTCACAATAGTGTTTTAAATTTTAAATTTAATTGGATTATATTTTATTTATTTAAGAGCACTATTGTCACCATATTTTGTTTATTTACTCAAAAAATGTCCAACATTCCGCGGATTCGGGCTAGATTAGGCATTATTTGGCATTAGTTGTAAAATGTCCAACAAATAATGTCCGGGCATTATTTGTAAAATGTCCAACATTCCGCGGATTCGTAAAATGTCCAACAAAATATGTCCTACCGTTTTTTACTCAAAAAATGTCCTACAATTAGGCATTATTTGGAAACACTATTGTGAATGTTGAACCAGGTCCGGGCAAACCGAGCCGGACTACAGATTATATTTTATTTATTTAAGAGCACTATTAACAAGACAATAGGGTTGGAGATGCTCTAAGAGCACTATTGTCACCATATTTTGCACTGTAAAAAAATATTGTGTTTAAAACTGTCATTTTTTGTTGTTGATCTGAATCGTTAAAAATTATTAAAAAAAATTCAGTCCTGAACATACACAGAACTATTAAGATTTTGAAAATCCGTGACAATAAAAACGATGACAACCACTGATACTTTATGCATTGGCCCAAATATATTAGAAAGAGTTGTATTGTAGATCCGAAATGTTTATCACAAGGGAACTAAAGAACATAGGGAAAAAAGAGAGAGCTATATACTATATAGTAGATCAGATATAGAAACTAAAGAACATAAAGATTTAATTTATATTATTATTTTTTGCATTCAAATAACTCAACTTTTAAAAAAAAAATCAATAATCCACATCAGTCTTAATCGTTGGACCACTCTCCGGTGACCATAAAAATAAAACCACTATAGTTCTCAACCTTTGGGACACGAATGAATGAGTAGACATAATACATCTAATCCATAAGTTGTATTTTTTTTCCGTGCCAAACTTTGATAAAGACTAGAGAACTTTGGAAGATTAAAGTATATGAAAAAGTTTATTCGGTGACTAACCAAATTGAAAAAGAATGGTGTGACCTTTGTTGAAAGAATATACAAACTTTTCTTAAATAAAATTTATATTTCAAACTAATTATAATATATTTTTTATTATAAGTTTATTCAAAAATAAAAAAATTTACATAACAAACGTCACCCGGTAATATCATCTCTTTTAACCGAATTTCAAGACAAAATTCATTCACTTTTTATTTTCTCCTTAAATTGCTCTAAAATATAAATAATTTTATTAAATATGTACGAGAAACTGTCAACATTTGAGGTTGCTTTTAAGAAAATAATAAGCAGAAGCAACCAAAGCAATTCCAAAATCATATGAGAAACAAACAAATAAAAACCCCCACTTGACTTTAAACAAAGACAAAATGAGCTGTTTAACGCACGTGAGCCAGATACATCCCCCTTGCAAACCAAACCAAACCAAAGTCATGTCCGACTCTCCCCCGCCGGGCCCCACCATATAAAACCAAACTCCTTTTAATTTTTCTTCCACCTCGGGGTGGGCAATAATTTGGTTTTGGTCATGGTGTGAGATGGCCGGGCCGTCCGGTTTCCGGCCCGGTCAAATCCGGGCCGGACGGCTCCGAGTCCGGTCAACAATCCGGACCAGCTTGGTCCGAGCATTCCGCGGATTCGGGCTAGATTCGGCTTTTCGAACCGGTAGTCCGGCTCGGTTTGACCACAGGTCTGGCCGGTTAAACCAGGTCGGCCCTGACCCATTTTTTTGTGTGATCGTTTGAAGTACAAAAAGACTGAAATATACTTATTTTGAGGGTTATTTTTTGACCATTTTAAGAGCATTTTGGTCATTTTGCTAAAAATAACCGAAAATATCCTTATAACAACTATACTTTGAGGGTATGAGGAGTAATTTCGAACCCAAAAATTTCTATAAATAGACATAAATTTTCAAAATTAATCACACCAAAATTTCTTTCCTCTTACAATATTTACAAGCAACCTAGTCTGAAGAAGCTATTTAATATCATTGATAATGATCAATTAGCACATCAACCACAAGATCAGCAACCGCAATGCGCACCGCAACCTCAACACGTACCGCGACAAGATTTGGAATCAAATTCGAACATTTGATATCATTTCAGCGGAATTTACAATGAGCGCGAAAGTGACGATACTTAAAGAAGATACTTCACTAAAGTTCTTGTTGAATATTAATATTAGTATGAGTCATTAATTGTAACTTTATGTATTACTAATATTAGTATGAGTCACTAATAAAATCTTGTATGAGTCGTTAATTGCGTGTTATTAACTTGCAAATTATGCAAATAAACTTGGACTTTAAATTTTGTATTTTACAATATTTTAATTATATATATATATATATATATATATATATATATATATATATATATATATATATATATATATATATATATAATTTTGAAAAAAACGAGCCGGCACGGACCCAACTCTGAACAGGCATGGCCGAGGCCCGGTTCAGTCCGGCCCGGGCCAGTTCTCCATCCGATCTGAGCCGGCCCAGGTCCGATTAAACCCATGAGGTTTTGGACCAAAAATCGATCCGAACAGATTTGAACAAAGAATTCGATTCGGATTTGAAACAATTCAGATCGATTTCAGTTATTAAGAACTCTTTATGGACGACAATTTCCATTAAAACCGAAAACAAATTAACAAATCAGAATTTACCATAATAGCCTTGCTAGAAGTCAATGTAAAAGTGAAAACCATTCTCACGCCATTCTCTCTCCTCTCTTCTTCCAGGTCCAACAGTCATCTCTCACTTCTCTTCTCAGTATGGGTGAGCATTGATCGATTTTAGACTCAAACAGACTCAAAACAGATCCGAACTGATCCGAATAAGGGATGTGGCTCGGGTTTGAAACAATTCGGATTTGTTCAGTTATTAAGAACATTTTATTCAGTTCTTGGTCTTACAGTTTCGGTTTTATAAAACTGAAAACCGATTAATACACCAAAATTTGCCGTGATACCCTTGCTGAAACTGCCTATATAATAGTTTTAAAAAAAATCATAGGTTTAACCATTTCTCTCACGCCATTCTCTATGCTATGTTCTTCCAAGTCAAACAATTGCCTCTTACTTCTCTTCTCAGTCCCTTCTTCTTCCAACAAAAAATCCTAGGACTTGAGAAGAAGAACTTGATCAGGCTAATTTTCTCTCCATATCCTAAAGATATGCTCTATTGGAAACGCGATATGATCCGAATCAGAGTTGGCCCATGAGGTGCGATATTAAATTGGATCCATATACCTTAAAAGAGACTTCTCATGTAAAGTCTGAACCAATCCTAATTATCTATACCATATGATCTCACTGCCTAGCCGATGTGGGACTAAATTACCAACTCCATTACCACCTCCCATTTGAGGGTTCAACCGGAAACGAGATACAATCCAACAATCTCCACCTTAGTTCGTTTTCGCTAGTCGAACAACCTTAGCACCCCTGTTCGTTTCCGTCAGCCGAATAACCTTAACACTCATTGCTACCTTTTTATCCGTTTCCGCCAGCCGAGCACCCAGGAGATCCAACATATTGTCATCTTGATCCGTTAGACTACAGAACCAAACCGACACGTTCATCCACACCACCATTGTGTGTCAACCACAATGCCTTACTCTACCTTGGGCTCGTCAAACCCACATTTGAAGCCAATCCGTGTAGTTGCATATGCTCATAATCCCAACTTGAGAAGAGAGCCTATATATCCGTGTATATGCATGAACGTCCAGCACTATATGTCTCGAACCAATAGAACCGCTCAAACCAGCCTCATAACCATGGGTCCTGATACCACTTGTTGGGAACGCGGTGTGATCCGAAACGGAGTTGGCCTATGAGGTACGATATTGAATTGGATCCATATGCCTTAAAAGAAAATTTTTATGTAAGACCTGAACCAATTCTAATTATCTACACCATATGATCTCACCACCTAACTGGTGTGGGACTAAATTACCAACGCTCCGTTGCCTCTTCCTATTTGAGTGGTTAACCGGAAACGAGATACAAACCGCCATCCTCTTTACTGTAAACCCAAGAAATCAAAGTCAGATCAGATTCTAAGACTCCAAGGCCTCTCCGATCTACAAATCCTAATTTTGTAAGTAGCATTTGTTTTCTTCTTTGTACTCACTATGCAATGAAGACATCATTGCTTGGATCAAAGTTAATTTGCATATATATACTTAGAAGACAGTAGTACTTTGGAAGACACTAATGCTTTTACTTCATCAGTTGTGTATAACTATGAGCAATGCTTTTATCTATACTGTTGTGTATAACTATGAACTATGTTGTATTGTTGGTACTATTGTAATTATCTATATTGTTGCAAAATTTTGGAAATAATGTGTTTAATTTTTTATAAAGTCCAAAAACCCAACTTTGGGCTCGACCCGTTATTAAAAAATGTCCGAACCTATTAAACTGAATAAACCGAACCAATTATTTTGGTTCGGTTTAAATCGGTTCTCTCTCAATTGGGTACGGTTTCACTTTTATTTTATTTTTTTTCAATTTCAGTTATTTCAGTTTATGAAAATTCAGTTCAGATGAAACCTATTAAACAGAATACTCACCCCTACTTCCACTATGTTCTAAACTTCACTCCCTTTATCCTCATCGACCGGTGACCGTAACAGAATCGATGATTCCATTGCCCCCGTCTTTCTCGATTTTGTGCTCCACAACGACGAGTTCCCGTCCTCCTCAGAAGCGGTAGCTCAAGCTTCAACGGCATTGTCGTTGACAATTAACTAGCTCAACTTCCCCTTTCATTTCGACGACATGTCCCTCTAAGACACCCTATACCATGCCTTCTCCACGGTCTATGGACCCCCAGTGGTGCGGTCACCGTCGACAAGACAGTCAAATGAGAGCAGACGGAGTCCCTGTTTGTTCCGTCGTTTGTGAAGGGAAAGCACTACAGAGTGGTGCAACAGAGATCAGGGATCCCACTCTCGCTAAAAATGGAGGCAGGGGTCTAGCTTGGGACGTTCGACACGATAGAGGACGCGGCCTACGTCAAGGCCGCATTTTGCATGCGCGGATCTCGTACTATGCTTAACTTCACGCAGATGATCAACACCCGAGGAAACCTGCTCGCCACAGTTGAAACGTGCTTCGCCACCGCAGATATGAGGAGGCTAAATTGTATCAAAGAGAAAGGGCAGAACCAGAAATTCGAGTTGAAGTAGACTAGAGTGAGCTAGAATGGACTAGATGTGGACTGACTCGTATGGAAAAAATAAAATAAAAACAAATGAAAAAAAAAAGTAGTGGGTTGGAGCCCACACACTTACCAATTTAAGCAAGTGACTATGAGATTTAACCGCTGTACATCTTAATATTTAATATAGTCTTTTGGTAGAGGTAGGCCGACCTTTCTCGAAGCATGACAGAGTAGAAGTCATCAATGACCGAATATGGATCTGAACCCGATCCCATGTTATGGCCTCGTTTGGTTCGCGGAATGGAAAGGAAAAGAAATTGATTCCTTGGTATTTTTTTTTCCTTTAGGTAATTATAATTTCTATAAACTTTCCTTTCCGATGTTTGGAAAGATCCGGATTATAGTCGGAATATATCTTTAATTTTCATTATAGTGTTTGGTGTTTGTAAGGAAAAAAAACAAAATCAAGTCAATTTTTCAAAAATACCCTCGTGCTAATAAAAAAAATTATTACTTAGAAATATTTTTGTCTAAAAAATATTATGGATAAAAATGGCAAATAATATTATGAACATGGATATTTTGGTCAAATTTTTTTGTAATAAATGCGGGAAAGTTGGAGGGAAGGTGATTCCTTAGATAAATGGGAGGAACCACTTTCTCCCCTATTTTCCTACCTCTTGGGAATCATTTTCCCTTTCCAACAACTTTTCTTTGGCTCCCAAACATAGGAAAGGAATCACTAGGGGTGAGCATTATTAGGTTTCAAACCGAAAACCGAACCGAACCGAACCGAATAAGCAATTCGGTTCGGTTTAAAAAAAATTCGGGTCGGGTTCGAGTCTGGAAACCCGCTTATTCGGTTTTCGGGTTCGGTTTAGGTTTACGGGTTCGGGTTTGATTTAAAACCGAAAACCGAATAGGATATGTGAAGTTACCTAAATACCCTCAACTCAACCCTAATATATAAACTCTTTTTCTCTGATTTCTCTCTCTCTCCGCTCACAATTCGCTGGCTCACCCCTACCTAAATAAACCAACCGCCACTCTCTCCGCCTAGTTTTCTCTGAGCTCCGCCTCTCTCTCCGCCTCTCTCACCGCCTTTCTGAGCTCTCTCACCGCCTCCTCCCGGCGACCCTCGGCTCCGCCTCTCTCACTCTCTTCTCTCCCCACTAAAAATAAACCCTAAATTCTAGATCTTAACCCTAGAGTCCCGAATCCCGGCTCCGCCTCTCTCACCGCCTCCTCCCGACGGCCCCCGGCTCCGCCTCTCTAACTCTCTCCGTCAGATCTGAAGATCTGAACAATACTTGGTCCTCCAAGTAATTTTGTAAGTATTTTTTAATTTTTTTCTTTTAATTTCTGTTTAATAATTTTCGAAGTTTACATGATGCATATGTTAAATCTTAGTCTTAGATCATAGATCTTAGATTTTTTTTTTTCTGAACTCTACATATTTATTCTTAGATCTTAGATCTTAGATCTTAGATCTTGGATCTGTTTAGGCCCTAGATCTGTTTAATATCTTATATATGGCTCGGATTTTCTGTTATTTTTTTGTTATATTTTTTTGTTAAATATAAGAATAGATCTGTTTAGGCCCTAGATCTTTTTTGTTATATGGCTCGGATTCTCTACATAAGAATAGATATTTTTTGTTAAATATTTTTTGTTATATTTTTCTGTTTAGGCCCTAGATCATAGATCTGTTTAGCAATATATATATATATATATATATATATATATATATATATATATATATATATATATATATATATATATATATATATATATATTTTTTTTTTTTATATATATATATATGGCTCGGATCTCAGATCTTATATATATATATATATATCTCTGTTAAATTGTAGAGAAATGGTGCATATACAATGCCAATGGTGCATTCTTGGATTATTTATGAAATGGTACATATACAATGGTGCATGCTTGGATTATTTATGAAATGATACATATACAATTATACATTGGTGCATTGTAGAGAAATGGTACATATACAGCAGATCATATTTATTCTAATGTTATTTATGAATTTTGTTTTGCAGTTAGTTGTGGCTTGGATCTTTGGATCATTGGTGCACTCTTGGATTATTTATTATTATAATCTCAGCAAGCCAGCAATCGCTGTAAGCAAATCTTTGGAATTTTCAAGTTTCAAATGTTAGACTTATATTTTGCAGGATCGCTTACACTGCCAATTTGCACAAATGCTCCAAGTTTCAAATGGAGACTTATATTTTGCAGGATCGCTTATACTGCCAATATGCGCCAAATGGCAAATACTGCAATGCTATAATGGCTAAAAATATGAAAAAGTTTACAATTAAGTGATTGCTTTGGTTGGTGTTGGGATTTTATTTTACAATTTAAATATTTGTTTGCTTGTGTCAGGATTTTGTTCTTTGTTCTCGTCAGGATTTTGTTCTTTGTATTTAACTGTATATGTTTTTGTGTTCAATTTGCATTTTGATGTTCTGTATTTGGCTTGTCTGATCACATGAAAAAGAGCATATATAAACTGATAACAACAGGTATAAACTGATAAGAACAAATATAAACTAATAAGAACAGGTATAAACTGAGTTTGCTTATTGCTTTTGGGAGAGTTTTGAATATTTCTATTGATAAGAACAAGTAAAAACTGATAAGAACAGACTGTTATTATTAAGATTTAAAAAACTAGAGCTTATATGATATTTCTTATTTGTTTTAAAAAACTAGAGCTTATATGATATTTACTAATTAATAGGTCATTTATTGCATCAAATAAGTCGAAGTTCATGGCATCAACGTCATACTCATGCAATGTGTGTATTCTTATCTTTTTTTATTTCTTGATTTGCTTTAGATTTGTAATATATTTTTGTTTCTTTTTTTTGTTTAGATGTCGAATGAAATTGATCATATTGAGCTTGAGGTTGGGGTTGCGGGGGGGACGAGTTCCGAAGCCACAAATGACCCCGTTGTCAATTCGACACTAATGTGTAATTTTGTAATGTACTGTTATGCACTCTATTATTCTGGATTCTGCACTAATGTGTAATTTTATAATTGTTAACTGTTATGCACTCTATTATTCTGGATTCTGCAATGTACTGTTATGCACTCTATTATTCTGGGCCTCTGGCTTCTGCACTGGGTTCTGGATTCTGCACTATGGAATCTGCAATGTATGAATGTACTAGATTCTGCACTTCACTTGGCTCTGGATTCTGCAATCTAAATTCTGGTATCTAAATTCTGGAATCTGAATTTAGTAGTTTACATGATGCTGCACTAGATTTTGCACTGTACTTATTGGATTCTGCACTTATATTTATGAGAAGTTGCTAACAAATATGAAGAGAGGACAATGATGAGATGGCAATAGCGACTAAGGGACGGATACTACATTGCATCTATTGATGCACAACTTGCCAATCTGAGCCTTCAGAAACTTCAAACAATACTTTCTTTCTTTTGCTCCATCATGCAGGATTTGGGTCATTATTTAAGGATTTGGGTCACCTCACCTCTTGCTTGCTGGAAATTGTAGTCAGCTCTTCAACACTGAGATGTTGGTATGATGATTATGCAATCTAAATTATGTACTACACTGCACTGGATTAAAAGTTGCTGTATGCAGCACTTCAAATGAGAAGGCAGTAGTATGCATTACCAGGTTTCATAATTTTTGCTACATTGTTAATTGTTGTACCTATGGTTAATATTTAGATAAATTACAGGTGACTAATTACTCGATCAATGTACATTTTCCACATAATTCTCACCCATTAAATTGTTAATTGTTGATGCTTATTACTGCAGGCTTTAGCCATAGTATCCTTCTTGCTAGGCCCTGACATTCATTGGTTACTTTGCTATTGTTGTTCCTCGTAAAAAGCCTCATCCAGTAAGTTTCTGTTTCTGCCTATTGTGAATTTATGTAGTTCAAAGTAGACATTCATTTCTTCATTTCTGATACTCTTTCCATTGCACGAAACTATACTTGGAATGAAGGAATTCTGAACGTAGACTATCTTAAACTTCATTTCTGTACTATTGGATTATGCACTTATATTTATGAGAAGTTGCTAAGAAATATGAAGAGAGGGCAATGATGAGATGGCAATAGCGACTAAGGGACGGATACTACATTGCATCTATTGATGCACAACTTGCCAATCTGAGCCTTCAGAAACTTCAAACAATACTTTCTTTCTTTTGCTCCATCATTCAGGATTTGGGTCATTATTTAAGGAATTGGGGCACCTCTTGGCTCTTGCTGGAAATTGGAGCCAGCTCTTGAATACTGGGAGATTATAGACTGAAGCTATATGAATTGGCCAGGCCTTTTCTCTTGCTGGAAATTGGCCAGCTGTTGGCTCTTACTGTGAGATTTTAGACTGAATAGTGAGTTGGCCAGCTCTTGGCTCTTGCTGGAAATTGGCCAGCTCTTGGCTCTTGCTGGAAATTGGCCAGCTCTTGGGCCTTGGCTCTTGCTGGAAATTGGAGTCAGCTCTGGAAATTGGAGTCAGCTCTTGAAATGGATCATATTGCATAATATATTTGTATTTCTTGATTTTCATTGTTTGTAACATCATATTGATCAGATGTCGTCTTTCTATTTTCATGTATGTGGATTGTGAACATATTTGTTTGGACTGGAGAATATTGCAAATATGCAACTGTATCTGTATGGCTACTTCTGTTGTTCATTATGTATATTGTATGCAATATGCATGATATTATTGATATTTTTAGAGACTTGTTTTGTAATATTGTCTTTCATTTTGCTAGACTGTTATGAGTAATGAGTCTGCTAGATCCCAAATGACATTATTGATATTATTTTTAGAAACTTGTTTTGTAATTATGTATGCAGCCAGCCTACCATTATTGATGCAAAAAAAAATTTTGATACAATTTTTTTTTGTAAGCAAGCCCAAATGTGAATTGGCCCATTAGAAAAAGCCCATATATGTAAACCGAATAAACCGAAAAACTGAACTGATTATTTCGGTTCGGTTTTGTTTCGGTTTTTGGTTTAATCGGTTCGGTTTCGGTTTTTACATTTCATACATTCGGTTTAATCGGTTTCAGGTTTTTCGGTTCGGTT